>CM042569.1:13061932-13294432 GCA_023630585.1 Cranoglanis bouderius | reverse complement strand
AAACGTAAAGTGCAAAGAGCGTTCCCTACACGACTCATTTGCGTTTAGTGACGTCCACAAATTTCCATAAAAGGTCAAATGTACAGAGGGCTGGGAGCGCAAAATGACTAGTAACCATGGAAGAAAAAGTAGAAAGACAATTTTTATGTAATATTATCACAGCAGCTGAATAGGTGAAAATCTACATATAACTTACAGAAAAGGTTAATTAGCTGTGAATTTAGTGAAGTGGCAAGAAAATGATGCGACATGAAAAAAAGAGAGAGAAAAAAAAAAAAGACTTACACTTTACCCAGGTTATCATGCACACCAAGTTTTTTTAAGCACATTGCTTAAAAATAAGCAATTTAATCTTGACATTGTAATCTCTATAAAAAAAAAAATACATGCAAATTATATGATTTGAAGTCGATCAAATGAGGTTTAACTTGATTATACTTTTTATGCTTTAATTTTGCACACACTCATGAGCACAAGTAGAATGATGAACGTTTTTAATGACGTTCAATACATGAACGTTTTTTTGAAATTACTGAATACCAAAATTCATGTGTAAACACCGCTATGAACAATATACAAATAAATCAATTCATATCCAGCTTGATAAATGAGGCATAATGTGTGTCTAATTTGTTTTTTTTTTGTGTGCGTGTGTGTGAGTGTGAGTGTGAGAGAGAATCTCCCTTTCACTCACGTGGGCTTGTATCTGGGGCAACAACGATGATGCCGTGCTCGGAAGCAGTCCGTTGGCTTCCTGCTTTGGTCATGAAATTCTGCTCAGTGCACGTTAGTCCTGTTACACAGAAACACATAAATGTTTGTCTTACTATCCTCCCCTTTGCATAATTACCAATCCAGTTAATTAAAATTATATCTAAATATAAATCTAACAAAAAATGTTTTGGCAATCGTTTAATTTTTGTTAAAAAAAAAAACAAAAACAAAAAGTTTTCAAAACTGTCAGATATTCCTATTGTTGTAGCAACATTTGGACTTTTGAAAAAAGGCTTTGAAATACCGGAGAGCCAGTACAGCACAGGGCATTTTCCACTTTCAGCCTTAGGAGGAAGGTAGATGGCAAATTTCATCTTGCACTTTAGTTCAGAGCTAAAAAAAAAAAACAAAAAACAACAAAAAAATAATGAACACAGTGAAGCTGCAGCACAAATGGTTAGATTGTGTTTTGTTTTCCCAAATCAGAGAACAGTCCCTGGCTATGTCTCAATATCGGTTCATCAGTCTACTTACACAGCATTAAGTCAATAAGAGTCACCTGATGACTGCTTCATGCCTTATATGACTAAAATATGCTGCCTAGTCAGGTTATTTTGGTCTGACTTTTAAAGTAGCATGACATTCTTTAATCTTTCATCAATAAGGCAATCCCACAAAGCAACATGAGAACAATTTATAATCACAAAGTATTTTAGCAAGTGTGTTTTTGCCCTTGACACTATGAAAATCCAAGAAACTAAGCCAAGACCAACTTGTGGACCTCCAAAACTCCTTAGGAGTCATTTTCAAACAATTCCCATGAGCATTTGTACAACCAATTGTATGCAAATATAAAAATAAGTGACAAAACAGACACTGCATTGTTCAGGAAGGAGGCACAAAATAACTGCCAGGGACGAACAATTGTTTTCAACTGAACCCCAAACAAAGGAACCAGTGAAGGAGTTGGAGGCATCAAGTACCAAAGAATGTACATCCACCATTAATAAAGTCTGTCAAGGCCCAAATGTCGCACAGGAAAAAAGCCCCTACTCTACGACTGGCATAAAAAAAATGCATGTGAACACCAGGACAAAGACCTAGCCTTCTGGAGGAGTATTCAATGGTCTTTCACACCAACCTTGGCAAACCATGTCTTTATGGACCTTGCTTTATGCACAGGGGCATTGTCACTCTGGAGCAGTGGTCTTGTTTATCAAAGAATGTGTAAAACAAGTACTAAACTTGTGAGCAAGACGCACCCGTACGCACAAGAAAATTGGTATTTATCACACGTGTGTACACATAAGGAATAATTGGTGACGAATCGTTGGATTATTAGAAAATAATGCACACCTTGAGGTGGTAATGTGACCGTTACACCACAGATGTGCGTAATTTTCTAATAATTCAACAGTTCAGTCAATTATTCCGCTTATACCAGTTATCACACCTCAAGACATTGTTCAGATGTTTTATTGCAAGACAATTATCAGGTTTTTGTCCTTAAAACGCTCGTGTGTGGAAATAATTTATTACACATCCCATCTCAAGCCTCCGTTGCTAATTCCAAAACATCATTTTAGAGCTAGTAATGGAGGCTTGAGTCATTGATATGCAGTTATTAGAGAGAGAGAGAGAGAGTTCAGTTTTGTTTCATGCCATTAATATAAAAATAGAACAAATAAATTATATTATATACATATTATAGATATTAAATATCACTTGTTCACATGGTTTTTATTATCACAGAAAACACAACGAATAAATAAATAAACATTGATACTTTTCTGTCTCATTGCTGCAATCACACATGCTCTCTTTCTTGTTTCTTGCTCTCTCTCTTTCTCTCCAGTAACTGCATATCAATGGCTCAATCCTCAGTTTCACCTCGTTGCCACATTACCACCTCGGGTGCACATTATTTTTCTAATAATTCAACGGCCCGGAGTCAATTATTCCTTACATATTGTAATATATGAACTGTAATATAGTCAAGACCTGACTGGAACTACTTTATCTGGGCATTTACTGAAAAATAATTGCGCACCTCAGAACGTCTGTCAGCCAATCAGAATCGAGAATTCAACAGCACTGTGGTATAAACAGCTGTAAACAAAGACCACTGATAAATCCCACACATTCTAAATTGATGTACTCCTGCATGGCTACACTCATTTGCATAAAGCAACGCCCTCAAATCTCCATATATGGGAACCAACATGGCAGCGCTGCTTGTTTCAGATGACATGGAGCATGCCAAGCTTCACCGACAATGAAGTAAAGATACTGTTGCATGAAGTAGGGCAAGACAAAAAAATGTTTATTTGGCACTTTTATGAGTTGTTTGTTTAATAAGTAAAATAACTTTTTTTTTTTTTATTTCCTCAGTTACATTTAGAAATTATGTCATGAAGATTTGTCATTTTTGCTCTTTTCCACAACTGTTTTTGGAAATGTTTTGCAGTGTGAGCGATATGAATGAAGGTTAGACATATCATAACTACATTCAGCTTGTAGTTTGTTGGGAAATGCCAGTACTGAATCCAATTTCTCTTTGAAATGTAATCGTAGCTAAAAGCCCTAGAACAAACTAAAATTGACTGATGATCCATCAGTGTCATCTGTCTGCATCCTGTGAGCACCCAAATCAGTAATTACTCTCTCGGTGATACTGATATGACTAACAGTACGTGATACAGAAGCTCTGCATACATTACACTTTTCTACCACTAAGGTGTTCTTATATACACATGGTCAGGACTGCGCAGAAATATACGCACATATAAGCAAAACTAGATCAATCTCAACAATGCCCTCTTAGTTCAAGTGATGGAAAACTGCAATGCTACAGCACACAAAGACATCCTTTGCTGTACTTCAAACTTTCTGGCAACAGTTTGGAGAAGAACCACATATGGCTGTGAAGATCAGCTGTCCACTAGTGTCTCAAATCACATATTTATGTACTATTGTAGACCGTTATTGAGCACGAACATTAACCCCCAAGTTTTGTCTTGGTCTTTACTTAACACACCTGAATTCAATTCATCAGTTTATCAGGCGAATTATAGAAAAGTACGTTTAAAAATAAATAAATACATACATACATACATACATACATAAATACATAAATAAATAAATAAAAAGCTAAATTCTTTACATATAGGAGAAAGATGAAGTTAAATGAGTCCACAGAAAGAAACTGTTACCTGTCATGTTCAAACACTTTCTGGTATCCACCGCAGCACTTACTGGACGACACCTGCGTTAACGCCATGACTTGCTTCAATCAAAACAAACACATTTACAAGAAAATTACTCAATATAGTTTATGATGTTTGTTGTTATTTTCTTTCATTCTCTTTTCACGCAAGTTGAATGAAAATACTGTAACTGTTCAGTTTCTCTGTGCTGTGCTTAATATACCACACAGTTGCAAGAATAGTCTACTGCTGCACCCTTATTGCGCAGGCAGTACACTACAAACGACGCAGAAGCACGATACAGAAATCAGTACTTTACACCCTGCCTATTTAGGGACATTTAGGGACTGCGGAGCTGTTTGGGATACCGCCTCAAAGTTACAAGCTAGCACACGAACCAACAAACAGGGGTTGAACTGAAATCGGGAAAAATATCCGACAAACAAACTTGCAGCTGCATGAATTTAAACGAAAAATTCGCTGATTATATATCGTACTAGTTACCCAGCTTACCGCACTAGTCACACCTTATTTTTTGTTTGTTTGTTCCTAACAGAGCCTTGAATAGTACAGCTCCTCTCTTCGCTGGTGTCAAGGAGGTTCAACGTTCCCCACTGACGTCACGGCGTCGCCGCTATTCGGCGCGTTGGCGTCACCGTCACGCAGCTGCCATATTAGACACTCTCCCTGTCCCAAATGGCGCACTTCATGTGGACTTGCGGTCTCGTGGCCTTCAGTGCTGTTGAATTCTCGATTCTGATTGGCTGACAGACGTTCTGAGGCGTGCAAATAGTCCTTGCGACAGACCAATCAGAAAGCAGAGGAGGAGTTTCGTTGACGCGGAATTTCGAGTGCAGGTTATAGGTAACATGACAGAAGATGATTTTTACGTGCAAGTTTTTGTTTTTATAGTTAACAGTGATTTACAATGTAACTGAACCGTAGCTCTAGCTTTTAGTAATATTTCATTATATAGTTTGAAGATTAAAAACGTGAAATTATAGTCAATTAAAATGGAATAGGTCTCCATAGGTCTGCATTAGCTGACGTCACCAAAGTGTGGACTCGGAGGAGGGCCACAAGGGCAGAGTGTGCCATTTGGGACAGGGGTACTATTGACCAGGGAATGTATTTAAGGGTGGACGTTGTAATAGGGATTCAAAAGTATTCTCTGAGGCCCTCTAATGCAGAAGGTAGGCAAACTTTCTGGACCAAGCACCGCATTGTTTTTGTTTGGGTCAAATATATATAGGCAACAAATGTAATACAATTTAAAACCTTGTCCTCCCTAAGAGAACTTTTGTCTCTACATCCATTAATTCAACTTTAAGTCTAATAAGATAGAGACTTTTAACTGAAAAGTTGCCAAAATGGTGTGCATTTTCTCTAATCATAGCTTTATAAATGAATGAAATGCTTTGGAATTGCATGTAGTAAGAATGTTACTTACAGTGAGGGAAATAAGTATTTGATCTCCTATCAATCAGCAAGATTTCTGGCTCCCAGGTGTCTTTTACACAGGTAATGAGCTGAGATTAGGAGCACTCTCTTAAAGGGAGTGCTCCTAATCTCAGCTTGTTACCTGTATAAAAGACACCTGTCCACAGAAGCAATCAATCAATCAGATTCCAAACTCTCCACCAAGACCAAAGAGCTGTCCAAGGATGTCAGGGACAAGATTGTAGACCTACATAAGGCTGGAATGGGCTACAAGACCATTGCCAAGCAGCTTGGTGAGAAGGTGACAACAGGTGGTGCGATTATTCGCAAATGGAAGAAACACAAAATAACGGTCAGTCTCCCTCGGTCTGGGGCTCCATGCAAGATCTCACCTCGTGGAGTTTCAATGATCATGAGAACGGTGAGGAATCAGCCCAGAACTACACAGGAGGATCTTGTTAATGATCTCAAGGCAGCTGGGACCATAGTCAGCAAGAAAACAATTGGTAACACACTACGCCGTGAAGGACTGAAATCCTGCAGCGCCCGCAAGGTCCCCCTGCTCAAGAAAGCACATGTACAGGCTCGTCTGAAGTTTGCCAATGAACATCTGAAGGATTCAGAGGAGAACTGGGTAAAAGTGTTGTGGTCAGATGAAACCAAAATCGAGCTCTTTGGCATCAACTCAACTCGCCGTGTTTGGAGGAGGAGGAATGCTGCCTATGACCCCAAGAACACCATCCCCACCGTCAAACATGGAGGTGGGAACATTATGCTTTGGGGTGTTTTTCTGCTAAGGGGACAGGACAACTGCACCACATTAAAGGAACGATGGATGTGGCCATGTACCGTCAAATCTTGGGTGAGAACCTCCTTCCCTCAGCCAGAGCATTGAAAATGGGTCGTGGATGGGTATTCCAGCATGACAATGACCCAAAACACACAGCCAAGGCAACAAAGGAGTGGCTCAAGAAGAAGTACATTAAGGTCCTAGAGTGGCCTAGCCAGTCTCCAGACCTTAATCGCATAGAAAATCTGTGGAGGGAGCTGAAGGTTCGAGTTGCCAAACATAAGCCTCGAGACCTTAATGACTTGGAGAGGATCTGCAAAGAGGAGTGGGACAAAATCCCTCCTGAGATGTGTGCAAACCTGGTGGCCAACTACAAGAAACGTCTGACCTCTGTGATTGCCAACAAGGGTTTTGCCACCAAGTACTAAGTCGAAGGGGTCAAATACTTATTTCACTCATTAAAATGCAAATCAATTTATAACTTTTTTGAAATGCATTTTTCTGGATTTTTTTTGTTGTTATTCTGTCTCTCACTGTTAAAATACACCTACCATTAAAATTATAGACTGATCATTTCTTTGTCAGTGGGCAAACGTACAAAATCAGCAGGGGATCAAATACTTTTTTCCTCGACTGTATGCTAATCAGCTTCTGATCAATTTGTTAACGATAAAACACATATAATGACCATTTTTAAAGCAAAACCTCAAACAAACAGAGTTGACATTGACGGTAACAGAGTTGATATGAATAACAGAGGTGACCACCCGTAGTAGACCAAAAACAACATTTTCTGCCTGAAAACATTTTTAAAGGTTAAAACAACTACTTATTCCTAACAAATACATCTGAATTACAGATCTTTCTGTTTGTCTGCCCTGCATTTCTCCTCTTGTGCCATCTATTTTTGTCTTTTTGCAAATTTTATGCCTTCCTTACAGGGTCGACATCTCACCGTGCCCTTTACAGGTGCATCTAAAAAAATTAGAATATCGTGGAAAAGTTCTTTTTTTTTTCCATAATTTAATTTAAAAAGTGGAACTTTCATATATTCTAGATTCAGTACACATAAAGTGAAATATTTCAAGCCTTTCTTTGTTTTAATCTTGATGATTATGGCTTATAGCTCATGGAAATGAGATACTGGAAAAAATCCAGTATCTCAAAATATTAGAATAAAGAATTTATAATACAGCAATGTGGACCTGAGAAGAGCTCTAATCAGCTAATTAACTCAAAACACCTATTTACTCAAAACACCATTGCTCAATGGTCCAAAGTCCTCTTTTCAGATGAAAGTAAATTTTGCATTTCATTTGAAAATCAAGGTCCCATAGTCTGGAGGAAGAGTGGAGAGGCACAGCATCCAAGTTGCTTGAAGTCCAGTGTGAAGTTTCCACAGTCAGTGATGATTTGGGGTGCCATGTCATCTGCTGGTGTTGGTCCACTGTGTTTTCTCAAGTCGAGAGTCAATGCAGCGTCTACCAGGAGATTTTAGAGCACTTCATGCTTCCATCTGCTGACAAGCTTTATGGAGATGCTGACTTCCTTTTCCAGCAGGACTTGGCACCTGCTCACAGTGTTCGGGACTCAGACACAGTCTCAGTGTTTAAGTCCAGGCTGAAAACATATTTGTTTAATATCCCAAGCCTTTCGGGAATAGTTTTTTCCTTAGGTAAAGGAGCAGATCTAGAGGTCTCACGGGCATGTGTTGTGGTGAACTGGGATGTCTGGATGCTGTCCTCCCCACCTCCCCACCTTCACACGTCCACCCAGGTTTGTTGGTGGTGGGGTGGCTGGCCTCCTTGTCCCAGGGAGCCCTCATGTCTGTGTTACCTTCTGGCTCTCCCTTTTAGTTATGCTGTCATAGCTAGTCTTGCCAGAGTCCCTGTTTTCACTTACGCAAAGTACACTGTCCTTAACCAGTACGGGACAATAAGCATACCCTCTCTCTCTCCCTCTCCCCTTCTGTCGAACTTCACATGATACTCCTGAGATGCCAGTGATCCCGATCCCTTCTGCTCTCTGGACCTGCCTAATCCATCCTGATGCCCTATTTCTGGTTGGAGAGCTCATCAATTGGAAGTCACATGCTGCTGCTGAGGATGGCCCCACACGGTGCAGCCTAAAGATCATTGACATTACAGTGGTGAAGTTCAACAAAACAGACTTCATATAAAAACTGTAATGAATTTTTTATGGTCTCACAACTACTATTTGATCGTGTGGTACTGGTACATTTATAGAAGAGATTTACTTACTTACACATGCATGCACTATCCGGTGTTACCCAGATGAGGATGGGTTCCCCTTTGAGTCTGGTTCCTCTCAAGGTTTCTTCCTCATAGCATCTCAGGGAGTTTTTCCTTGCCACCATCGCCACTGGCTTGCTCATTGGGGATAAATTCATAAATTTAAAATCTATGTCCTGAATTCATATACTTCTGTAAAGCTGCTTTGGGAAAATGTCCATTGTTAAAAGCGCTATATAAATAAACTGAACTTGAACTATGTTCGAATGCTGTTCATAGACTTCAGTTCAGCATTCAACACAATAATTCCTCAGCACCTGATTGGAAAGCTGAACCCGCTGGGCTTGAACACCTCCCTCTGCAACTGGATCCTGGATTTCCTGACTGTGAGACCTCAGTCATTCCAGATCAGGAACAGCATCTCCAGCACCACCACACTGAGCACTGGTGCTCCCCAGGGCTGTGTGCTCAGTCCACTGCTGTTCACTCTGCTGACTCATGACTGTGCAGCAATGCACAGCTCAAATCACATCAGCAAGTTTGCCGATGACACGACCATGGTGGGTCTCATCAGCAAGAATGACGAGTCAGCATACAGAGAGGAGGTGCAGCGGCTAATGGACCGGTGCAGAACCAACAACCTGTCTCTGAATGTGGAAAACAAAAAAGATGGTTGTTGACTTCAGGAGAGCACAGAGCGACCACTCTCCGCTGAACATCTATGGCTCCTCCATGGAGATCATCAAGAGCACCAAATTCCTTGGTGTCCATCTGGCGGAGAACCTCACCTGGTCCCTCAACACCAGCTCCATCACTAAGAAAGCCCAGCAGCGTCTGTACTTTCTGAGAAGGCTGAAAAAAGCCCATCTCCCTCCCCCCATCTTCACTACATTCTGCAAAGGAACTATTGAGAGCATCCTGAGCAGCTGCATCACTGCCTAGTTCGGAAATTGTACCGTATCGGATCGCAAGACCCTGTAGCGGGTAGTGAGGACAGCTGAGAAGATCATCGGGGTCTCTCTTCTCACCATCACAGACATTTACATCACACGCTGTATTCGCAAAGCCACCAGCATTGTGGATGACCCCACAAACCCCTCACACACACACTCTTCACCCTCCTGCCATCTGGAAAAAGGTACTGAAGCATTCGGGCCCTCACGACCAGAATGTGTAACAGCTTCTTCCCCCAAGCCATCAGACTCCTCAATACTCAGAGACTGGACTGACACACACACACACACACACAGAGAATTGAACACCATCCCACTCCCCTTGCAATTTTTGCACATTTTGTAACGGCCACCTTTACTTTTGCTGTTAAACTTTTGTAGGGAAAATTAGCTGTTTATGTTAATTTTATATATTCTCCACCATTTTATGCAAGCAAAAATTAGTTGTTTAAATTGAGCTATCTTTATTCTCCTCCAAATATGTCGGAGAGATTAACAGATCAGCTCGCAAAGGGAAATTTGGCTAATTTAGTATTACTGATCAACTACTCGTCCAGCGATAAGTTGAACCTAGTATATTCATTAATTATGCATTAGATATTACCTCCGTGGTGTTACGTTCCCACAGAAAGTAAGGTCTAGGGTGAGTGTAAGAACAATAACAATTAAAATTGCGGGTTGATTGGGTTATGGTGATGGTGGATATGAGTAGGACAGGAGGGTGGAGGTAGGGTTATCACTTTATTTCCTGACATATAACAGGACTGGCATTTACAGACAGGCACAGGACAACCACAAAACAAGGACAAAAGGGGAACTAGTCTCACCCGAGAGAGAGAACATGGACGGTGCCAAAGAAATGAACATAGTAAAACAAGACTACACTAGGCTGTATTTGAAGTAGCTAACCTGACTGCAAATAACATAACACAAAACTAACTACCTACACTAGGCTAAGCTAACAAGAAATACAAAGGTGGCACCCGCCCTCTAGCCTAGGGTGTCTAGACATTCAACACACCTGCGTGGTGGGATGTAGGTGCATGCACAATCTTACCTGTTCTCAAACCAAGGGAGCTAGTATGAGGGTAGCAGGGAAACAAAGCGACAAACAAGCCAACAATCAAAAACAACAGGCTAACAGTGAGCCAAGAGGCTAACAGGCTAACAGTGGGCTAACAATGAGCCAAGAGACGAACAGTCTGACAGTGAGCCAAGAGACTAACACAAGGGCTTCAATGTGCTGCTTTTAAATGGACAGCTCTGCCTCTTTTGGCCGGGCTCCTGCCTTCCATTAGTCAGGTCTTGTGAACCAGTTAATGGTGATTGCCACAGGGCTCCCCCTATGAAAAGACAGCTAGAGACAGAAGGGCAAACAAACAGTGGAAAAACAGGAGCAGAGAGGGAGCAGACAAATGCAAACACTCTGACACGTAACACGTGGCCACCAGCAATAATATCCTAAACATAGTGAAATATTGTTTTAAGAGCATGTAGCAGAATCGGAATTCGAGGCAATAGACACTGGTAAGCAATAAGAACATGTATATTTAAGAACAGACAAGACTTTATTGAACTATTACATAGAAACTAATCTAAGATATAAACACACGCACACACACACACACACACACACACACACACACACGCATACATAAACGGGTGATAATGAAGAGTGAATGAAGTTCTGAGTCTCTAGCATTGCATGCTATTTCACAGACCATGATCTGAACGAACCATCAACTTATTAAGTTATCTTCACTTCCTTTAAAAGGGCTCAAGTTATTATAGACACCAGATTAGCTAGATTCTGGGGTATTGCACTTGCCTTTGAATAGCTGTGTTGAAGGGATTTCCTCATTACGTCGTGGTGTCGTCAGCGGTGTGGTTGGTGAGAGGTGTCTCGGAAGACCAATCAGAATGCTGAGTGGAATGAAGGCGGGAGGCTTGAAAAGCAGGCGGTGGCTCTCGCTGGGTCCTCAGGCCAAGGTAAACGTGATCTGATCTCCCCGACATTGATTGGCTCTGGAGACCCTCCGCCGACTCCGTCCACCGAAGCGTGCCAAGAAGCAAGAGATTACAAAAGAGAGAGAATGAGCTCTTGTGTTCTTAGGATTTTAACACTTCCTGGGCTAGCCCAGCCCAGAGTCCTTCCTCCAATCAACATTGTCTTTGGGTGGGGTGTTAGCCAGATTCTCCACCTATTATGCTAATCAGCCCATCGTCCCTGCAGAGGAGTGGTTCCACACTTTCCAATGATGCATGGATTAAACTTTGTCCTGAAATATTGCATGTACATACAAGAACAACCTAAACAAATTCCTTACTCTTATGATTTAGGAAATTACTCAATGAACACATACATACCAAACAAGACATGTTTGACTATACTTAAAGTACATTACTAATATTAAAACGCAATGATCCTCCTAGGGCTACTATACTTATACATGCTAAATGGAACAATTAGTGACAACTTAAAGGTGATACACATGAAGAAAATAGAACGACACATGGTAGGAAATAGGTGATTGCAGATGTTCAAAGATGTATTAATTTCCACAGTCATTGCTCCTGGTAGGCACCAATTCATCTGATTGTGGAATGTGCGAACCCTCGTGTAGACTTTTCCTGGGGGAGCCAAAGGTCGCATTTCTTTCTTCCAGAATTTATTGGCCTTGATGGTGAGGATCTTTGGGCTTATCTGCTGAGTAAGCAATCTGGTCTGGCCCAAAGGCCTAAATCACTGCATTTGAGAGCAGTTTCTGTGGTCGAGAGGGTCCAGCCCTGGGTCAGGGGTGCCTTTAACACCCGCCGTGTGGTTTGCAGAATGGCTCCTCTGTGTCTGGGTGTAGACTCCTTGTTTTATGGCTACTCTGAATGGAGACATTTTGGTCCAGAGTTTCTTGTGAGTTCTCTGGCTGAGAAGGTCCATTGTTTTATTTCCTCTGGTTATAATTTTGTGAATTATATGATGCTGCTTGTGCTGAGGCGTTATACTTTAAACTAAATATTATTTTTAAATTCTTGTTATTATCTTCACTTTTACCTGGCTGCTACCACAATAACTGCTATGTCCATATATGGTAGAAGCTAATCTGCTGAATACTATGTCATAGTATGTTATGTTTAGATTCATAGCATCTTTTAATTATATTGTTATTTTTAATTATATTGTATCTTTTTGCACTACCTGTATACTTGACACTTTCACACTAGAACTGTGTACTGGTCGGCACGACACTGTTACTTACTGTGCCCACTGTCCTGTTTTAGGAGTTACTGTACTGTCTTGTCTTGTTTGCACATGCACTTTATGTAGAATGTGTAGCTTTTAGTTCTGTGTCATCTCATGTGGTTTAGTGTGTTGTTTTATGTAGCACCATGGTCCTGGAGGAATGTTGTTTCATTTCACTGTGTACTGTACCAGCTGTATATGGTTGAAATGACAATAAAACCACTTGAACTTGAATGAGCTGCTAACAACAGGCACTCACCCAGACTGGCTAACACCGGGCAGGGCAATCCTGATCATGAAGGATTCCCACAATGGTGCAACAGCTTCGAACTACTGACTGATAACCAGCCACTCCACAACATGTAAACTCCTCTCAGGCATCATAGCAGCTAAGTTGAGCAGGCACATGAGTCAACACATGAGCAAAGGACATGGATACTAGAGTGCTTGGCACTCTACACTGGAAGCCAACTCCAAAGCCATTGCACAAGTCACCATCAAGTGAGGTATATACCAAGGTGATATGTGATATATGATATAGTCTGAAATTGGTCTTGCATTTCAGTAAGTTCTTCATTCACATTTACAAAATCCATATCACATAGACAAGAACAAGAGAGAGAAAAAACAACAACAAAAATAACACGTTTAACAGTTAATCAAGAACAAGGTGATGCACTGTCCCCACTGCTGTTCTGCATAGGCTTGAGCCCCCCCAGCCAGATCATCACAAAAAGTGGACATGGACACAGATAGATGGATGACATCAAGCTGTGTGCCAGGACGGGACATCTGGCACATCTGAGAACAAGACATTGACTCACTGATAAACCTAACCAGGATCTACAGCAAGGGCATCAGGATGTCATTCAGACTGGGTAAGTGTGGCTGCATGGTGGCAAAGAGAGGGAAGGTGATCAGGACTGAAGGGGTGGAGTTACCAGAAGGCAGCATAGCAGACATATAGGGCAGCTACAAGTACCTTGGTATCCCACAGGCCAATGGGAGCTGAGAAGCCATCTCAATGGTAGGAATAAGATCCAAGCCATCAATAAGTACACCCTACCAGTCATGAGATACCCAACTGGAATAGTAAGCTGGCCACAGGAGGAAATAAATGCCACTGATGTCAAGAGATGAAAACTCCTCACAGTGGATGGAGGATTCCACCCAAAGTCCAGCAAAGTGAGACTCTATGAGCAATAAAAAGAGATGAGAAAGTGGTTGAGCTAAGGAGAGACCTGTTTGTTAGTCATTTGGTCTCCTTGTGCACAAAAGACAAGCTTGGTTGAAAATGCTGATGCTTTTCAAATGATTCCCATACCATGAGAAGCAAGGCATTCCTTGAACCAAGATAAGACTTCAGAGTGAGTGTTATGAAGAAGAGTTATGCTGGTAGCATTTTCCAAGGGATGTGATGGTCAAAAGTCTTCTTGTTGTAAAAGAACCTTGTCGGTTTGTGTCCTAGAATAGTGCTGTGGAACATATAATAGGGGATCAAACACCTTGGTGTCTATTTGATAAGAAAGTTCTATTAATAGATTGTAGAAAGCCACGAGACCCAGATGGGATCAGGCCTCTCTGATCCAGGGGCAGACGACAAGTTTGATCGGTGAAAATTGTTGAACGAGTGTGTCCACGGGCCCAGCTGACAGGCACGAGGCTAAATGAAGCTCTGCAGCAATGCCCAGATAGCCCAGTCTATGGTTCAAGCATTCTTAACCCAGGAGATTATTCAACAGGTCCATTGAAACCTGTATTCTGAAAGCACCTCAAGCGGTATTTTCAGGCAACTATTGTTTTTTCAGCAAGCACAATGGGCAAACTTTGGAAACATATTACAGCAGGTTGCTAAGTTACTACAGGTAATTAGGCAAAAGAGTTGTTACCCGAGCATAGTCACCTTTTAGCATGAGGTTGACGAAGACATGGATGGTCATCATAGAGATTCGCGTCCTTATAAAAGTCTCCGCATTAGACTGTGTTAAAAAGCCGATGTCTGTCTGTAAAAGTACTCTGTGACCCCGACGTGATTTGAACACGCAACCTTCTGATCTGGAGTCAGACGCGCTACCGTTGCGCCACGAGGCCCACTTGATATGCCTGAAACTCAGAGACAGGTGGTGGACGGTGTCTGTTGCGACTAGGTTCTGACATCTGGGCATGAGATTTTTCTCAGGACAAGGCACAAGCCCTTTATATGCATAACCTGACTGGATTGCCCATCCCAAAACATCAAGGGAGATTTTCAAGACCATATGGCAGTTCTCACCTCAGTGTGTGAGCGTGAAGCGTGGACAACTTGTACCTGAAGCCCAACTTAGAGACTAGACATCCTATGTGATAGGACCAACTTTCTCTTGGGTAACTTCACACATTTGCCGTTTACACGAGGCCTTTGTGTCATTATACGTGTCAGGTGATGGGCAATCAGTGGCAAAGGTGGTATAAATCCGCTTTTCACGAGTCATGCAGAGCCAAGATTACACGTCTGTATCTGGGTAGAATGGACTTGTTTGTTAGTCATTTGGTCTCCTTGTGCAGAAAGCCAAGCTTGGTTGAAAATGCTGATGCTTTTCAAATGATTCCCATACCATGGCAAGCAAGGCATTCCTTGACCAAGATAAGACTTTAGAGTGAGCGTTATGAAGAAGAGTTATAATGGTAGCATTTTCCATGCGACGTGATGGTCAAAAGCCTTCTTGTTGTGAAGGAAAATACGAACACGGTAGTTCAACAGAAAACACTAGGGTTTAATTTAGCTCAGCTCCGAGACAGGACGGCATATTAGATGCGACCAAGGTTCAACGTTCTCTTGGTTAGTGTCACCACTTTACAGGTTACACGGGTACTTTGTCTCTTTATATGTCTCAGACCACATGCAATCAGTGGCAAAGGAGATATAAAGCTGCTTTTTTGTGAGTTATACAGAGCCACGGTTGCGCCTTGTCGGTTTGTGTCCTTGAATAGTGCTGTTGAACATAAAATAGGGGATCAAACACCTTGGTGTCTATTTGATAAGAAAGTTCTATTAATAGATTGTAGAAAGCCACGAGACCCAGATGGGATCGGGCCTCTCTGATCCAGGGGCAGACGACAAGTTTGATCGGTGAAAATTGTTGAACGAGTGTGTCCACGGGCCCAGCTGACAGGCACGAGGCTAAATGAAGCTCTGCAGCAATGCCCAGATAGCCCAGTCTATGGTTCAAGCATTCTTAACCCAGGAGATTATTCGACAGGTCCATTGAAACCTGTATTCTGAAAGCACCTCAAGCGGTATTTTCAGGCAACTATTGTTTTTTCAGCAAGCACAATGGGCAAACTTTGGAAACATATTACAGCAGGTTGCTAAGTTACTACAGGTAATTAGGCAAAAGAGTTGTTACCCGAGCATAGTCACCTTTTAGCATGAGGTTGACGAAGACATGGATGGTCATCATAGAGATTCGCGTCCTTATAAAAGTCTCCGCATTAGACTGTGTTAAAAAGCCGATGTCTGTCTGTAAAAGTACTCTGTGACCCCGACGTGATTTGAACACGCAACCTTCTGATCTGGAGTCAGACGCGCTACCGTTGCGCCACGAGGCCCACTTGATACGCCTGAAACTCAGAGACAGGTGGTGGACGGTGTCTGTTGCAACTAGGTTCTGACATCTGGGCATGAGATTTTTCTCAGGACAAGGCACAAGCCCTTTATATGCATAACCTGACTGGATTGCCCTTCCCAAAACATCAAGGGAGATTTTCAAGACCATATGGCAGTTCTCACCTCAGTGTGTGAGCGTGAAGCGTGGACACCTTGTACCTGAAGCCCAACTTAGAGACTAGACATCCTATGTGATAGGACCAACTTTCTCTTGGGTAACTTCACACACTTACCGTTTACACGAGGCCTTTGTGACATTATACGTGTCAGATGATGGGCAATCACTGGCAAAGGTGGTATAAATCCACTTTTCACGAGTCATGCAGAGCCAAGATTACACGTCTGTATCTGGGAAGAATGGACTTGTTTGTTAGTCATTTGGTCTCCTTGTGCAGAAAGCCAAGCTTGGTTGAAAATGCTGATGCTTTTCAAATGATTCCCATACCATGGCAAGCAAGGCATTCCTTGACCAAGATAAGACTTTAGAGTGAGCGTTATGAAGAAGAGTTATAATGGTAGCATTTTCCATGCGACGTGATGGTCAAAAGCCTTCTTGTTGTGAAGGAAAATACGAACACGGTAGTTCAACAGAAAACACTAGGGTTTAATTTAGCTCAGCTCCGAGACAGGACGGCATATTAGATGCGACCAAGGTTCAACGTTCTCTTGGTTAGTGTCACCACTTTACAGGTTACACGGGTACTTTGTCTCTTTATATGTCTCAGACCACATGCAATCAGTGGCAAAGGAGATATAAAGCTGCTTTTTTGTGAGTTATACAGAGCCACGGTTGCGCCTTGTCGGTTTGTGTCCTTGAATAGTGCTGTTGAACATAAAATAGGGGATCAAACACCTTGGTGTCTATTTGATAAGAAAGTTCTATTAATAGATTGTAGAAAGCCACGAGACCCAGATGGGATCGGGCCTCTCTGATCCAGGGGCAGACGACAAGTTTGATCGGTGAAAATTGTTGAACGAGTGTGTCCACGGGCCCAGCTGACAGGCACGAGGCTAAATGAAGCTCTGCAGCAATGCCCAGATAGCCCAGTCTATGGTTCAAGCATTCTTAACCCAGGAGATTATTCGACAGGTCCATTGAAACCTGTATTCTGAAAGCACCTCAAGCGGTATTTTCAGGCAACTATTGTTTTTTCAGCAAGCACAATGGGCAAACTTTGGAAACATATTACAGCAGGTTGTTAAGTTACTACAGGTAATTAGGCAAAAGAGTTGTTACCCGAGCATAGTCACCTTTTAGCATGAGGTTGACGAAGACATGGATGGTCATCATAGAGATTCGCGTCCTTATAGAAGTCTCCGCATTAGACTGTGTTAAAAAGCCGATGTCTGTCTGTAAAAGTACTCTGTGACCCCGACGTGATTTGAACACGCAACCTTCTGATCTGGAGTCAGACGCACTACCGTTGCGCCACGAGGCCCATTTGACACTCCTGAAACTCAGAGACAGGTGGTGGACGGTGTCTGTTGCGACTAGGTTCTGACATCTGGGCATGAGATTTTTCTCAGGACAAGGCACAAGCCCTTTATATGCATAACCTGACTGGATTGCCCTTCCCAAAACATCAAAGGAGATTTTCAAGACCATATGGCAGTTCTCACCTCAGTGTGTGAGCGTGAAGCGTGGACACCTTGTACCTGAAGCCCAACTTAGAGACTAGACATCCTATGTGATAGGACCAACTTTCTCTTGGGTAACTTCACACATTTGCCGTTTACACGAGGCCTTTGTGTCATTATACGTGTCAGGTGATGGGCAATCAGTGGCAAAGGTGGTATAAATCCGCTTTTCACGAGTCATGCAGAGCCAAGATTACACGTCTGTATCTGGGTAGAATGGACTTGTTTGTTAGTCATTTGGTCTCCTTGTGCAGAAAGCCAAGCTTGGTTGAAAATGCTGATGCTTTTCAAATGATTCCCATACCATGGCAAGCAAGGCATTCCTTGACCAAGATAAGACTTTAGAGTGAGCGTTATGAAGAAGAGTTATAATGGTAGCATTTTCCAAGCGACGTGATGGTCAAAAGCCTTCTTGTTGTGAGGGAAAATACGAACACGGTAGTTCAACAGAAAACACTAGGGTTTAATTTAGCTCAGCTCCGAGACAGGACGGCATATTAGATGCGACCAAGGTTCAACGTTCTCTTGGTTAGTGTCACCACTTTACAGGTTGCACGGGTACTTTGTCTCTTTATATGTCTCAGACCACATGCAATCAGTGGCAAAGGAGATATAAAGCTGCTTTTTTTGTGAGTTATACAGAGCCACGGTTGCACCTTGTCGGTTTGTATCCTTGAATAGTGCTGTTGAACATAAAATAGGGGACAAACAACTTGGTGTCTATTTGATAAGAAAGTTCTATTAATAGATTGTAGAAAGCCACGAGACCCAGATGGGATCAGGCCTCTCTGATCCAGGGGCAGACGACAAGTTTGAGCGGCGAAAACTTTTGACGGGCGTGTCCGCGGGCCCGGCCGACAGGCATGACGGCAAAAGAAGCTGTGCAGCAGAGCCCGGATAGCTCAGTCGGTAGAGCATCAGACTTTTAATCTGAGGGTCCAGGGTTCAAGTCCCTGTTCGGGCGTTGTGTTACCCACATGGTGCACGCTTTCTTTGTCTTGTTGGCTGGAAAACACAAAGCTTGGTTGAAATCGACCATGAAGCCTTCATGGCCTTCCAGAGGACAAACTTCGAAATTGCTGATGCTTTCCAAATCGTAACTGTACTGTGTCAAGCATTAAGACATCAAGGGAGATTTTCAAGACCACACGGCAGTTCTCGCCTCAGTGTGGAAGCGTGGACAACTTGTACTTGAAGCCTAACTTACAGACTAGACATCCTATGTGATAGGACCAACTTTCTCTTGGGTAACTTCACACATTTGCCGTTTACACGAGGCCTTTGTGTCATTATACGTGTCAGGTGATGGGCAATCAGTGGCAAAGGTGGTATAAATCCGCTTTTCACGAGTCATGCAGGGCCAAGATTAGATATTAGATGCGACCAAGGTTCAACGTTCTCTTGGTTAGTGTCACCACTTTACAGGTTACACGGGTACTTTGTCTCTTTATATGTCTCAGACCACATGCAATCAGTGGCAAAGGAGATATAAAGCTGCTTTTTTGTGAGTTATACAGAGCCACGGTTGCGCCTTGTCGGTTTGTGTCCTTGAATAGTGCTGTTGAACATAAAATAGGGGATCAAACACCTTGGTGTCTATTTGATAAGAAAGTTCTATTAATAGATTGTAGAAAGCCACGAGACCCAGATGGGATCGGGCCTCTCTGATCCAGGGGCAGACGACAAGTTTGATCGGTGAAAATTGTTGAACGAGTGTGTCCACGGGCCCAGCTGACAGGCACGAGGCTAAATGAAGCTCTGCAGCAATGCCCAGATAGCCCAGTCTTTGGTTCAAGCATTCTTAACCCAGGAGATTATTCGACAGGTCCATTGAAACCTGTATTCTGAAAGCACCTCAAGCGGTATTTTCAGGCAACTATTGTTTTTTCAGCAAGCACAATGGGCAAACTTTGGAAACATATTACAGCAGGTTGTTAAGTTACTACAGGTAATTAGGCAAAAGAGTTGTTACCCGAGCATAGTCACCTTTTAGCATGAGGTTGACGAAGACATGGATGGTCATCATAGAGATTCGCGTCCTTATAGAAGTCTCCGCATTAGACTGTGTTAAAAAGCCGATGTCTGTCTGTAAAAGTACTCTGTGACCCCGACGTGATTTGAACACGCAACCTTCTGATCTGGAGTCAGACGCGCTACCGTTGCGCCACGAGGCCCATTTGACACTCCTGAAACTCAGAGACAGGTGGTGGACGGTGTCTGTTGCGACTAGGTTCTGACATCTGGGCATGAGATTTTTCTCAGGACAAGGCACAAGCCCTTTATATGCATAACCTGACTGGATTGCCCTTCCCAAAACATCAAAGGAGATTTTCAAGACCATATGGCAGTTCTCACCTCAGTGTGTGAGCGTGAAGCGTGGACACCTTGTACCTGAAGCCCAACTTAGAGACTAGACATCCTATGTGATAGGACCAACTTTCTCTTGGGTAACTTCACACATTTGCCGTTTACACGAGGCCTTTGTGTCATTATACGTGTCAGGTGATGGGCAATCAGTGGCAAAGGTGGCATAAATCCGCTTTTCACGAGTCATGCAGAGCCAAGATTACACGTCTGTATCTGGGTAGAATGGACTTGTTTGTTAGTCATTTGGTCTCCTTGTGCAGAAAGCCAAGCTTGGTTGAAAATGCTGATGCTTTTCAAATGATTCCCATACCATGGCAAGCAAGGCATTCCTTGACCAAGATAAGACTTTAGAGTGAGCGTTATGAAGAAGAGTTATAATGGTAGCATTTTCCAAGCGACGTGATGGTCAAAAGCCTTCTTGTTGTGAGGGAAAATACGAACACGGTAGTTCAACAGAAAACACTAGGGTTTAATTTAGCTCAGCTCCGAGACAGGACGGCATATTAGATGCGACCAAGGTTCAACGTTCTCTTGGTTAGTGTCACCACTTTACAGGTTGCACGGGTACTTTGTCTCTTTATATGTCTCAGACCACATGCAATCAGTGGCAAAGGAGATATAAAGCTGCTTTTTTTGTGAGTTATACAGAGCCACGGTTGCACCTTGTCGGTTTGTATCCTTGAATAGTGCTGTTGAACATAAAATAGGGGACAAACAACTTGGTGTCTATTTGATAAGAAAGTTCTATTAATAGATTGTAGAAAGCCACGAGACCCAGATGGGATCGGGCCTCTCTGATCCAGGGGCAGACGACAAGTTTGAGCGGCGAAAACTTTTGACGGGCGTGTCCGCGGGCCCGGCCGACAGGCATGACGGCAAAAGAAACTATGCAGCAGAGCCTGAATAGCTCAGTCGGTAGCGCATCAGACTTTTAATCTGAGGGTCCAGGGTTCAAGTCCCTGTTCGGGTGTTGTGTTACCCACATGGTGCACGCTTTCTTTGTCTTGTTGGCTGGAAAACACAAAGCTTGGTTGAAATCGACCATGAAGCCTTCATGGCCTTCCAGAGGACAAACTTCGAAATTGCTGATGCTTTCCAAATCGTAACTGTACTGTGTCAAGCATTAAGACATCAAGGGAGATTTTCAAGACCACACGGCAGTTCTCGCCTCAGTGTGGAAGCGTGGACAACTTGTACTTGAAGCCTAACTTACAGACTAGACATCCTATGTGATAGGACCAAGTTTCTCTTGGGTAACTTCACACATTTGCCGTTTACACGAGGCCTTTGTGTCATTATACGTGTCAGGTGATGGGCAATCAGTGGCAAAGGTGGTATAAATCCGCTTTTCACGAGTCATGCAGGGCCAAGATTAGATATTAGATGCGACCAAGGTTCAACGTTCTCTTGGTTAGTGTCACCACTTTACAGGTTACACGGGTACTTTGTCTCTTTATATGTCTCAGACCACATGCAATCAGTGGCAAAGGAGATATAAAGCTGCTTTTTTGTGAGTTATACAGAGCCACGGTTGCGCCTTGTCGGTTTGTGTCCTTGAATAGTGCTGTTGAACATAAAATAGGGGATCAAACACCTTGGTGTCTATTTGATAAGAAAGTTCTATTAATAGATTGTAGAAAGCCACGAGACCCAGATGGGATCGGGCCTCTCTGATCCAGGGGCAGACGACAAGTTTGATCGGTGAAAATTGTTGAACGAGTGTGTCCACGGGCCCAGCTGACAGGCACGAGGCTAAATGAAGCTCTGCAGCAATGCCCAGATAGCCCAGTCTATGGTTCAAGCATTCTTAACCCAGGAGATTATTCGACAGGTCCATTGAAACCTGTATTCTGAAAGCACCTCAAGCGGTATTTTCAGGCAACTATTGTTTTTTCAGCAAGCACAATGGGCAAACTTTGGAAACATATTACAGCAGGTTGCTAAGTTACTACAGGTAATTAGGCAAAAGAGTTGTTACCCGAGCATAGTCACCTTTTAGCATGAGGTTGACGAAGACATGGATGGTCATCATAGAGATTCGCGTCCTTATAAAAGTCTCCGCATTAGACTGTGTTAAAAAGCCGATGTCTGTCTGTAAAAGTACTCTGTGACCCCGACGTGATTTGAACACGCAACCTTCTGATCTGGAGTCAGACGCGCTACCGTTGCGCCACGAGGCCCACTTGACAATCCTGAAACTCAGAGACAGGTGGTGGACGGTGTCTGTTGCGACTAGGTTCTGACATCTGGGCATGAGATTTTTCTCAGGACAAGGCACAAGCCCTTTATATGCATAACCTGACTGGATTGCCCTTCCCAAAACATCAAGGGAGATTTTCAAGACCATATGGCAGTTCTCACCTCAGTGTGTGAGCGTGAAGCGTGGACACCTTGTACCTGAAGCCCAACTTAGAGACTAGACATCCTATGTGATAGGACCAACTTTCTCTTGGGTAACTTCACACATTTGCCGTTTACACGAGGCCTTTGTGTCATTATACGTGTCAGGTGATGGGCAATCAGTGGCAAAGGTGGTATAAATCCGCTTTTCACGAGTCATGCAGAGCCAAGATTACACGTCTGTATCTGGGTAGAATGGACTTGTTTGTTAGTCATTTGGTCTCCTTGTGCAGAAAGCCAAGCTTGGTTGAAAATGCTGATGCTTTTCAAATGATTCCCATACCATGGCAAGCAAGGCATTCCTTGACCAAGATAAGACTTTAGAGTGAGCGTTATGAAGAAGAGTTATAATGGTAGCATTTTCCAAGCGACGTGATGGTCAAAAGCCTTCTTGTTGTGAGGGAAAATACGAACACGGTAGTTCAACAGAAAACACTAGGGTTTAATTTAGCTCAGCTCCGAGACAGGACGGCATATTAGATGCGACCAAGGTTCAACGTTCTCTTGGTTAGTGTCACCACTTTACAGGTTGCACGGGTACTTTGTCTCTTTATATGTCTCAGACCACATGCAATCAGTGGCAAAGGAGATATAAAGCTGCTTTTTTTGTGAGTTATACAGAGCCACGGTTGCACCTTGTCGGTTTGTATCCTTGAATAGTGCTGTTGAACATAAAATAGGGGACAAACAACTTGGTGTCTATTTGATAAGAAAGTTCTATTAATAGATTGTAGAAAGCCACGAGACCCAGATGGGATCAGGCCTCTCTGATCCAGGGGCAGACGACAAGTTTGAGCGGCGAAAACTTTTGACGGGCGTGTCCGCGGGCCCGGCCGACAGGCATGACGGCAAAAGAAGCTGTGCAGCAGAGCCCGGATAGCTCAGTCGGTAGAGCATCAGACTTTTAATCTGAGGGTCCAGGGTTCAAGTCCCTGTTCGGGCGTTGTGTTACCCACATGGTGCACGCTTTCTTTGTCTTGTTGGCTGGAAAACACAAAGCTTGGTTGAAATCGACCATGAAGCCTTCATGGCCTTCCAGAGGACAAACTTCGAAATTGCTGATGCTTTCCAAATCGTAACTGTACTGTGTCAAGCATTAAGACATCAAGGGAGATTTTCAAGACCACACGGCAGTTCTCGCCTCAGTGTGGAAGCGTGGACAACTTGTACTTGAAGCCTAACTTACAGACTAGACATCCTATGTGATAGGACCAACTTTCTCTTGGGTAACTTCACACATTTGCCGTTTACACGAGGCCTTTGTGTCATTATACGTGTCAGGTGATGGGCAATCAGTGGCAAAGGTGGTATAAATCCGCTTTTCACGAGTCATGCAGGGCCAAGATTAGATATTAGATGCGACCAAGGTTCAACGTTCTCTTGGTTAGTGTCACCACTTTACAGGTTACACGGGTACTTTGTCTCTTTATATGTCTCAGACCACATGCAATCAGTGGCAAAGGAGATATAAAGCTGCTTTTTTGTGAGTTATACAGAGCCACGGTTGCGCCTTGTCGGTTTGTGTCCTTGAATAGTGCTGTTGAACATAAAATAGGGGATCAAACACCTTGGTGTCTATTTGATAAGAAAGTTCTATTAATAGATTGTAGAAAGCCACGAGACCCAGATGGGATCGGGCCTCTCTGATCCAGGGGCAGACGACAAGTTTGATCGGTGAAAATTGTTGAACGAGTGTGTCCACGGGCCCAGCTGACAGGCACGAGGCTAAATGAAGCTCTGCAGCAATGCCCAGATAGCCCAGTCTTTGGTTCAAGCATTCTTAACCCAGGAGATTATTCGACAGGTCCATTGAAACCTGTATTCTGAAAGCACCTCAAGCGGTATTTTCAGGCAACTATTGTTTTTTCAGCAAGCACAATGGGCAAACTTTGGAAACATATTACAGCAGGTTGTTAAGTTACTACAGGTAATTAGGCAAAAGAGTTGTTACCCGAGCATAGTCACCTTTTAGCATGAGGTTGACGAAGACATGGATGGTCATCATAGAGATTCGCGTCCTTATAGAAGTCTCCGCATTAGACTGTGTTAAAAAGCCGATGTCTGTCTGTAAAAGTACTCTGTGACCCCGACGTGATTTGAACACGCAACCTTCTGATCTGGAGTCAGACGCGCTACCGTTGCGCCACGAGGCCCATTTGACACTCCTGAAACTCAGAGACAGGTGGTGGACGGTGTCTGTTGCGACTAGGTTCTGACATCTGGGCATGAGATTTTTCTCAGGACAAGGCACAAGCCCTTTATATGCATAACCTGACTGGATTGCCCTTCCCAAAACATCAAAGGAGATTTTCAAGACCATATGGCAGTTCTCACCTCAGTGTGTGAGCGTGAAGCGTGGACACCTTGTACCTGAAGCCCAACTTAGAGACTAGACATCCTATGTGATAGGACCAACTTTCTCTTGGGTAACTTCACACATTTGCCGTTTACACGAGGCCTTTGTGTCATTATACGTGTCAGGTGATGGGCAATCAGTGGCAAAGGTGGCATAAATCCGCTTTTCACGAGTCATGCAGAGCCAAGATTACACGTCTGTATCTGGGTAGAATGGACTTGTTTGTTAGTCATTTGGTCTCCTTGTGCAGAAAGCCAAGCTTGGTTGAAAATGCTGATGCTTTTCAAATGATTCCCATACCATGGCAAGCAAGGCATTCCTTGACCAAGATAAGACTTTAGAGTGAGCGTTATGAAGAAGAGTTATAATGGTAGCATTTTCCAAGCGACGTGATGGTCAAAAGCCTTCTTGTTGTGAGGGAAAATACGAACACGGTAGTTCAACAGAAAACACTAGGGTTTAATTTAGCTCAGCTCCGAGACAGGACGGCATATTAGATGCGACCAAGGTTCAACGTTCTCTTGGTTAGTGTCACCACTTTACAGGTTGCACGGGTACTTTGTCTCTTTATATGTCTCAGACCACATGCAATCAGTGGCAAAGGAGATATAAAGCTGCTTTTTTTGTGAGTTATACAGAGCCACGGTTGCACCTTGTCGGTTTGTATCCTTGAATAGTGCTGTTGAACATAAAATAGGGGACAAACAACTTGGTGTCTATTTGATAAGAAAGTTCTATTAATAGATTGTAGAAAGCCACGAGACCCAGATGGGATCGGGCCTCTCTGATCCAGGGGCAGACGACAAGTTTGAGCGGCGAAAACTTTTGACGGGCGTGTCCGCGGGCCCGGCCGACAGGCATGACGGCAAAAGAAACTATGCAGCAGAGCCTGAATAGCTCAGTCGGTAGCGCATCAGACTTTTAATCTGAGGGTCCAGGGTTCAAGTCCCTGTTCGGGTGTTGTGTTACCCACATGGTGCACGCTTTCTTTGTCTTGTTGGCTGGAAAACACAAAGCTTGGTTGAAATCGACCATGAAGCCTTCATGGCCTTCCAGAGGACAAACTTCGAAATTGCTGATGCTTTCCAAATCGTAACTGTACTGTGTCAAGCATTAAGACATCAAGGGAGATTTTCAAGACCACACGGCAGTTCTCGCCTCAGTGTGGAAGCGTGGACAACTTGTACTTGAAGCCTAACTTACAGACTAGACATCCTATGTGATAGGACCAAGTTTCTCTTGGGTAACTTCACACATTTGCCGTTTACACGAGGCCTTTGTGTCATTATACGTGTCAGGTGATGGGCAATCAGTGGCAAAGGTGGTATAAATCCGCTTTTCACGAGTCATGCAGGGCCAAGATTAGATATTAGATGCGACCAAGGTTCAACGTTCTCTTGGTTAGTGTCACCACTTTACAGGTTACACGGGTACTTTGTCTCTTTATATGTCTCAGACCACATGCAATCAGTGGCAAAGGAGATATAAAGCTGCTTTTTTGTGAGTTATACAGAGCCACGGTTGCGCCTTGTCGGTTTGTGTCCTTGAATAGTGCTGTTGAACATAAAATAGGGGATCAAACACCTTGGTGTCTATTTGATAAGAAAGTTCTATTAATAGATTGTAGAAAGCCACGAGACCCAGATGGGATCGGGCCTCTCTGATCCAGGGGCAGACGACAAGTTTGATCGGTGAAAATTGTTGAACGAGTGTGTCCACGGGCCCAGCTGACAGGCACGAGGCTAAATGAAGCTCTGCAGCAATGCCCAGATAGCCCAGTCTATGGTTCAAGCATTCTTAACCCAGGAGATTATTCGACAGGTCCATTGAAACCTGTATTCTGAAAGCACCTCAAGCGGTATTTTCAGGCAACTATTGTTTTTTCAGCAAGCACAATGGGCAAACTTTGGAAACATATTACAGCAGGTTGCTAAGTTACTACAGGTAATTAGGCAAAAGAGTTGTTACCCGAGCATAGTCACCTTTTAGCATGAGGTTGACGAAGACATGGATGGTCATCATAGAGATTCGCGTCCTTATAAAAGTCTCCGCATTAGACTGTGTTAAAAAGCCGATGTCTGTCTGTAAAAGTACTCTGTGACCCCGACGTGATTTGAACACGCAACCTTCTGATCTGGAGTCAGACGCGCTACCGTTGCGCCACGAGGCCCACTTGACAATCCTGAAACTCAGAGACAGGTGGTGGACGGTGTCTGTTGCGACTAGGTTCTGACATCTGGGCATGAGATTTTTCTCAGGACAAGGCACAAGCCCTTTATATGCATAACCTGACTGGATTGCCCTTCCCAAAACATCAAGGGAGATTTTCAAGACCATATGGCAGTTCTCACCTCAGTGTGTGAGCGTGAAGCGTGGACACCTTGTACCTGAAGCCCAACTTAGAGACTAGACATCCTATGTGATAGGACCAACTTTCTCTTGGGTAACTTCACACACTTACCGTTTACACGAGGCCTTTGTGACATTATACGTGTCAGATGATGGGCAATCACTGGCAAAGGTGGTATAAATCCACTTTTCACGAGTCATGCAGAGCCAAGATTACACGTCTGTATCTGGGAAGAATGGACTTGTTTGTTAGTCATTTGGTCTCCTTGTGCAGAAAGCCAAGCTTGGTTGAAAATGCTGATGCTTTTCAAATGATTCCCATACCATGGCAAGCAAGGCATTCCTTGACCAAGATAAGACTTTAGAGTGAGCGTTATGAAGAAGAGTTATAATGGTAGCATTTTCCAAGCGACGTGATGGTCAAAAGCCTTCTTGTTGTGAGGGAAAATACGAACACGGTAGTTCAACAGAAAACACTAGGGTTTAATTTAGCTCAGCTCCGAGACAGGACGGCATATTAGATGCGACCAAGGTTCAACGTTCTCTTGGTTAGTGTCACCACTTTACAGGTTGCACGGGTACTTTGTCTCTTTATATGTCTCAGACCACATGCAATCAGTGGCAAAGGAGATATAAAGCTGCTTTTTTGTGAGTTATACAGAGCCACGGTTGCACCTTGTCGGTTTGTATCCTTGAATAGTGCTGTTGAACATAAAATAGGGGACAAACAACTTGGTGTCTATTTGATAAGAAAGTTCTATTAATAGATTGTAGAAAGCCACGAGACCCAGATGGGATCGGGCCTCTCTGATCCAGGGGCAGACGACAAGTTTGAGGGGTGAAAATTGTTGAACGAGTGTGTCCACGGGCCCAGCTGACAGGCACGAGGCTAAATGAAGCTCTGCAGCAATGCCCAGATAGCCCAGTCTATGGTTCAAGCATTCTTAACCCAGGAGATTATTCGACAGGTCCATTGAAACCTGTATTCTGAAAGCACCTCAAGCGGTATTTTCAGGCAACTATTGTTTTTTCAGCAAGCACAATGGGCAAACTTTGGAAACATATTACAGCAGGTTGCTAAGTTACTACAGGTAATTAGGCAAAAGAGTTGTTACCCGAGCATAGTCACCTTTTAGCATGAGGTTGACGAAGACATGGATGGTCATCATAGAGATTCGTGTCCTTATAAAAGTCTCCGCATTAGACTGTGTTAAAAAGCCGATGTCTGTCTGTAAAAGTACTCTGTGACCCCGACGTGATTTGAACACGCAACCTTCTGATCTGGAGTCAGACGCGCTACCGTTGCGCCACGAGGCCCACTTGACACTCCTGAAACTCAGAGACAGGTGGTGGACGGTGTCTGTTGCGACTAGGTTCTGACATCTGGGCATGAGATTTTTCTCAGGACAAGGCACAAGCCCTTTATATGCATAACCTGACTGGATTGCCCTTCCCAAAACATCACGAGAGATTTTCAAGACCATATGGCAGTTCTCACCTCAGTGTGTGAGCGTGAAGCGTGGACACCTTGTACCTGAAGCCCAACTTAGAGACTAGACATCCTATGTGATAGGACCAACTTTCTCTTGGGTAACTTCACACACTTACCATTTACACGAGGCCTTTGTGACATTATACGTGTCAGATGATGGGCAATCACTGGCAAAGGTGGTATAAATCCACTTTTCACGAGTCATGCAGAGCCAAGATTACACGTCTGTATCTGGGAAGAATGGACTTGTTTGTTAGTCATTTGGTCTCCTTGTGCAGAAAGCCAAGCTTGGTTGAAAATGCTGATGCTTTTCAAATGATTCCCATACCATGGCAAGCAAGGCATTCCTTGACCAAGATAAGACTTTAGAGTGAGCGTTATGAAGAAGAGTTATAATGGTAGCATTTTCCAAGCGACGTGATGGTCAAAAGCCTTCTTGTTAGTGTCACCACTTTACAGGTTGCACGGGTACTTTGTCTCTTTATATGTCTCAGACCACATGCAATCAGTGGCAAAGGAGATATAAAGCTGCTTTTTTGTGAGTTATACAGAGCCACGGTTGCACCTTGTCGGTTTGTATCCTTGAATAGTGCTGTTGAACATAAAATAGGGGACAAACAACTTGGTGTCTATTTGATAAGAAAGTTCTATTAATAGATTGTAGAAAGCCACGAGACCCAGATGGGATCAGGCCTCTCTGATCCAGGGGCAGACGACAAGTTTGAGCGGCGAAAACTTTTGACCAGCGTGTCCGCGGGCCCGGCCGACAGGCATGACGGCAAAAGAAGCTGTGCAGCAGAGCCCGGATAGCTCAGTCGGTAGAGCATCAGACTTTTAATCTGAGGGTCCAGGGTTCAAGTCCCTGTTCGGGCGTTGTGTTACCCACATGGTGCACGCTTTCTTTGTCTTGTTGGCTGGAAAACACAAAGCTTGGTTGAAATCGACCATGAAGCCTTCATGGCCTTCTAGAGGACAAACTTCGAAATTGCTGATGCTTTCCAAATCGTAACTGTACTGTGTCAAGCATTAAGACATCAAGGGAGATTTTCAAGACCACACGGCAGTTCTCGCCTCAGTGTGGAAGCGTGGACAACTTATACTTGAAGCCTAACTTACAGACTAGACATCCTATGTGATAGGACCAACTTTCTCTTGGGTAACTTCACACATTTGCCGTTTACACGAGGCCTTTGTGTCATTATACGTGTCAGGTGATGGGCAATCAGTGGCAAAGGTGGTATAAATCCGCTTTTCACGAGTCATGCAGGGCCAAGATTAGATATTAGATGCGACCAAGGTTCAACGTTCTCTTGGTTAGTGTCACCACTTTACAGGTTACACGGATACTTTGTCTCTTTATATGTCTCAGACCACATGCAATCAGTGGCAAAGGAGATATAAAGCTGCTTTTTTGTGAGTTATACAGAGCCACGGTTGCGCCTTGTCGGTTTGTGTCCTTGAATAGTGCTGTTGAACATAAAATAGGGGATCAAACACCTTGGTGTCTATTTGATAAGAAAGTTCTATTAATAGATTGTAGAAAGCCACGAGACCCAGATGGGATCGGGCCTCTCTGATCCAGGGGCAGACGACAAGTTTGATCGGTGAAAATTGTTGAACGAGTGTGTCCACGGGCCCAGCTGACAGGCACGAGGCTAAATGAAGCTCTGCAGCAATGCCCAGATAGCCCAGTCTATGGTTCAAGCATTCTTAAACCAGGAGATTATTCGACATGTCCATTGAAACCTGTATTCTGAAAGCACCTCAAGCGGTATTTTCAGGCAACTATTGTTTTTTCAGCAAGCACAATGGGCAAACTTTGGAAACATATTACAGCAGGTTGCTAAGTTACTACAGGTAATTAGGCAAAAGAGTTGTTACCCGAGCATAGTCACCTTTTAGCATGAGGTTGACGAAGACATGGATGGTCATCATAGAGATTCGCGTCCTTATAAAAGTCTCCGCATTAGACTGTGTTAAAAAGCCGATGTCTGTCTGTAAAAGTACTCTGTGACCCCGACGTGATTTGAACACGCAACCTTCTGATCTGGAGTCAGACGCGCTACCGTTGCGCCACGAGGCCCACTTGACACGCCTGAAACTCAGAGACAGGTGGTGGACGGTGTCTGTTGCGACTAGGTTCTGACATCTGGGCATGAGATTTTTCTCAGGACAAGGCACAAGCCCTTTATATGCATAACCTGACTGGATTGCCCTTCCCAAAACATCAAGGGAGATTTTCAAGACCATATGGCAGTTCTCACCTCAGTGTGTGAGCGTGAAGCGTGGACACCTTGTACCTGAAGCCCAACTTAGAGACTAGACATCCTATGTGATAGGACCAACTTTCTCTTGGGTAACTTCACACACTTACCATTTACACGAGGCCTTTGTGACATTATACGTGTCAGATGATGGGCAATCACTGGCAAAGGTGGTATAAATCCACTTTTCACGAGTCATGCAGAGCCAAGATTACACGTCTGTATCTGGGAAGAATGGACTTGTTTGTTAGTCATTTGGTCTCCTTGTGCAGAAAGCCAAGCTTGGTTGAAAATGCTGATGCTTTTCAAATGATTCCCATACCATGGCAAGCAAGGCATTCCTTGACCAAGATAAGACTTTAGAGTGAGCGTTATGAAGAAGAGTTATAATGGTAGCATTTTCCAAGCGACGTGATGGTCAAAAGCCTTCTTGTTGTGAAGGAAAATACGAACACGGTAGTTCAACAGAAAACACTAGGGTTTAATTTAGCTCAGCTCCGAGACAGGACAGCATATTAGATGTGACCAAGGTTCAACGTTCTCTTGGTTAGTGTCACCACTTTACAGGTTACACAGGTACTTTGTCTCTTTATATGTCTCAGACCACATGCAATCAGTGGCATAGGAGATATAAAGCTGCTTTTTTGTGAGTTATACAGAGCCACGGTTGCACCTTGTCGGTTTGTATCCTTGAATAGTTCTGTTGAACATAAAATAGGGGATCAAACACCTTGGTGTCTATTTGATAAGAAAGTTCTATTAATAGACTGTAGAAAGCCACGAGACCCAGATGGGATCAGGCCTCTCTGATCCAGGGGCAGACGACAAGTTTGAGCGGCGAAAACTTTTGACGAGCGTGTCCGCGGGCCCGGCCGACAGGCATGACGGCAAAAGAAGCTGTGCAGCAGAGCCCGGATAGCTCAGTCGGTAGAGCATCAGACTTTTAATCTGAGGGTCCAGGGTTCAAGTCCCTGTTCGGGCGTTGTGTTACCCACATGGTGCACGCTGGCTCTGTCTTGTTGGCTGGAAAACACAAAGCTTGGTTGCAATTGACTATGAAGCCTTCATAGCCTTCCAGAGGACAAACTTTGAAATTGCTGATGCTTTCCAAATCGTAACTGTACTGTGTCAAGCATCAAAGGAGATTTTCAAGACCACACAGTTCTTGCCTCAGTGTGGAAGCGTGGACAACTTGTACTCGAAGCCTAACTTAGAGACTAGACATCCTATGTGATAGGACCAACTTTCTCTTGGGTAACTTCACACTTTTGCCGTTTATACGAGGCCTTTGTGTCATTATACGTGTCATTATACGTGTCAGGTGATGGGCAATCAGTGGCAAAGGTGGTATAAATCCGCTTTTCACGAGTCATGCAGGGCCAAGATTAGATATTAGATGCGACCAAGGTTCAACGTTCTCTTGGTTAGTGTCACCACTTTATAGGTTACACGGGTACTTTGAATAGTGCTGTTGAACATAAAATAGGGGATCAAACACCTTGGTGTCTATTTGATAAGAAAGTTCTATTAATAGACTGTAGAAAGCCACGAGACCCAGATGGGATCGGGCCTCTCTGATCCAGGGGCAGACGACAAGTTTGAGCGGCGAAAACTTTTGACGAGCGTGTCCGCGGGCCCGGCCGACAGGCATGACGGCAAAAGAAGCTTTGCAGCAGAGCCCGGATAGCTCAGTCAGTAGAGCATCAGCCTTTTAATCTGAGGGTCCAGGGTTCAAGTACCTGTTTGGGCGTTGTGTTACCCACATGGTGCATGCTGGCTCTGTCTTGTTGGCTGGAAAACACAAAGCTTGGTTGCAATCAACCATGAAACCTTCATAGCCTTCCAGAGGACAAACTTTGAAATTGCTGATGCTTTCCAAATCGTGACTGTACTGTGTCAAGCATTAAGACATCAAGGGAGATTTTCAAGACCACACGGCAGTTCTCGCCTCAGTGTGTGAGCGTGAAGCGTGGACACCTTGTACCTGAAGCCCAACTTGGAGACTAGACATCCTATGTGATAGGACCAACTTTCTCTTGGGTAACTTCACACATTTGCCGTTTATACGAGGCCTTTGTGACATTATATGTGTCAGATGATGGGCATGCTTTTCAAATGATTCCCATACCATAGCAAGCATGGTGTTTCTTGAACCAAGATAAGACTTTAGAGTGAGTGTTATGAAGAAGAGTTATGCTGGTAGCATTTTCCAAGGGATGTGATGGTAAAGAGTGTTCTTGTTGTAAAAGAAAATACGAACACTTTTTCTCTTTATATGTCGCAGACTACAGGCAACCATTGGCAAAGGAGATATAAAGCTGCTTTTTTGTGAGTTATACAGAGCCACGGTTGAACCTTGTCAGTTTGTATCCTTGAATTTACCCTTCTGTATATTAATGCAAATTTATCCCCACCTCTTACACTGCTAATTTATTTATTCCCACCTGTTACATTGCCCTTATCTGTAGATAACTGCTCATTTAACTTATCTGTACATAACTGCACATACTGTATATATTGCACTTGCTGCTCTTGCACTTCTGATTGGATGCTAAACTGCATTTCGTTACCTTTTATTTATACATGTGTAATGACAATAAAGTTTAATCTAATATCTAAATAGTGCTGTTGAACCTAAAATAGGGGACAAACACCTTGGTGTCTATTTGACACGAAAGTTCTATTAATAGATTGTAGAAAGCCACAAGAACCAGATGAAGCCTTCATAGCCTTCTCTGGTCCAGAGGACAAACTTTGAAATTGTTGATGCTTTCCAAATGATAACCGTACTGTGCCAAACACGAGTTCAGAGTAACTGTTGTGAGGTCAAAAGACTTCTCATTTGAAAAAATACTAATTCAGTACTGAAACAGAAAACTCTATGGTTCAAACATTCTTAACCCAGCTGGAGTCCATAAGTCTCTGCATTAAACTGTGCAAAAAAAAAAAACACTGACACAAGTTTGTATGTAAAAGACCACACTTCATGACCCCAACATGATTTTAACACAAAACCTTCTAATCTGGAGCCAGACATGCTATTGTTGTGCCAATAGGCCACAGAGCTTCATGGCACAGAGTTTGCAAGGCATACTGGTTCATTGTTGAGGTGATAAAGACGCACTGAAACTCAGAGACAGCAGTGACACTAAAAAAAAAAAAAACACCACAAATTTGGACCAACACAAGAACCAACAGAAGTGGACAAAGTACACAAGTCCATTACTTGCATGAAAGTACAGATACTACTGGTCAAATATTACTCCTTTATAAGTGAAAGTTGTAAAGACAGATTTATACTTAAGTAAAAGAACAGAAGTACTTGCTTTTAAAAAAATATTTTTTTTTTTTAAAAAAGTATCAAAAGTAAATTTCCTTTTTTAAGTCAACACATTGTTTTATTATTGTTGCATTGTTGTATGTAATACTTACAATACCTTATGCCTCTGAAGCAACCTACTGAATACACTGACTAGCTTGTAGTATCTGTGGAAAAAAGACTTTTTTAATGTTACAAAACCTATAGAAATGATGACTGTTCTCTCTGGCCCAGCGGCAGCACCAACGCAGATTTGAATGTTCCGGTCTGATTTTTGTCAAAGGTATAATAGACAGGCGAATCGTTATCATTTAGGAAAGAGATCGGGTGGGTGTTTGAATCGAGATTGTGATCTTTTTATGATTAATCGTGCAGCTCTACACATAACTATAGTAATTATGCAAGATAACAAAAAAACTATAAAAGTTACAAGGTATTAACTTATTTAACTCGTAAACTCAATTACATTTGAATTCACGCTTTTGCATGCTAACTAACGTCATTGTCGAAACCGTACCTATGCGTAAGCGGTGTATCCACAAGACTGTGGCAACTTGGTGAGCAAATCCATAAATCATTTGACCAACCATACTTCATACTGAAACTTTAGCTCTAAAGCACAGACAATTTCAAGCTTTCACAAGACATTAAAAGTTTACACACCTCAATATGCTTCCACAGGTTGGACAGCGAGTTTTTGAAGGCTGTGATTTGCTTTATTTTAGGCAAACAAAGCAAGCATTTAAAATGAAAAGAATCTTTGACCTTTTCAGAAAACTGGAACATACTTTTTAAGTATGGCCATGGGTGCACGCACTGCACCGAGGAACCGTCTTCTTCCATTTTGCCAACTGATCAGTGTTCAAAAAATGCTGGGAAATCATTGAACTTCACGACACGTGACCCTACAAGAGTGATTATTGATAGGCTGTCTGTCACCTGCAAAAAACCAATCACATTTTAGAGAAGAAAAAAAATCATCCACGGATTTTCAAAGATGCTGCATAGTAACAACTTTCGACTCAAGGACCTTGACAGAAGTATAGTGGAGTGAAAAGTATGATATTTGTCTTCCAATTTCAGACTCAAATAGTGAAGTTAAAGTCACAAGTTTCCAGAAAAAATAATACTCAAGTAAAGTACAGATGCTCAAAAAGTGTACTTAAGTACAGTACTTAAGTAAATGTACGTCGTTACTGTCCACCTCTGCTTGTTATATTGATAATTATCGCTAAATTGCAATGAATTAGCTAGCTAGCTACAATATATGTGTAGTGTCATTAGCTAGATTATACCATATTATCCTACCTCCTGAGCACGTTTTATATTTTTTACTGTTGTAATTGCTAGTTCTGATAATCCCCCCTAGAAATTATGCCCCAAAGCTCTGACACTGGAGATCCCTTACAATAAATGAATGTCTCTTTCCAGAAAACTTCACTGCATCAGTAAATATATGTTAAATATTAGCATGTTTTTAAATCCACTTATTATTAGGCTAAGATTATTGTGGAGCATCTGTTATACAAGTTCCTGTTACTATAGAAATTATAATGTACTGAAATGTGTAAATTAATATAATCCAGTAATTTCATTTACAGCCAGGACTATTGTCAGCGATGCTCTTGTAGAAAATAAAACAACACATTCTGACTTGGATTTGAGAAATCAGTAGTTCAGTGGTATAATTCTAAATTAATGATGAACATTAGAAATATGTATATAGCATTTTTTAACCTGTTAAACTCTCATCACAGGTGAACCACAAGGCTATGTGTTCTCCGCACAGCAATGATAAATCGCTGTAGATTGCATAGATGATGTGGTGTGATATTGATTTTATATGGAGACACAATAACAAAGGATTTCTTACAGCAACCTGTTCAATATTATTGTTATTATGTTGAGCAAGCATTAAAGCAGCTCCGGACAAATATCTCTTTCTTGATGTTTATTAGAACAGTATTTGCATCCAAAATACATACTAGTTTGTAAGTAACTGCTTTAATATGAAAACATCAGTTGTGATGGCTGCTAAAATGTATAATGTACAACAACTAAATTTCTGCAGATACACAAGACAGATCAAGGTGAGGAATACATAGGTGCCAAGACAGATATGCATTCTAACTGGATGAGGTATGTAGTGCAAGTCTGTAACTTGTATCACTGTTTATGGTCATTAGTTATGTTTACATGCAACCTAATGACCCTTTAAAGACCCAACAGTCTTTTTCCCTGCTGTCATGAACCTGTGTTCAAACAGCATCTTTGTCACCGGCCGCTGAACACCTTGGCGTAATCACTAGTGAGGGGGGGTCACACCCTCCATTTTATTTCTTTACCAGTACATTTACCATGGCAACGTGAGAGCAGGTGAAATGGGTGAAGGGGGTAGGGCTTCCAGGCTGTGTCAGGTAATATTTTAAAGTTCAAAACATCTGCTTTGTGACACCGGCGAGTCCATTCCAGATTCATATGTCGATTGGTTCATCTTCTTTCTTACTGGCGAGATAAAGACCGCTCTTTTGGTGTATTTTTGAGTGATAACTCCCCCTGGTGTACTCTGATCAGGGCGTTCCTATGCAAAATGTGTAAAGGTCTGGTAATATAATATAATATAATATAATATAATATAATATAATATAATATAATATAATATAATATAATAGGAGTAAACATCACAGGATATTGTAGCAGTGTAATATAGTGTGGAGAGGATTAAATCATTATATCACACAAGTCTAGCTGGTAGAATTGGTTAATTGCCGCCTGTGATGTTTAACTCATTTTTGACTAAAATGCCAGATGGAACCATATAATACTGAGGTCATGCATTGTGCTCGTAATGCTGGAGAACAGAATCTTGTGGCGTTTCAGTATTGAGGTAGGATTCTGCACTGTTTCTGTCAACCCAATGAAACAGGACAGGAGCTTTTGGTGTGGTACGAAGAGGAGTATGCCTCAAGAATTCCATTTTATTACCTCTGGGGGGACAAAGTGCCCTACAATGGTAATGCATTATTTATTTATTTATTTTTAAAATCATTCCTTTATTTTCAGTAATAAGTATACAAAAATATATTATAATGCTGATGCTGAAGGAATTATTGTTGTTGTATGATCTCAATTGTTTAAAAGTGGACAATATCTAAAAAATATTTATTTATTTATTTGTTAATTTATTAAATTTTTTGTTTGTAAATTTTTTTTTAAATATTTGTAAATATTTTTTTTTTCTTTTCTGCTCCAGAAATGAGCAACACCTTGTTGCACACTGCTGGAACACAATGAATTGACCAGGGTAACTGGCCAAACTACCTCATTAGATAATGCTACATCTATCCAGACCAGATTAAGATCATTTGGTGCCCCTTGGCATTAACATGATGGTGCCTCATCCTCACGAACACTACAAACGCTCTACCTATCACATACACCACTTATTCACTGATAACATCTTAAGACCTTGCAGCAGTTTTGTTGCTGACTTTCCTGTACATTTAGCTTCCAAAGATACTATGGAATGGATAGTTGAAAATGATGTTGAATAAGATGAATGGATGTTGAATAAGATGCAAAAACAATCGTTTATTTTGCCCACTCATACGTGTATAGGCTCTTATGGGGCAGTTATGGCAATGGCAAGAGTACCGTGGGCCACAACTGGCCACATTTAAAATTTGATATAGCATTTGAATTTTGGAGCAAAACTGGTCCTACTGTAGCCAGTCATCTGTATCATCCCTGAGTTACGGTTTAATTCAGGTTAAGTTGTGGCTGTCTTCCAGCACCCGGATTCAGACGAAGTCATCGCCATCTTCCGTGGTAGTATGTGGGCATGTGTATGAGTATTGGTCAATTTGAGTATGGGTCTGGACTCCGCCACCACTCCGTCACCATGCACACCAAACTAGCTGAACTAACAGTTACAGCTTATTACGGTGAATTATTTGAAGCACTTAACGTACATGTTGACTTTGGAAATCAAGTCCTTTGACAAATATAGAGAAATACATTTTAGCATATATAATTTTAGATCATATCTCAAAATACATAAATTGTTCCATTTCATGAAGGTGAGCAGCTGCCTCTCTGAGTAGATCTGACATGAACCTTCACTCTGACATCATCATCTTCTTCTTCTTCTGCTAATTGAATAAACTACTCTCTTATTCTGGTCTTAATGGCTAAGCCTGAACTTGAAAAACACACAACCTCATTATCATATGAATGTAGAAATTCAAAAATAAAGAAAGAAAGAAATGAATAAACTTAATTAAATAAAAAAACAAATAAAAGTCAATAGAAAATTCAAAATACATACAGAAAAAAACATTTTTTTTTAAATAAATGAGTAAATAAATATTATGTTGAATATAAAATGACAAATGTAAAAAAATAAAGACTTAAATAAGACAAAGATATAATGCATACATACCTTTGTATTTTTATTGAACAATTCAATTATTGATTGATTGATTTATTATTTTATTTTTCCTTTTGGAGTTATAAAAATAAAGATTACACTCACCAGGTAATAAATGTAATGGGAGCAGAGATGTTCCTGGGATGAATTGCTGTCAGGTCAGGTGTAAATCGTCTTTTGGAGATTCGAAGCACATCATAAAGGTGACTCACTTAATCTGTGTGCGTGTGTGCACCATCAGTGCTCTGTACTCAGTAACAGTATTAGTAACAACTTTCACAAAGTGCTGCTTTATACAGACTCACCCTCTGCAAAAGGTTTTCCAGGCTGCGCCACAAGTCGAGCTACCAGCTAGCCCTTGTAGCACTTTCTTGAACTTGGTTAGCAGGAGAAAAACTGGTTTTATTGAGATAACAGGCTAGCTGCCAGTCTAATGCTGGGGAGAGTTTCAGATTCATTTTTATGTGATAGCGACACCCAGTGTTCAAACTAGGAACCTTGCGTTTAACAAAGTTCTTAATAGTGAACCAACTTTAATTTTATTCCTAAAAAGTCTCTTGGGCCGTTTCAGAAATTAGTTTGGACACTCCTGCTTTAAGATTATGACATAATGGCTCATATTTATCCAAAGTCCAATTCCATTAAAATGTGTCCTCACCATATAAACTGTGCTGATGGTAACGGATAGGGCCGTCGATTGGCCTGCTTTCTACTAGTTATCCAAGTTGATCAGTTAAAGAGAATGCATGTGCTAATCTTAAAATACTGCCTTAAGACTTTGAAATATTAGACAGTTTTCACTTCATAGTGATGTTGGCTGATCGGTGTAGGTGTTTCAAATGTAGCAAGGGCTGAATATGGTTACTTTATTCTTGGATTCTGAATACATAGCACCATTACTTGTACAACCCCAATTATGAAAAAGATAAACGTTTATTTTGAAATTGATGTATGCAACACATTCCAAAAAAGTTGGGACATGGGCAATTTAGGACTAATAGCGATGTGACAAGTTGAAATAAGAAGGTGATGTGAAACAGGTGAGGCAATCGTCTAATCATAGTATATAAGGAGCCTCCAAAAAAGGCCTAGTCCTTCAAGAGCAAGGATGGGTCGAGGCTCGCAAATCTTCCAACAGGTGCGTCAGCGAATAATCCAACACGTTGAGAGCAACATTCCCCAAAGACAAATCAGTAGGATTGCGGGCATTTCACCTTCTAAAGTGCACAATATAATTAAAAGTTTCAAGGAATCCGGTCAAATCTCGGTGCGTAAAGGGCAAGGCCGAAAATCACTTCTGAATGCACGTGATCTCCAATCCCCCAGACACCACTGTCTTAAAAACCGTCATGAGTCTGTAATGGATATCCTGACATAGGCTCAGGAATACTTTGGTAAACCTTTGTCAGTCAACACCATTCACCGCTGTATCCACAGATGCAAATTAAGGCTTTACTATGCAAAGCAGAAGCCATACATCAACCATGTCCAGAAGCACCGCCGACTTCTCTGGGCTCAGTCTCATCTAAGATGGACAGTAGCACAGTGGAATCATGTTTTGTGGTTCGATGAGTCGACATTTGTGGACAAAACAGCTATCGTGTTCTCCGGGCCAAAGAGGAAAAGGACCATCCAAGCTGTTATCAGCGTCAGGTCCAAAAGCCAGCGTCTGTCATGGTATGGGGGTGTGTCAGTGCCCATAGCATGGGTAACTTGCACATCTGTGAGGGCACCATTAATGCAGAAAGATATGGACACATTTGCACAAAATAAGGCAACAAAGGCCCTGTACAGTTGCGCAGCTGAAGAAATGCATAATGGATGCATGGGGGAAAATTCTGCTTGGTAAACTTAACCAACTGGTGTCTTCAGTCCCAAATGCTTAATAAGCGGTATTAAAAGAAAAGGTGCTGATACACAGCAGTAAACAGTCGACGGTCCCAACTTTTTTGGAGTGTGTTGCAGTCATCAGATTTGAAATGAGTGTATATTTTCAAAAAATAAATTAAATTCACAAAGTAAAACATTGAATAATGTGTTAATGATGTGTTTTCAATATAGTACAGGGTGAACTGAATTTTCAAATGACTCTTTGTTTGTTTTTTTGCATTTTCCATACTGTCCCAACTTTTTCAGAATTGGGGTTGCATTCTGTTACAACTCAACCCTGGTGATGTTGTATATGCTCTCGGCACAAGTCAGACTTTTGTGTCATCTGGGACTTACAGTATATCAGGGCTCATTCCATGCTTGCACTCCTGGAATACCATTGCTTCTTCTGCTTTCTTTGGCTTTGCAATGGAGCTTGCAATAGTTATTGCAATAGGTGAAGTTCTTTTTCCTCTTCTTCCTTCTTGCACTTGACTTATGGCTGGGTTTATTGCAAATAGGGTCTTTCCATCTCAAGTCGTCCAATGCAGGTTGCTTGACTGTTTTTAATTTTTGTTGTTGTTGAGTGATTACCTCTATGTATCTATTTATGTCCTTGGAACAAATACTGATCTCTAGAGCACATTACAAGGTACATTTATAAACATTTTGCAGTCCTGTTGTGTTTTATTCCTATTATTTGTGAAAGATTACGTTTTTCCCACAAATTTATTAATGAACTGTATGTCATACATTTTATCCATTTACAGTTACATTTAAGGTTGTGGAACTTTCATGAGACAAGTGAGTTGCTGTTATCTTTTACATTATAGCAGCTATAAACAGCCTCTTTGTTTCTCTCTCTTAAAATTAATGATAGAAAAATGCAGTCATCTTACAAAAAAATGTTACTGACTGTTACAAAGCTCTGACACTGGAGACTCCTTACAATAAATTAATGTCTCTTTCCAGAAAATATCATCACATCAGTAAATATACAGTGGGTATAGAAAAGATTCACCCCCTTTAAAATAATCACATTTTGTTGCTTTTCAGCCTGAAATGAAGACGGACACAGTTTTTGTTTTATCCAGCTGTATTTACTCAGTGCAACTTATAACATCCAAGTGAAAGATATAACACCAACATGTCAGAAAAATAAATAAATAAACAGAAAAGCAACAAAATGTGATTATTTTAAAGGGGGGGGGGGTGATTCTTTTCTATATCCACTGTATACAACCTTTCTTAACCTGTTAAATTCAGGTGAACCACAAGGCTATGTGTTCTCCACACAGCAATGATAAATTGCTGTTGATTGCACAGATGATGTGGTGTGATATTGATTTTATATGGAGACACAATAACAAAGGATTTTTTACAGCAGCATGTTCATATAGTTATTATGTTGAGTAAGCATTAAAGCAGTTCTGGACAAATATCTCCTTCTTGATGTTTACTAGAATAGCATTTGCATCCAATATCATACTAGTTTGTACTAACCCCATTTCCATAAAAGTTGGGATTTTTTCTAAAATGCAATAAAAACAAAAATCTGTGATTTGTCAAGACTCTTGAAACTTTAATTAACTGGCAAAAGTACAAAGAAAAGATATTTAATGTTTCCACTTGTTACTACCCGTAGGGTGAAGGTGATAAGCAGGATGCACTTGCAGGGGAAAGTGTTCAGTTTATTAGGAACAGTTGAAAATAATAATAAACATAAAGGACTTCAGTCAACAAATATACATAAATGCATCAAAGTTATGCTATACTAATACTAAACTAGAAAGGTGATCTGGAAATCACGAGAAAAGAGCTAAGGAACAAATCGCACGGTTAAACACATCTGAGTTAAACTATACTAATACTAAACTAGAAAGGTGATCTGGAAATCACGAGAAAAGAGTTAAGGGAAAAATGGCGCACGGTTAAACTCTACTATACTAATACTCCGCCCCGAAGCGGAGACGGAGTGGCGTATTTAAACACAATATAATCACATGTCCAAATCAAAGACAGCTGAAACCACTATATGAACAAATGAGGAGGCGGAGACATGACACGAACGAAAACAAACGCACATGGGGAAACACAGGAGGCGGAGACATGACGTAGACCAAAACATAAGCACATGGGGGAACATAGGAGGCGGAGACATGACATGAATGAAAACATGAGCACATGGCAAAAGTAAACAAAACGTGAGTCTATGAATGAAAACGTCCATCGGAGAGTTTTTGAATGGCGCTGGAATGCGTGCAATGGAATGCGGAAGTATGCCACTCGCTCACTCCCTGCCGAGTCGCGAGAGCTAGAGAAGGGTAAGCCTAACAGAGCCCCCCCCCTAAGGCGCGGCTCCCGAAGCACCGCAAGTTACATCCACTTTGGTGGACCTGGGCCCCTGGGCAGGGTCCTGACCTCTGCCCTCCAGGACCTGAGGCTGGTTATGTCCAGTGTCCCGTAACCAGAGCAGAGCGTGTCGGGTTTTCCTTGAGAACTTGGACGAGAACTTGGACGGATGCCTGGTCTGGATTTCGGAGCTGCACGTGACCTGGTGCTGGGCCTGGATCTCGGAGCTGCGCGTGACCTGGTGCTTGACCTGGAGCTTGACCTGGAACCAGGATCGGAGTCGGCTCTGGAATCAGGATCGGAGTCGGCTCTGGAACCAGGATCGGAGTCGGCTCTGGAACCTGGATCAGAGTCGGCTCTGGAACCTGGATCAGAGACAGGCTTGGAAACAGACTCGGAGAAAGGCTTGGAAACAGACTCGGAGAAAGGCTTGGAAACAGACTCGGAAACAGACTTCAAGACAGACTCGGAAACAGACTTCGAGAAAGTCCTGGAAACAGACTTGGAAACAGACTTCGAGAAAGACTTCGAGAAAGACTTGGAAATAGACTTCAAGACAGACGTGGAAACAGGACAGAGAACTCGGTTAGACCGAAAACCATAGACAAAATCAGAAACTTGGTTGGAAATTAAATTGGAGACAGGGCTGGAGACAGAGGAGGAGACAGAGGAGAAGACAAAGGAGGAGACAGAGGAGTGAGCTGGGTTGGAAACGGAGCTGGGAGTCAAATCAGCCTCCGAACTGAGAAGGAGAGCAAACACATATCCAGAAATTAAACCTATGTAGCTAGCAACAAAATCAGGAACTGGACTTGGAACTGAACTAGGAACTGGGCTAGGAACAGGGTCGGAACCTGGACTTGGACATGGAACTGAACTAGGAACCGGACGGGGAGCAGGACTGGGAACAGGATTGGGAGCAGGACTGGGAACCGGACTGGGAACCTGACTGGGAACAGGATTGGGAGCAGGACTGGGAACAGGACTGGGAACCTGACGGGGAACCTGACTAAGAACTGGCTCAGAGATTGGCCTTGGAATAGGGCAAAAATCTGGACATGGACTTGGACATGGATTAGAATTAGGGCAGGAACCTGGACATGGACTTGGACATGGACTAGGATTAGGGCAGGAACATGGACTAGGATTAGGGCAGGAACCTGGACATGGACTTGGACATGGACTAGGATTAGGGCAGGAACCTGGACATGGACTTGGACATGGATAGAGCAGGAACCTGGACATGGACTTGAACATGGACTAGCTTGAGAAGAGGTCATCCCATGGACCGCAGACATGGACAGGGCAGGAGTGGAGGTTTCTTCTCGAACCTCTGACGAGAACACGGATTGGGCCGAGGTCTCATCATGGACCTCCGGTGTAAGCAGGCCAGGAGAGGAGGTTTCCTCTTGAATCTCTGGCTGCTGCTTGGGGCTGGAGGTCGCCTTGTTAACCTCCAGAGGCAGCTCCGCTGTGGAGACCTTCTGCTGGGCCTCTGGCTGGAGCTCGGGGCTGGTGGTCACCACGTTAACCTCCCTGAGCAGCTCCGCTGTGTAGACCTTCTGCTGGGCCTCCAACTGGAGCTCGGGGCTGGAGGTCGCCACGTTAACCTCCCTGAGCAGCTCCGCTGTGTAGACCTTCTGCTGGGCCTCCAACTGGAGCTCGGGGCTGGAGGTCACCACGTTAACCTCCTTGAGCAGCTCCCTTGAGGAGACCTCCTGCTGGACCTCTTGCTGGAGCTCGGGGCTGGAGGTCACCACGTTAACCTCCTTGAGCAGCTCCCTTGAGGAGACCTCCTGCTGGACCTCTTGCTGGAGCTCGGGGCTGGAGGTCGCCATGTTAACCTCTGTGAGCAGCTCCGCTGTGGAGACCTTCTGCTGGGCCTCCAACTGGAGCTCGGGGCTGGAGGTCACCATGTTAACCTCCAGGAGCAGCTCCCTTGAGGAGACCTCCTGCTGGACCTCCTGCTGGAGCTCGGGGCTTTAGGTCGCCACGTTAACCTCCTGTGGTAGCTCCATGGTGGAGACTTCCTGCTGGGTCTCCGGCTGGAGCTCTGAGGGAGCCCTCCTGTGGAGCCGCTTATGCACCCGCCAGCTGCCCTTGAAGCAGCCTTGGGAGCAGAAGTAGCTGCTCCTGACTCCCTGGTTGCTGCAGGTGGGACACTGCAGGATGGCTGGTCGGGTGCATCCCTCGGTGGCACACTCCTGGGTTTGGGGATGAGAGGTGTAGGCCGCCACGTTAGCCCGCTTACTTTCGTAGTACTCCAGGAATGTTTGACTAGGTCGGTCGCCCAGACGATCCTTCCCCAGAAATGTCCTGAGGTCGGGTTGGTAGTCTGGGCTTCCGAACACCTGGACCAGTAGATCCACAAAGCCCGAAACTGTTTGGAGCTGCGGGGATCTACTGGTAAGGTGAAGCTTCGCCCATTGGCGAGCGGAGCCAACCAGACGAGAAAGGAGGAACCCCAACCACTCTTCTTCGTTGGGTTTGGGGTCCTCCAAGCTCAAAAAATAAAGCTGCGCCTGCAAAATGTAGCATTGTGGCCAAGTGGAAAAACCGTCATATTCATCTAGAGGATAGATGAAAGTCCACTGAGGAAAAAACATAGAATTAATTGCAGGCATTTTCATGGTGGTGTGGCAGGGCGTGGCGTGGCGTGGCGTCGCTTTCCCCGCTGCATCCATTTTTTGGGCGGAGTATTCTGTTACGACCAGTAGGGTGAAGGTGATAAGCAGGATGCACTTGCAGGGGAAAGTGTTCAGTTTATTAGGAACAGTTGAAAATAATAATAAACATAAAGGACTTCAGTCAACAAATATACATAAATGCATCAAAGTTAAGCTATACTAATACTAAACTAGAAAGGTGATCTGGAAATCACGAGAAAAGAGCTAAGGAACAAATCACATGGTACTAGAAAGGTGATCTGGAAATCACAAGAAAAGAGTTAAGGGAAAAATGGCGCACGGTTAAACTCTACTATACTCATACTCCGCCCCGAAGCGGAAAACGGAGTGGCGTATTTAAACACAATATAATCACATGTCCAAATCAAAGACAGCTGAAACCACTATATGAACAAATGAGGAGCCGGAGACATGACACGAACGAAAACAAACGCACATGGGGAAACACAGGAGGCGGAGACATGACGTAGACCAAAACATAAGCACATGGGGGAACATAGGAGGCGGAGATATGACGTGAATGGAAACATGAGCACATGGCAAAAGTAAACAAAACGTGAGTCTATGAATGAAAACGTCCATCGGAGAGTTTTTGAATGGCGCTGGAATGCGTGCAATGGAATGCGGAAGTATGCCACTCGCTCACTCCCTGCCGAGTCGCGAGCGCTAGAGAAGGGTAAACCTAACACCACTGACCAACTTAATTGTATTTTCTAAATATAAACAAATTTAGAATTTGATGGCTTGTTTGATGCCTTTGTTGGGACAGAGGCAAAATAAGACTGAAAACTTTATAGAATATTCAAGTAACACCATTTTGGAGGATCAGGTTAATTGGTAACAGGGAAGGGTATCAGGATTGGGCATAAAAGGAGCATCCACCAAAAGCTCAGTCTTTGCAAGCAAGGATGGTTCGTGGCTCACCACTTTGCGCCAAACGTGAGGGAATTGTCAGTCAGAACATTGCTCAGAAGATTGCAAAGAATTTAGGTCTTTCACCATCTACAGTGCATAATATTGTGAAAAGATTCAGGGAATCTGGAGAAATCTCATTGGTGAAAGGGCAAGGCCGGAAACCACTGTTAAATGTGCGTGACCTTTGAGCACTCAGGCAGCATTGCCTGAGAAATTATCATGCTACTGTGATAAATATAACCACATGGGCTCAGGAGTACTTCGGAAAACTGTTATCACTTAACACAGTCCACCGCTCATGGGTGCATTAATGCACGGGCATACATGGGCTGAAGCCCAGGGGCCTGTGCTGGGGAGGGGCCTATACTGATTGCACGAACATAAAAATCTTTTTTTTTATAATTATTTTTAAAACAAATATTTTAAATAAATTTAATGTTTGCAGATAGTATTAATACATACAGATATACATAAAATATACATTTTTAAATGTAATTTTTATGTAATTTGCTGCCGGTGGCGTTGATTGGTTAATTGCAGTCAGGAGGATGCATGCTTTTTTTAACCTGTTCAATGTTGACTCGCGATATAGTGTGAAATATGGCGGATTTCAAGAAGCACGAGAGTGGGGCACATAAAAGAAAAATACACAAACTGATAGGCAGATGGGATGCATGGATATAAAATGTGCTCTATAGACGATAAAGACAGCGGCAATGAAACAACAAAACCTTCGGAAAGTGAACACTGCCCCAAAGGTGAGAGAACATCTACACCCATTATGGGCCTTGATAATGTCTGTAGTGCACCTGCTAATATGCACATGGAAGAAGTGGTGTCTACCTCAACTAGCTTGGTGGTGGAGCAGTTCAGCAGCTCAGTTGCTGACGTTTGTGACGACAGCTCGATTCCTTCAGTACTGAACCAGATTGTTGGGATGAAATAGACAATAATGCGGGAGCATACTGGACCAAAAAAGGACCAGAATCTTGTCAAAATAAAAACATGGACGTGTCAGCTTCAGAATGCCAGTATAAGCACCAAAAACGTCACTTTTCATAAAGGTATTTCAGACGTGAACTTGAAAATGGAGAGAGTGTGACCAGAGAATGGATTTTGTATTCACTTTCCAAAGGAAAAATGTTTTGCTTTGCATGTAAAATTTTTGGAGACAAAACCAGTATATTCACAAATGGTTTTAGTGATTGGAAGCATACAAGAGAACGCATTTTGGAGCATGAAGGCTCTGAGATGCACTGTAAAGCCATGCTAACTTATTTATTGGAAACTGCAGAGAAAGGACAGGTGGACTCTGAGCTGAGGAAACAATTTAAAACTGAGTGTGAGTACTGGACTGAAGTGTTAAGAAGGGTGGTAGCAGTTGTTAAATATCTGGCAGAGTGTGGCCTTCCTTTTAGAGGTCGATGGCAGACTATTACAGCCGGCTTACAACCAAATGACAACAGTAGGATAGCGACCCTGAAAACACTCTCAGATACAAGGTGGTTTGCACATGCACAAGCCATCAAAGCGCTCTGTTCAAATTACGCAAACATCCAGGAATCTTTAAGAAAGATAGCTGGTGACACTAACCAGCAGTTAACCTCTCGTGATGAAGCCAGCAGACTAAACAAGAAAATGGATAAACCGGAAATTGCTTTCCTGTCTAACATGTGGAACACAATTCTACAACGATTTTACAAGACAAGCACAACCCTCCAGACTGTTGGTCTTGATTTGTGTGTTGCTAAGATCATTGAGGGATTTTGTGGCAGAGCTCCAAAATCAGTTTGACAGTTTTGAGGCAATGGCAAAACAAATGTCTCCAACAGTATCTGCGGTGTACAAAGCAGACACTCAATGCCAGAGAAAGCACAAAAAGCACAGTGATGAAGACACAGAACCAGACCACCACATGTCAGGCCGGGATCTGTTTTCATCTAGCGTATTTATACTGGTGATTGACAGACTGGTGGCGGAGCTGGACCAGCAATTCATTTCATATGACAATGTAAGTAGTTATATCATATACTTTATGTCAAAAAATGATTTATGACCCCCCGTCATATGATTTATGACCCTCATGTCAGCCTGATTGACAGTTCAGCCCAACCTGTAATTTATGACCCCCATGTCATCCTGATTGACAGTTCAGCCCAACCTGTAAGTTATGACCCCACCAGTCTTCTGTCTGTATGTATGCGCATGCGTGTGCGCGTACATACGTGTGTGTGTGTGTGTGTGTGTGTGTGTTTTAATGGTTTTTACACCCCCGCTATGTGTGTGTTGAAAAAGCTATTGATTAAATAAATAGCTGTGGATAAAACATAGAAGAGGCTCCGTAATACCCATACGGCGTCTGATCCACGAGTTTCCCAAACCCTTAGAAGGACGATGTGTATTTCACCAAGAATACGTGTTGAAATGAGTGGTGTCGGCTTTTGTGTCAGTGGGGGAAAACGGGTGTTATCAAAAACCGAAGACCATCCCTTAAACCCTCCCCACGAACGTTTCTGTAAGGTACATAAATCACAAAAGCTCATGTCACTGTCATGAAATGTGTATAAATTATGACTCCAGTGTCACTCGCGAACGTGTGTGAATTATGATCCCCTTGAACAGACAGTTTGGCGAGCGCTGTAATTTATAACTTTTTTTCCCTGTATCCTGGAAGTTTGTTCTTTCCCAGGTGTGTGTGTGAGTGTGTGTGTGTGTTTCACGAAAGTATTATGTGTTAATGGGGGTTTTACACCCCTACTATATGTGTGCGTCCTGAGAACTGATGTTTAAACATTGATTAAATAACCCCCCCGACCTTGCCTGTATCCTGTCTGTGTGTGTGTGTGTGTGTTTCACGACGCATTATATGATAATGAGATGAGTTTTACACACATGCTATGTGTGTTGTGGCCTGAGAAAACCGATGTTTTTATGAAAACGTGGTCGGATCAATGTTTTTGTTAATTTGATTGTAAAAGTGTTTCATGAAATGGACAAACTGATGTTTGTGAAACTGCTGAAACATTTTGTTGATTATGTTGTTTAGAAAAACACTTGTTCTCTTTTACTGAACAGAAATCCCCAAACATTTAAAAACCATCTGAGTTATTCTTTTGTGGAATCGAATCTGAATATCCTGTCATGGTGCACATTTAACGAGGAATATGCTGCATTCATTCTTAACTCATTTTAGCCAATAATACTTTTTATACAATCATCACAGTCAGTAATACAGATAACTGGGGTGAATTGAATACATGGTCATCTGGGTAAAATGAATGTGTTGATGGTGAACTAGTGGGCGTTTTCTGTTTTTACTCTTCTTAGACGAGCGTCAGATAGCATGTGGTAATGGGCCCGAGCTCGGCAGCCCCGCGGTGCCTGCGGCTCAGACACGGCATCAGCATGTATTATCCGGGGCCGAGTGTGGCCCACGGCTCGCTCTGACACGTGTGTTTTTATTACGGCGGTAAAGTACTGGGGGCCGATTCTTGTTCACCATAACTAACCCGGATCTGGCTTTAGAGTCTGGGCCACTTCTGGTGATGACTCGGCTTGGTTCAATCAGATGCCCTAATATTTATAACAGTAGCAAATATATTTAGATATAATGCAACATATTCTTTTATATGCTTTTATTTATTATAAACGCACGTCGTTGCGCTCTCAGGTGATTTCATCTTCACTCACACAGCAGTGGGAGGGGTCTTGTACCTGTAGTAGTGGGAAATGGCAGCCATGTTTGTGCGGGTAGGACACAAACAAAACAAGAGATATGGGACCATTTAGATAAAACAATTCGGGTAAGCATCGATTCATATTTACTTTTCGAGTATTGTACTTGCAGATGTTCATAAAGGAACTTGTAAAAAGTGAATGTTCACACTGCACTAAACTTTGACGAGCAGCACTCTGACCCGTGTATATACAAGTAGAAAGAGCAGGTCGTTTGTATTTGTATTTTTACTTTCCACACTCTTCTTATTTTTATGAACGCAATTGAATTATGCAAATGTTGTTTTTATTCCATATTTCTTCAGGGACAATAAAGGTTTTATGAGAGTTACGAGGATTTGTTTTTATTATTAAGTAATAGGCTACTATAACTCCACGCATTTTTTTTTTCAGTGGTGGCTTTTAAGCTGGGCAGATGAACGCTGTCTGTATATTCAAACACTGGTAACCTTTGTTATTACACATATATTTCACAGAAAGACTTGTGTAAGTTTTAAGTTTACATTCATACTGAGCTTGAAAATGGTACATAGAGGACTAATTACAAATCTTGCATAACACTGATGTGTTTCTGTAGCCGGTGGAGACTGATAAAGGTGTCCACACCTCGAGGTTCTGGCTCAACAGGTCGGTTTTGGAATTCAGGCAATTTTACTGTTTAAAACATTATTCACAGTATTACTGTAAAGTTTAGTCAGGTGACCGTTTTTAGGTGAACTGATATAAGCCTTTTTAAAAACACGACTGAAACGAATTAAAATGGATAAAAGGTTTCTATAAAGACAAATTGGCATTTTTAGTTCCCCAAAGAACCTTTTTAGTGGTTGTTAAAAAATGTAACTATTTCGGACTCTTTGATTGTACAGCAAGGTTCTATTTGTTTTATTAATTTATTTTATTCTTATTTTTGTTTGTCAGCTTACAGCAAACAATCTTGTTTATCATGCAGCTTCATGTTTATATATAAATAGACTATTTTTCATGTTAGTTGATGTTCATAATGTGTTAACTGATGTTAACATTCAGCTTTTAAAATAAAAATGTTGGTAACACTTTGCAATAAGGTTTTATTTGTTAACATGAAATAACGATGAACAAAACCTTTTCAAACACTGTATCTGTTATCATTAGGTAGAGTTCATTACACAGCCCTGCATCTAGAAAAAAAGTTTATGCTGTTTTGCAAATCCCACTTGTTTTTACCTATTTTGGTCACGTTGAGTTCAAATATGCCACTGAAAATTCCCTATCACGTACAGTTTTCCCACAAAATAAGAATGAAGTTTTTTATAATTTTGCTATGTTTATATTGCTTTCAAGGTTTTATTTAAATTGGTAGAAGCTGTCAAATTTCACTATTATTATTTATTAATTACAACAATGGGTTCACAAAACATAACACATGTTTACAACATCAAACAAATAGCAGACAAATAGTCTGTGAAACGTTGTGTTGTTCTAGAGCAAAACTAACACCATATCTGTACTCAGCATCTAAGTATTAGTAAGAAACAACTATCAGATCCTATTCAGCAAATCTGATGCAGGGCGGCGCTATGAATTAATATGAAAGAACAATTGTATTTTTATTAAGTAGTATTAACCAGGATGAATAAGTTCTGTAAAAAAATAGTTCTTTGTTAGGTCATGTTAGTCAGTGCGTTAACGAATGGGACCTTATAGTAAAGTTATGCCGGCAAATGCTTGGTTTGACCTAATAGAACAGATCCAGATTCCATGATCATGTATAAAATGGTGTAAAATGTGAGTATAAAATAGATAAATAACAAGAGAGGGCAATTTGTAGTACATCAGTCTTTCTATATGTCTGCATAGAGCTTGACATAATGGGGGCTGGTTTGCAGTACATCAGTCTTTGCCAGTGTGTGCAGATTAATGGCAGACTGTTGTTTATTATTCAACGTGTGAATGTATACCATTTTAGGAATGTTACCACTAGACTCAGGCCACTGCAGAGAATAAACTGCTGATAACTTTTCAACATACTTGAGCTTTTTCACTCCTTTAATTACTAATTGCTTCATAACCAATGAAACAGTTTGCTGTTTATGTCTTTATTCCGGCTTTTTAACAAACACACCAGCGTCCTCTCACTTTACAGTGACAAATTTGTTGATGTTATTTAATGCATCCACTTTAGTTAATGCATTATCTAACATCAACCAGCAATGAGCAATGTATTTTACAGCATTTATTCATCTTGAACAATTTTTAACTAACTAGTATGTTAACTAGTGTGTTTTTCATTTTGCTTTAACTAACGTTAACAGTACAACATCAGTAAATGCTGTAGAAGTATCGCTCATTCAAGTGTTTCTTTCAAGGAGTTCATGAAAAACGTATTTCAGGGTGTTGTTTAAATGTAAACAATGAGGTGTGCATGTGTAGAGCAGTTAACTGTTTAAAATACATAAAAAGACCAGAGCATTTTTTTTCTTTTTCTTTTTTCACGCCCTTTCTGCCTTGTCAGCTATAGGCTATTTTATTTAGATTTACTGTCTGACCCCCTTATAGCATTATTTTCTGGGTGTGGGAATTAATGATAGCTAGCATCAATAAGCATCATTTTCAAGATGATCCCATGTCAGTTTGCCCACATAAATCTGATTACTGTTTTGGCATATGTAAGACATATGAAATTTCACACATAGGCATAAGGAATTTGTCGAATGCAAATGCTGTATGGTATTCAAAAACTTTAACCCTATCTGTATCTATCATCTCTCTAACTGTACCTATCATACCATTAAATAAATAAATAAATAAATATTTATAATATATGTAATATATTGACCTCTTTGTTCTTTTCAGAGGTGGACAGTAACAAAGTACATTTACTTGAGTACTGTACTTAAGTACACTTTTTGAGTATCTGTACTTTTTCTGGAAACCTGTGACTTTTACCTTAACTACATTTGAAAGACAAATATCGTACTTTTCGCATTTACATTAACGGACGCTATGTGAGAACATGGTCCTAAAAACAATGCAAAGTTAATTTGTACATGAAATATTATTTTATTCACTTCACAAGTTCACATATTGCCCAACAGGGCCCTTCAAACAATACAGTAATAATACAATCTGCATGAGCTTTTTAATAACATAAGTTGATCAACATGTTCATCATAAAACCAAAAGTCACAAAGACACAATATTTCAAGACTTCATGAACAGGTCAACACGACCATACAGCAAGACCCCAACTAAACCGCTAAACTTCTGAACTAGAAAACGGAGAATGCTTCAGGTACAGATCCTGATCCATCCGAAGGTCCAAGAAGTGGTTAGATATATTGAAAAGAACCAGAGGTGGACAAAGTACAGATACTACAGGTCACATATTACTCCATTACAAGTGAAAGTTGTAAAGACAGATTTTTACTTCAGTAAAAGTACAGATGTACTTGCTTTTTAAAAGTACTTGAGTATCAGAAGTAAATTTCCTTTTTCATGTCAACACCTTGTTTTATTATTGTCGCATCGTTGTATGTAATACTTACAATACCTTATGCCTCTGAAACAACCTGTTGAATACACTGACTAGCTTGGAGTATCTGTGGAATAAAGAGCTTTTAGATTGTTACAAAACCATGTAGAAATGATAACTGCTCTCTCTGTGGCTCAGCGGCAGCACCAACACAGATCTGAATGTTCCGGTGTGATTTTTGTCAAAGGTTAAATAGACAGATGAATCGTTATCATTTAGGAAAGAGATGGTGTGGGTGTTCGAATCGAGATCGTGATCTTTTTCTGATTAATCGTGCAGATCTACACATAACTATAGTAATTATGCAAGGTGACAAAAAAAAAAAAAACTAAAAAAAGTTACAAGATATTAACTTTATTTAACTCTTAAACTCATTTACATTTGAATTCACGCTTTTGCGTGCTAACTAATGTCATTGTCCAAACCTTACCTATGCATAAGTGGTGTATCCACAAGGCTATGGCAACTTGGCGGGCAAATCCATAAGTGATTTGGCCGACCAGACTTCATACTGAAACTTTACCTCTAAAGCACAGACAATTTCAAGCTTTCAGAAGAATTTTTAAGTTTATACTCATCAATAGGCTGCCGCACACTCTAAAAAGTAATTCAGGGGACCTATTAACACAACTTAATTAAACACGTGGTTGCAAGATAAAAATACTAATTTATTAATTTAATTAAACCTTTTTAAGTTGCTACAACTAGATTTTCTTCAGTAGTTTTAGCTTGTCCATGTTTTTGGTAATTTAGGAGTTTTTAAGAAATGAATTCATTCAACAACAATATTGCTAAACAATTAACTTTTTTTATTTTGAACTGCAGTCGTGTATTTAAACACAATATTCAAGGACACAATAAATCTTGAAAAAATGACACAAATTGACTACAATGGAGCTATAAGACTATCTATGTGAATGACAAAAGATTATTTTTTACAAATGTGTACACAAATAAGCAGAAATTTAATCATGCTTTTCCTTCCTACGGCACAAATGAAAAGTCCTCTATAAGCCCTTATCCACGGCTATGCTAAACTAAAGGGTAGATATTCAAATTACACTGCTAAATATTACTATCGTTAGATATGTGTAGTAGTACAACATGGTTCATCAACTGTATTAGCTGGTGCAGGTGGGTTAGCAGGTGTAGCCTAACTTTTACACGAGTCCACTATTGGGCATATCACAATGAGAATATGCTCAAATTCATTGCTTTATTAGAGTTTATTTGTAAATAAAATGACACTCACCTTGAAATGTCCTTTGCATCGTATTTGTTCAGTCTACAGGTCCTCTAACACAGTCTTATCTGTCTAAATTTTTTCCAGGCATGTTAAGTGGGTAGGGGTGGGGGCTTGAAATCCTGAACTCAATGTGGAGAAAAATTACTTTATCAAGCCAATTTCATTAAGTTACTACAACTTAATTTTTGTTTTAAATCAAATAATACAGATATTTCAGTGTAAATTACACACAATATTAAGTTATAGTAACTTAATGAAATTGGCTTGATAACGTAATTTTTCTCCAGTGAACCAAACCCTGTGTTCAAACACCAGCTTCGTCAACGGCCGCTGAACACTTTGGCGTAATCACTGGTGTGGGGGGTCACACCCTCCATGTTATTTCTTTACCAGTAAAAGATCATAGAGGTGTGCATTTTGGTTATTTTTATTGCTTAAATATTTATCAGACAAAATGAGCAAACTGAGTTGTGCACTGGACATAATGTCAGAAAGTCATTGGCTGTTCTGTAGAAGACAGATGGCATTATTTCTCATGTCCTAGTTTTCACTGTGTGTTTATATGTGAGCGATGGAGCAGATTAAAGCATTACAATTGGCATTAGGGTTGAGTAATATACATATATAATCCTTTTTAGTTTAACTGAATTTCTTTTTTTAGCCATTGGAGACAGAAATGTTTTTCATACTTTTTATTTTATTTAACTCAGTCAGTAAGAAATTCTCAGAAACAGTGTCTGGACTTTTCCTTGCTACCACTAGATGAACCTATAACATTTTGGCATTGATCCAAACATGGTCAATGTATGTTTTATAAATAGTAATGATTCTTGTCATGGATTTCCCAACAAGTGCCGGAGCATTCAGCACACATGAACTGTCCAAAGCAAGACAGCACTTGCCTCTGGGTTTTCACTGACTGGGTTTCTGTCCTGTCTTCGCCCCTGTAATGTTATTGGTTGTTTCCTAAAGTCTCAGCTGTTCTGTGTTATACCCTTTTATTACATTTAGTATTTAAACCACTTGTGTGTCTTTGTTCGGGGTGAAGTATCGTTTCTGTGTTTTGCTATCAGTGCGATACCAAGCCTTTGTTCTGTGTTCTTGTGTTATGGTTTTTGATCCTGTTCCTTGTTTCTCGTTTTGCTCCTTGCCTCGCATAGTTTATGTTGTTTGCAAATTGCCTGACCCTCTCCTGTTTCTGGATATTGATATTGCCTCACATTTTGGATTTGTCTGCCTGCCTCTCATTAAAAGCATTAATTGCACTTGTATCCATCTCCAACTTGTTTACATGACAGAATACTTCGCCTACAACAAGCTATATCAGTAGACGGAAGCTTTATCAGTTTCCGCCTAAGTCACGGTCTGTCTCCTAGTCATTCTCGCAATCCGAGTGAACAGAGACTCTGGCGGTCTTCCACCATTCATAGAACCACGGTTACGCCAGTCACCAGCATTCTATTTCACTGTTCCAGACCGCCAGAGATGGTCAGTACTTGGTGGAAGACGAATACAGCCAAGTTACGAGGAACACCACCTAAGAGTTGTCTGGTAATACAGCGGAGCTAACCAAAGGAATAGGGGCCACGCTAAACCTGCAAAACCTTGTGAATGTGCAAGGTTATGCCCATGTGGCCACAGATTGCCTGGACAACCTCCCTGTGCAGACACCATTCCCCTGGCTTTGGCCCCACACGGGAGAGTGAGTCCGCCACACTGTGGCAATGGCTGGGGATGTGTGCTGCTTTGACTAACAGGAAGCGTTCATCTGCCCACCACAGAAGCACTCGTGTCAGCTGCAGGCAGGGTAGAGACCTTGTACCTCCTTGGTGATTGATAAAAAACACCACTGTGGTGTTGTCCACCTTATCAGAATGTGTCTCCCTGAGAGCTCCCGCCTGAAATGTCTCCGGGTGAAAAGTACTGCCCACAACTCTAGAAGGTTGAGTTGCACCTAGCTGTGGGGTCCAACTGCCCTGTATGCCTCGGTGTTGCCAAAGTCCTCCCCACCCATTGAGAGAAGCATCCGTGATTACCACTTCCCTGTGTGCTGTAGGAACCTCTCCCTCCTCCAAAGAGGTGGCACAGCTGGCCGTGACTCAAACCAGCGTGCGCCGATTGTGTCTCCTAAGATCCTAAGGCCTACAGAGAAGCGTCAATCAGTTTTGGCGCAGTGTTATCCGACAGTGTCATAGTCATGTTAGAATGGAGTGCAAGCAACAGATGGGCCACTGAATTTCCCACACGACTCAACCCTGACACAGTGTTATAAATACGAACTAATAAGTCATCAGTACGCCTGCATTCCGGGTTGGGGCAGCGGAGTTCCTGTTTCAGGGCTTCATCCGGAGATACCACCAAGAAAGAAATACATGGCTCGACAGGGGGCATGTTACTGAGCCCTTTATCCTTTGCTTCTGCCATTGCTGCCACTGTGTGTGCTACACGATCCAGACTGGGTGTTGCAGCTCGGTGCGAAGTATCATTTCTGTGTTTTGCGTTTTGCTGCCAGTGCATTACCAAGCCTTTGTTCTGTGTTCTCATCTCATAGGTTTGATCCTGTTCCTTGTTTCTCGTTTTGCCCCTTGCTTAGCCTAAAATATGTTGTTTGTAGATCACCTGACCCTCACCTGTTTCTGGATATTGATATTGCCTCACATTTTGGATTTGTCTGCCTGCCTCTCATTAAAAGCTTTAACCGCACTTGCATCCGTCTCCACCTGTTCAGGTATGTTAATTGTGCTCGTGATAATGGAGAGCAGAATCTTGTGGCGTTTCAGTACTGAGGTAGGATTCTGTACTGTTTCCTTCAACCGTATGAGACAGGACAAGAGCTTTTGGTGTGGTACGAAGAGGAGTATGCCAAAGACCTCAGAATTACATTTGATTACCTCTGGGGGAAAAAGTGCCATACAATGGTAATTTATTTTTTAAAAGTTCATTTCTTTATTATCAGTAATAAGCTATAATATTAATATATAAATATTATAATGCTGATTCAGGAGGAATTATTGTTGTTGTATGATCTCAATTTTAACAATTGTTTAAAAGTGGACAATATCTATGTTATTTATTTATTTGTTTATTTGTTTGTTTGTTTATTCTTTTCTGTTGTTTGTAAAATTCTGTTTTTAAAATTAAAATGTATGTTTGTTTTTCTCTTCTGCTCCAGAAATGAGCAAAACCTTGTTGCATGCCTTCTCCTGCTCCTTATCTCCACTTTCATATACATCTCAAAATTACCTCCAAAACCACATCAGAAGATGTCCATGAGGAATATCTGAGTCTAAACTCCAGAGAGATTAAATAAAAGAATCTGATGCCAACAAAATCTAGCAATCATCAAACATCATCGGGTACTCAAAATGCAAATAAATGAAAAATATTCACCACTGCTCATAGTGTGGGAAGAGTTTTGTCACTGTGGTTTCCAGACACCAGCACATTCACACAGGAGACAAGCCGTATCAGTGTTCATAATGTGGAATGAGATTTTACTCAGCAGGGTCCATAACAGGATCCAAAAATCTGTGATAACAGATTTTTACAGATTCAGTACAGTGGTCTGTTTGCTCTGTAATTTTTCCTTGTAGTAGATTTTAAAGTGAAAAACTCACATTATTTCAATGTGAAATGCTACTGTGGGGAGACCCCATCGCAGGGCACAAGCACAACAATTTAGAGATGCCACTCAGCCTACAACACATGCCTTTGGACTGGGGGAGGAAACCAAAGTACCCAGAGGAAACCCCTAAAGCACAGGGAGAACATGCAAACTCTACACACACAGCATAGAGGCAGGAATCAAACCCCCAGCCCAAGAGTTGCGAGACAAATATGCTAACCACTAAGCCATCATGTCCCACCCTGTTACTTAGGATGGTTTATAATAAGTTATTCTGTGTATATTACCATCCACAGGATGTAGGCCTACAGGACCCTCCCACAAAGAACCTAATGCAGTACCTGAGGTGGTGCCTGATGCAGTGGTGCCTGATGCAGTGTTGTCAGTGATGCAATATGCTTCCTGGATTTAATTCAAACTTGGATGGTAAAAAATACAAACTCAAATGCAATTAATTACACTTTAACACTTTCTTCTTCTCTTTTTATGTTAATTTTACAAAGCCTTCACCCATGTACTCATACGTGTACAGTGTCTGGCAGTGGTACAGTGTACTTCTGCTAGACACTAGCATCACATACAGTCATGAGCATGTATGCACGCTGCTGGAACACAATGCATTGACCAAGGTAACTGGCCAAACTACCTCGTTAGATAATGCTACATCTATCCAGACCAGATTAAGATCATTTGGTGACCCTTGGCATTAACATGATGGTGCCTCATCCCCACAAACTCTGCAAACACTCTACCTGTCACATACACCACTTATTTACTAATAACAGCTTTTAACAGACCTTGCAGCAGTTTTGTTGGTGATTTTCCAGTACTTTTAGCTTCCAAAGATACTAATGTCACAATGGATGTTGAATAAGATGCTAAAACAATCGTTTATTTTGCCTGTTTTACCCACTCATACATGTATAGGTACTTTTGAGGCAGTTATAGAAATGGCAAGAGTACTGTGGGCCACAACTGGCCACATTTAAAATTTGTCATGGCATTTGAATTTTGGAGCAAAACTGGTCCAACTGTACCCAGTCATCTGTATCATCCCTAAGTTACGGTTTAATTCAGGATAAGTTCTGGCTGTTCCAGCACCCGGGTACAGACGAAGTCATTGCTGTCTTCCATGGTGGTATGTGGGCCAATGAAGGTAGTGAGTATGGGTCAGAACTGCGCCACCACTCTGCCACCATGCACACCAAACTAGCTGAACTAACAGCTACAGCTGTGAATTATTTGAAGCACTTAATGTACACTACGACTTTGGAAATCAAGTCCTTTGACAAATATAAATGCTCTAGCTTAATTCAGGTTAACAAATGTTCATTTGATGCTGATGAAATTAGTCTAGTCTGAACATATGGTTGTTGTCAAGCTAAAACAGAAGTGGTAGCTCAGTGGTTAAGATGGTGGGCTATTGATCAGAAGGTTGTGTTTTCAAATCCCATTTTAACCCATTAAAGCTCAGTTGTATAAATGCAAGTCACTCTAGATAAGGGTGTCTGTAAAACAACAAAAGACATAAAAATATCTACAATCAACTTCAAGAAATACATTTTAGCATATATAATTTTAGATCATATCTCAAAATACATTAATTGTTCGATTTCATCAAGGTGAGCAGCTGCCTCTCTGAGTAGATCTGACATGGACCTTCATGCCGACATCATCATCATCATCTTCTTCTTCTTCTTCTTCTTCTGCTACTTGAATAAACTACTCTCTTATTCTGGTCCTGATGGCTAAGCCTGAACTTGAACAACACACAACCTCATTATCATATGATGGTAGAAATCCAGAAATAAAGAAAGAAAGAAGTTAATAAATAAATGAATTCAATAAAAAACAAATAAAAGTCAATAGAAAGTATAAAAATACACATAGAAAAAAACATATGAAGTTTTTTTAGTAAATAAATATAATGAATATAAAAGTATATAAATAAAACAAAGATATAATACATACATAATTTTGTATTTTTATTTAACAATTCAATTATCGATTGATTGATTTATTATTTTATTCTTCCTTTTGGCAGACCTGGTCCTCCATGCTTGACAGAGTAAAAATAAAGATTTCACTCACCAGTTACAGTTTTTTCAAATTGCTTACATACAATTTCTGAAATTTCTCGAAACTCTACACACAAAACCACAAAACATACACATATGTTACAAAATGTCACACATAGCTTGCAAAAGCAAACACTTCATTCAAAACTATTTTAACTCTTATAAAAATTGTGTTTTTGTATAGTAACTCTGCACACAAACATCAAATGATTAGCCACATACACGCTAAACTACATGTAAAACATTTAAAACTCTACTCTCTTGTGTCTATTGCTTGTTCAGTGTGCAGTGGAGTGCACAGGAGTTTATCATAGCACTTACACATATGTACACAAATACACTGTATATACAGTATATGTGCGTATTCAGTATGTTCACTATAAACAGAAATGCAAGGGGTGGGGGGTAGCTATTTTATTCTCAAAACATTGTATTTTAATTGTATTTGACTAAGGGATCAACGGTAACAGACAAAACAAATACATCTGAAGATACTGTAAACAAATAGGCTTGTTACTCTAATATAAAGGGAAAAAAATTGTTTGCATCCTGTTTCCTGTTTGGGTCTGGCCACAAAACCTCATCAACATCACAAGCAATGTTCTTTCTGGCTACACAGTGGGGGAAGTAGCATCTGGAGTGCAATATCCAGCCCTGGCATGCCCCCTCGTCTACGTCACCACAGCCCTCCTCCATTGCTTGGAGAAGGGGTATGCGTTGATGAGGTTGGCGATCGTATACCTTCCAATGCCACGCCGAAAAGAACTGTTCTATTGGTTTAAAAATGGAGAATATGGTGGTAGGTTGAGCATCAAAAGTTGTGGATGGTCATTGAACCAATTGCAGACCAGAGCAGTCCGGTGGAAACTAACGTTGTCCCAGATAACAAGACAACAAACCTTGACTTCTCTGGTCCATTCCTCTGGTCACTGGGAATGAGGATATTGTGCAGGATAACAAGAAAAGTGATAATGTGGGGCAGTATTATAAGGACCAAGAGTGGCATGATGATGAAGGACACCATTGTGACTAATGGCTGCACACATAGTGATGTTTCCACCAGGGACATGTTTCCAGGGACATTGATGATGGCGCGGTGCCCTATAATGTTTCTTCCCCTACGTCTTCTTTTGCATAGGTTACAGTTTTTCTCAATCGATTTGACACATTTCTCCAAATGAATGTAGTTGCTCTCAAAACAATTAACACAGCAAACTAAACACACTCATACTGGTGAAACAGTTCAATATTCACTGCATAATGAAGCATTGCATTTTATTCATTGCATTTATTAGAAATAAATACTAACATCAAAACTACAATTGTGTTCTCTGTTGATTTGATAACAAATTCAGCTGTAGCTACACAAAAAAATGAATGAAATTACATGTTTTTCATGAAGTTCTTTAATGAGGAGTTTAATTATATAATAATGAGTTTTTGCCCCCCAAAAATAATAATTAAGTAAATAATGAAATAAATAAATAAATGTGCTGCAATCATTAAATCAATTAACTGTATTGATCTTGCCTCTCAGTTACATCTGGCCAGAGAATTTCATCAACATCACAGCATATATTTTCATGAGTCATGCATTGTGGGAAAAAACGCTGTGAATTACCACATGATAAGAGAAAATTCCAGGATCTGCGAAATAAAGTAGTAAAAGAATTTTACTTATTACTTACTAATAAAAGAATTATTTTATTAAATTAATTGATGACTCTAAAGGAAATAGTAAAGTAATTTGGAAAAATATTGATAAAATTACAAAGAAGGAGAATAAAGCAGTTCAAAATTGGGCTATAAAGGACTGATCAAAATTAATAGAAGATAAAGAACAAATAGCTAAAATTTTTAATTCATTCTTTTTGAATTCTGTACAGTGTCTGGCCAGGAATTTTGGTGCTAAATCAGGAGTACTAGAACCTATAAACAATGAAACCCCTGTCTTCACAATTGAAAATGTCTCAGAATCTACTGTAATGAAAATATTTGATAATTTAAAAGGATCTAGGTCTAAAGATGTTTATGATATCGATGTGCGATTTTTTAAAACTTATAAATCATCTCTTTGTAAACCTCTAACACATCTGATAAATCTGTCAATAACAAACTCCTATTTTCCGTCTTGCTGGAAGGTGGCAGTAGTGATACCTATTTTTAAAGCAGGTGATAGGACTCTCCCATCAAATTATAGACCCATAAGTATCCTTCCAATAGCATCGAAAATTGCAGAAAGGGTAGTTTGTGACCAATTAGTTTCTCATTTAAATGAAAGTGAAGTGAATTTACATCCAATGCAATTTGGGTTTCGAAAGAACCATTCTACAGAAACGGCTAATTGTTTTTTGGTCGAACAAATTAGAAGTCAACTTGACAAAGGTGGTGTTGTTGGAGCTGTGTTTTTAGATCTTGCAAAGGCATTTGATACCGTTAATCATAACTGCTTAATTTCCAAACTTCAGAATTTTTATTTATCTGCTACTGCCTTGACCTGGATGAAATCATATCTGACTGAGAGGAAACAATGTACAAGAGTGGTTGATAAGTGGTCTTCTTTTGCTAGCTGTCCTATAGGGGTCCCTCAAGGGTCTATTTTAGGACCCATTTTATTTAGTATTTATATTAATTATCTCCCTCAAGTATGTCCAGGTGTAAACGTTCAAATGTATGCAGATGATACTGTGCTTTTTGTTCATGCAAGAACTAAAGAACTTGTTGCAAGCAAATTGACATCTGCAATGGCGGAAGTCTCAGATCGGTTAAATAAGTCTTGTTTGTCTCTTAATGTAAGCAAGAGAGTTTGCATGTATTTTACTGCACGAAAACACAACTCGGTGAATCCAGACATCGTGTTTAATGGTGAAGTAATCAAATGTGTGACTCATGTCAAATATTTAGGAATTATAATTGATCAACACCTGTCTTTTAAAAAACAAGTAAGAAGGGTTATAAATAATGTTAAATTTAATTTAAGTAATTTTAAAAACATCAGGCACCAACTGTCTCAATCAGCTGCATTACTTTTTGTACATACTTTGATTCTCCCTCATTTGTCATATTGTATAACAACTTGGTCACAGGCAGGTGCGACTACACTTAAACCTGTGTACTCCCTTCATAAACAAATTCTGAAAGTGTTAGACAAAAAACCAAGGGACTGTCATTATTGTACCATTTTGAAAAAATGTAAAAAAGTTTTTACATTTTTTCAATTTTGATAATTTTGTATTTTACAGTGATGTATGCCTGATGTATAAAATTATCCATAGTCTTGCTCTCCCTCCTCTTAGGGGATGCCTGGCCCATAACGGCAGTGCCGTTAGGACTAGAACATCTGCTAGGGGAGACTTGGTACCGCAGTGTAGAAAAACAGCCTTTGGTCAAGTAGCGTTTTGGGTTAGAGTAGTGAGGATATGGAATTCCTTACCTATAAACATCCGAAGCATTGACAGCTTCATAATTTTTAAAACCAAGCTTAAGTACTGGCTACCATCAGAACAAATCTGTAACCACTAATGAGTGTGTTGTAAGTTCCGTGTTTTTATATACTGATTTTATTAATCTTGCATTCTTGGATATATGTATTGTGATGTTCTATGTGGTGTATATGTAATATTGTATGTTATTTTATTTGTTTACCTTCCCAGGGACAGCAGATGTAAATTAGCTATTAGCTAACTCTGGTGCAATTACTTTTAATTGTGCATTGTCCCTGTAAAAATAAACAATAAAGTAAAGTAAAGTAAAGAATGCTGGATCCATCCTTGACATGCTTGTGCCTCAATTTCTCCACAGGCCTCTTCCATCGCTTGAAGAAGACTTACTTGGTTGTAAGCGCTGCGATCATATACTTTCCATCTCCAAGAGGAGAAGAACTCCTCAGTTGGATTCAGGAAAGGAGAATATAGTGGAAGGAACACCGTCCTGAAATGTGGGTGATGCTCAAACCACTCTTGCACCGGTGCTGAATGGTGGAATTGGATATTGTCCCAAACAACTACAAAATTTCGCTCTATTTGCTCCTGATCACCCTGTGGAAAGAGGATTTCATTAAGGAAGTGTAAAAAATTTAGGAGCCTTTCTGTGTTGTATGGCCCCAAGACAGCACTGTGTGCCACAACACCAGTGGTTGAAATTGTGGCACAAGTAGTGATGTTGCCTCCTCGTTGTCCAGGGACATTGACTGTGGCACGATGGCCAATTACATTTCTCCCTCTTCTCCTTTTTTGTGAAGATTGAAGCCAGCTTCATCAATATACAGGTACTCATGATGAGTTGCACTGCTATCCAACTCCAAAATTCTCTAGAGTAAAAAGAACACAAGGTACAATAAGTTAGTTTTTTACAGTAATGCCACTGATTGCAAAGTTGATACTAAACTGTTGCTGAAGTCTGAGTTCCCACTTTGATGCAGCACTATGCATAGAGATGCCTGAATCTTTTCACTTAGAGTGGAATAGTATATGGACACATAATATCCAGGAAAAAAATATCTTTGTGTTTACAGTAAAAGTGCAGTAATTGGCTTGCATGTACTTGAACAAACTGGAATCGCAACTCCTTCACTCTAATAGAGTTCCTCTCAGAGGGCACTTTGTATACCTGTTCATTCAGATGGCATTTCTCCTTAGAACACGATCAATTGTGGAGAGACTGCATTGGTGAATATTGTGGAATAGTCGATTGTCCTGCATTATTCTTTGCTGAATTTCTTTGAGGTGTAGGGTGTTGTTCTGGACCACCATGTCAACAATGGCATGCTCTTGTTCAACTGAAAATAGTCTTGTTCATCCACCTGAATGTTTTCGAACTTCAAGTCTGAAAAATGTTTGGACAAGCAGGAACATTTACAGTAGAAAACTAGAACTAAAACAAGACTAATAGGCTCTAATAGACTAATAGACTTTCAATCTTCACCTCTTCCTACATCCTCAACTCTTCTTACTCCATCTCCTCTTCCTATACCCTCTACTCCTCTCCTGTCATCTCTTTCTACCTCTTCAAATGTTCCTCTCCCTCTCATTAATACCCTTCTTCTACCGTCTCCACCACCTCTCATTCTTACACCTCTTCCTTTTCCCCTTCTCATTCTTTTTCTGATGTGTGCATCTTTGATGTTTTTCTTTCCCCCTTTTATAGCTGTTGTAATTAAGACAGCTGTGTAAACAATTAGGAAATTTGCATTTCTTGTGTTGTGTGTATTATTAACTAATCAGATATCAATTTGGGGCTAATTGAAAACATACCATGTGCAACTGAGAATTTAACAACAACAAAACAAAGTTTTGTTTGTTGTGTTTGAAAAAATGGTACACAAATGTTTGTGATATTTATAAAGACCAATAAAAAGAGCTGCAATTGTTTTTTTCCTGATATATTAAAGTTTTGGTTGGCTGTATGAAATACTGTGAAAACATTTGAGAATTTTGTGCACAGTGTTTTGAGAAAATGATGCATGTAATTTGTAATTTGTATGAAATGAAGGAAAATTTACAATCTGTTTAGGACAATTACAAAGTGTTCAGATCAACGTGTTAATTGTTTTGAGAGCAGTTACTTGAGTTTGGAGAAATGTGTCAAATCGATTGAGAAAAACTGTAAAGCCGGCCTTATCAACATAGATGAAATCATGATGCTCTGCAGCAGCTTCTAGTTCCATAACTCTCTGAAACAGGCAAGAGAAAATATTGTAAGACAGTATGAACACACATACAGCAGTCAGTAAGGACAGTATAGCTTACTTGTACGTACTCATAGCGAAGTTGTTTCACTCTGTCAGAATTTCGTTCAAATGGTACTCTGTAGAGCTGCTTCATCCGGATCTGATTGCATTTCAGGAGATTGCTAAGTGTGGATAAACTCACCCCATTTATGTTACTGAATGTTGTGTTGTCAGTGATGATGTGTTGTTGCAGTTGCCGTAAATGTATGCTGTTGTTTGCTATGACCATATTCACTATGTGTTGTTCCTGCTCTGCTGTGAACAACCGTCTTCTTCCTCCGATGAAGTGTCGTCTAGCAATTCTGCAAAAACATGAAGTGAATGGTTAGGGAGCAAGGTTTCTTTCAGTATGCAATGAAAAGTTTCTGCAGTGCTGTAAGTATAGTAGCATGTTATAGAGGGTAGGTTTACTTACCTGTTCTCATTTCGAAATGTCCGGATGACACTGGCTACTGTGGGAATTAATTTGCCTAAAATATAAATAACAAACACAGAAGACCAGGTAAACACGTAGTGTAGTTTATTAAGGAATAGAATAATATAAAGACGGGCCCTTTGTCGTGCAGTGTTGTGTATGGCTGAGGAGCTCTCGGGACATGTCGAGGTAAAGCCATAACAACTGCAGATAACGTATGTCCAGAAGAGGCTAGGAAAACAGGGAAAAACAACACGTGTTATATTATATTATATTATATTATATTATATTATATTATATTATGTTATATTATATTATATTTTATGTATTGTAAATAAATATATACACAGGCAAAAAGCATTATGAAAGCATAATCCTATAGCAGTGAGCATAATCTTAGAATCCTAGCAAAAATGTGTAATCTCAAAACTTAGATTATAATAGAGCTTTAAGTAGTGTGTAAAACACAAAAACGTGTTAAAATCATCACTTACCCATGTAAAGAGATAAAATTGAAGCAAAGAATAAAAGTTTAATATGAGAATCAAAGAGAGAACGCAGGGAAAGGTTTGCTTATCTGGACTGCTGGGAGACATTTTGGCGGATTGGGCCACGGAGGTCTTTTATAGGGGGCGGGGCAAGAAGGAAAGAAGGTGGAAAAAAGGGGGGAGAGTGTTTTTTTTTTTTTTTTTATCTAACCTTGAAAAACCTGGATATAATGGTAACTGAAAAACCTAATTTTCTGAAAACAATGGTGGCTGAAAAACCTGGTTTTCTGTAGCTAATGGTAGCTGGATTTTCTGAAAACCAAACATAATGGGAAATTGCTTGATATCTGGGAGTATAAATAGAGACCAAACCCAGGATATATCGGATCATTCCTGGGACGTCTCATTTGAACTGATCTCATGTTGGCTGCTGATTCTGGGCAATAAATCTGATTTTTGCTTCTCTCATCCACTGTGTTGTGAGTATTATTTCTTATTGAATTTAGAGTGTTTTGTGTAGAGGCTACGGTGTATCCAGTGGCAGAAAACGCCACACTACAGTATAGCGGCTTAAGTTAGGCTGGACCCTCTGCCCAGCCTCCCTGAAACTCAAACCATGGTTGACCACATGGTCAACCAAAGTGGCCCAGATCTCATTCATAATTGTTCTCCTCTGTCTTCCTGGTCTTTCTTGTCGTCCTCCTCATCCTCGTCCTCCTCCTCTTTGTCCTCTTTCTCGCCCCCCTCTTCCTCTCACTCCTCTTTGTCTAACTCTCTCTCCAAAATTGGCCTCCATTGTTGTCCAAACCAAGAGAGTCATCCTAAAGCCTACACATAGTGCTCAAGCTCTGATTTCTAAGTGAACAAATTAGCTATAAGTGTTTTCACATGTAAGCACTTGGTGTAGGTAATCAGTAAATGAGTGTACCATTTTGAATGGCAGTATTTTCTAAATGAAACACAAGAGCAGTTAGTTTTGAGTGATGTGTCTAATGTAGAGAACTGAGTGTAAAGCGTATAATGTGCTTGTAGTTTTGCAGACTTGGTCTGAAGATTAGATACATGAGTGAATTGTTTCACTGAGTGGGCTTCAAGTTCCACTTTTAAAACTCTAATGGGAGCAGAGATGTTGTTTCTGGGTCTTACTTACGAATTGGTGTCAGGTCAGGTGTAGGTCAGGTCAGTTTTGTTGTGGAGATTCAAAGCACATCACAAAGGTGACTCACTTATCCCGTGTGTGTGTGTGTGTGTGTGTGTGTGTGTGTGTGTGTGTGTGTGTGTGTGTGTGTGTGGCATCAGTGCTCTGTATTCAGTAACAGTATTAGTAATAACTTTGCTGATTTATACAGAGTCACCCTCTGCAAAAGTTTTTTCAGGCTGGGCTGCAATTTGAGCTACCAGCTCACCTTGTAGCATTTTCTTGAACTTGGTTACCAGGAGAAAAACTGGTTTTGTTGAGATAACAGGCTATATATACTATATTTTTTACTTATTTATTTATTTATTCTTCTTATTGTCTTATTAGTATTATTGTGTCTTGCTGTCATGTTTGTGTACACACTGGAAGCATCACTAATCCTGTGTGTGTGAGAGCACTTGGTGATAAAGCTCATATTCTGATTCTGATTCTAAAGGATGATGGAACTTCATCTTCTGGAATGAGTTCTGTCTCCGTGACGCAACAGAAGCAGCCGCTATAAAAACAGATGAACGGAAAGGCGGAGTTTCAGTGTTCACATGAACTTGATAACTGACAGGCTGTTTAACCGAGTTCAGTGCTATAATGCAGCATTTAATGAGTTTAGCTCGCTCTCGGGCGGCAGATCTTCCACTGCGCCCCCTGCTGTATGCGGCTGGAGCTGCAGCCGCGGCTGCAGGAGTTTATTATTATATTAAGAAGCGTGGCGATGGGGAGAGAACAGCGGAGCCCGAGGACACAACTCTCACCGAGGGTACACGCGCGCGCACACACACACACACACTCACTCTCACTCTATTTATTTGTTTCTCAGTTCTCATAGTTTAGTTCTCTCCGTTTTTATATAGACCATGACTGCAGGTTGATGTGGTGTATGTGTGTGTGTTTGTATTTAGACCCAGTGCAGACGGTGTGTGCAGATTCTGCTTTGGTGGAGTCAGACTTGATGCCGGATGTGGATGGAGTCAGAGTCACTCAGACTGACAGCGCTGTCCCTGAGGTACTCACCAAATCACAATCACTTCCATCTCTACTTCTACATCTCATCACTCTCAGTAAAACACTCCGTTATGGACACTTTGTTGACTTTTTGTTTTAGTCCTGGTGGGAAAATGTTCCTGATCTGTGACCTGAGCAACAGCAAATACTCTTAAATAAGAGTCCAGTCATCTAACACAAGATTAAATGCAGTGTTTTTCACTAACTAACTAGCTAACTTCGATAGCTAACTAGCTAACTTCGATAGCTAAGTATTAAAATGTCGTCAGCAGGAGCTAGGTATTAGCTAGGTAGCTACATTAGCTCAGCTGTTAGCCGTTGTCCTGGTTACGGTTTAGGTGAAGTATGTAACGAGCCTCATTATCACTCAGAGCCTCCAGTTTTTAATGGGAAATTGGTTATAATTCCTATTTAACATTTATACTTGAGCAGTTGCTTTGTGCTGTATAAACTAGTAGGCTGTTGGGTGAGTAAATAGATGCCCCCAGCTCTCCTGTATAGCTTTTATTATTATTATTATTATTATTATTATTATTATTATTATTAACTTATTCAGACACTCACCGTCCACTTTATTAGGAACACCTGCACATTCACGTGGCAGCAGCATAATGCATGAAACCATGGAATCTTTGTCAGTCCTCAAAAATGTCTGAATGTGTCTGTGTAAAAGAAAATAACGCTGACAACATTTGGATGGTGCACTTTCAGGATTCTCTGAGCGAGGCTGAGGAGAAGAATCAGAAGGACGAGGTGCCCAGTGCTCCGGTGGACAGCGAGAGGTCCAACCCTGAGGACAGAGTAAGGGAGTTGGAGGAACTGCTCTGTGAGATACAAAGAGAGTGTGAGATAAAAACCAAGGTGAGCAACAAAAGCCTCATATAACTGCAACCCCAATTCCAAAAAAAGTTGGGACACTGTGTAAAATGTAAATAAAAACAGAATGCAATGATTTGCAAATTTCATAAACCCATATTTTATTCACAATAGAACATAGAAAACATATAAAATGTTTCAACTGAGGAAATGTACCATTTTAAGGCAAAAATAAGGTAATTTTGAATTTGATGGTAGCAACATGTCTCAAAAAAGTTAGGACAGGGCCATGTTTACCACTGTGTAGCATCCCCTCTTCTTTTAACAACAGTCTGTATACGTCTGGGAACTGAGGAGATCAGTTGCTGGAGTTTTGGGAGAGAGATATTGTCCCATTCATGTCTGATACAGGATTCTAGCTGCTCAACAGTCCTGGGACTTCTTTGTCGTATTTTTCATTTCATGATGCACCAAAAGTTTTCAATTGGTGAAAGGTCTGGACTGCAGGCAGGCCAGTTCAGCACCCGGACGCTTCTACTGCAAGGCCTTCCCTGAAAAAGATGTTGTCTGGATGAAAGCATGTGTTGCTCTAAAACCTGTATATACCTTTCAGCATTGATGGTGCCTTTCCAGATGTGCAAGCTGCCCATTCCATAGGCACTAATGCACCCCCATACCATCAGAGACGCAGGCTTTTGAACTGAGTGCTGATAAAAAGCCGGATGGTCCCTCTCCTCTTTAGTCCTCTTTAGTTTAGAGGACATGGCGTCCATGGTTTCCAAAAAGAATTTCAAATTTCGATTTGTCTGACCACACAACAGTTTTCCACTTTGCCTCAGTCCATTTTAAATGAGCTTTAGCCCAGAGAAGATGGCGGCGTTTCTGTATCATGTTCACATATGACTTCTTCTTTGCATGATCAAGCTTTAACCAGCATTTGTGGATGGCATGGCGAATTGTGTTCACAGACAATGAGTTCTGGAGGTGTTTCTGAGCCCCAGCAGTGATTTCCATTACAGAATCGTGCCTGTTTTTAATGCAGTGCCGCCTGAGGGCCGGAAGATCACAGGCATGCAATATTGATTTTCACCCTTGTCCCTTGCACACAGAAATTTCTCCAGATTCTCGGAATCTTTTGATGATATTATGTAATGTAGATGATGAGATATTCAAAGTCTTCACAATGTTATGTTGAGGAACATTATTCTGGAATTATTCCACAATTTGTAGACACAGTTTTTCGCATATTGGTAATCAAATTCAAAATTACCTTATTTTTTTCTTAAAATGGAATTTCCTCAGTTTAAACATATATGTTTTCTATGTTCTATTGTGAATAACATATGGGTTTATGAGATTTGCAAATCATTGAACTCTGTTTTTATTTACATTTTATATAGCGTCCCAACTTTTTTGGAATTGGGGTGGTAGTACTTTTATATATAATACGAGTACCAAACAATATGGCAAATAATGAGAAAATAATATCTGCACAGTGAAATTGATGCTCACCTGTTTGGAGCCTGAGGGGCGTGAGCAGTGACTGCTGGACGTGATATTAGATAAAAGGATAAAATTTCGTGTCTATCAATATCTCAACAAGGAAAATATTAGCGTTGAGACATATATTATGTCACGCAGCCTTATCATTGCCATAATAAGAATGATGTGGAACAAACCATTACACATACGCACTTGAAAACAGATAGACTGCTGCATTAGTGATCTTTTGAAGTGTTTCATCTCTGTGATGCTTGACTGGCTTCATGCCGTGTTTCCTCTGAACACCTAAACATGCTAACCAGAAAAGCTGTAACTCTTTCATTCAAAGTAAAACACTAGACTTTTGATTCTGTCGTCCTGCCTGCAACACACACAATATACTGAATATTTCAGGTTTAATTACATCATGCTTTGGTTGTAGAACTTGCAGGTCTCTCTGGCTGAAGCTGAGAGGAAATATGAGCAGGCGGTGGAGTCCAATGCTCAGCTGGAGAACAAGAAATCCGACCTGATATCTGACATGGACTTTCTGCAAGGCTTAGTGCAGCAACAAAAGAATGAGCTCAGTGAGATATACAGGAAGTGTGGCATGATAACAATGGTAAGTGAGAAAATCCTTGCATTAAACAGTTCCTTTAGAAATAATGTGAGTACTCACAGTGAGCCTCATTTATCATTCTTTTAATAAAGTTGTGTGTAATTGTTTGCGTAAGCCAAACAAACAAAAATTTTCCACCGGATCTGCAAAAGTTTCAGAAACACTCATTTTCTTCTCACACATGCGGATTTTGATCACCCGTAAAATGCAACGAGCGTTCCTTACACAGCTCATTTGCATTTAGTGACACCTACAAAACTCCAAAAAAGGTCAAGTGCACAGACCACTGGGAGCACGAAATGAACAATGAGAGTAAAGACTGAAAGGCAGAAATGGAAGTCATTTTCACTCACTCCTATGCCAATAGTAATATTTAATAATATATAATATTATTAATAATAAGTGATATGTTCCATAAATAAAGGTGCAGTAATCCATGCAAGTTATATAATTTGAAGGATTACATTAGTTAGTCTTATGCATAGATTTACACACACACACTCGGGAGCAGGAGTAGGATACAAATGTTTTTCATAAGTTACAGGATTTTCATGAATACCAAATATCTTGTGTAAATGCTCATACAACAATTTGACAAATAAATCCATTCGTATCCAGCTTGATAAATGAGGCTCAGTGTTAGTGCTGCATGATGAGTTACACCACATGCTATATGTACTCAATCAAAATAAAAATTTCTAGTTTGAAATGCTGTTTCTTTTTTTATTGAATGGATGTGGCCCACTGAAGATGTGAAAAGTAAGTACTAAAGTTTAAACCTCTTCTTGCTCCATGGCTGTGTTTTAGGAGTGTGAGCAGGAGCAGGAGGCTCAAAGTATGCTGAAGTTTCAGTACAATGAGATGACTGAAACTTTAACACACAGCAAGGAGTCACTAAAGGTAAGTTTTTCTCAGTGTGTGTGCTTGTGCTTGTGTGTGTTAGTGTCCATTCTCATGTAGTCATGTTTTTTAGGACATTTTATCTCTTATCCCCAAAGCACTTCAAGCTGTTATAATGAGATATGAGATGAGTCCTCAAAAGTGTGTAGAAGTAAATTAAGCCAACATGTTTTGGTTGTAGAAATTGCAGGTCTCTCTGGCTGAAGCTGAGAGGAAATACGAGCAGGCGATGGAGTCCAATGTTCAGCTGAAGAAAGAGAACTCCCAACTGACATCTGACGTGGACTCAATTCAAGACTATATTCAGGAGCATGAGGAAGAGCTATGTGAGACACACAGGAAGTGTCACATAATAAAGATGGTGAGAAAGTCCTTGCATTAAGCAGTTCCTTTAGAAATAATGTGCGTACTCGCAGTGAGCCTCATTTATCATTCTTTTAGTGAAGTTGTGTGTAATTGTTTGTGTAAGCCAACAAGTACTAAAGTTTAAACCTCTTCTGCTCCATGGCTGTGTTTTAGGAGTGTGAGCAGGAGCAGGAGGCTCAAAGTATCCTGATGTCAGAGTATGTAGAGATGAGGAATACTTTAACACACAACAAGGAGTCAATAAGTGTAAGTTTTTCTGTGTGGATGTGTGTGTCCATTCTCATGTAGTCACGTTTTTTGGAACATTTTGTCTCTTATCCCTAAAACACTTCAAGCTGTCATAATGAGTGATAAAATGAGTCCTCAAAAGTGTCTGAATGTGTGTCTAGAAGTAAATAAAGCCAACATGTTTTGGTTGTAGAACTTGGAGGCCTCTCTGGCTCTAGCTAAGGGGAGATACGAGCAGATGATGAACTACAGTGCTCAGCTACAGAAAGAGAACTCAAACCTGATATCTGACTCAGACACACTGCAAGATGGCGTGCACGAGTTGGAGCAAAATCTCTGTAAGGTCCAGTGCAGGCTTGATAAGATAACAAAGGTGAGTGAGAAAATCCTGCATCAAGCAGTACCTTTAGAAATATGAGAACTCGTGATGTTTGTGTTGCATGATGAGTTACACCACAGCCTATATGTACTTGAACAAAATAAAAATTGCATTTGTATTTTAAGATGCTAGTTTTTAATTGAATAGAAGTGGTGCATTGTAGATGTGAACAAATCTGAATCTTAATTTTCTCCCTGGCTGTGTTTTAGGATCATCAGCAAATAAAGGAGGCTTACAGCATCCTGCAGTCACACTACAAGGAGACATTAAAAGAACGTGACGAGTTACTGAAGGTAAGCTCTTTCTCTCATTAAGCCATGAATGCTGTAGGACTGCTGTGGCAATTTTTAAATGAGATGCAGTAAAAAAGTTCATGTGGTGTCCTCAGTTTCTACTTGACCAAAATTCACTTTACTTTGTATTTCCTCCTTTTTCACTGGAGTGAAGCAGACCAGTTAGCACAAACATTTAAACCTCTTCTGCTCCGTGGTTGTGTTTTAGGAGTGTGAGCAGGAGGCTCACAGTATGCAGATGTCACAGTGCAATCAGATGAAGGAAACTTTTACCCACAACAAGGAGTCGCTGAAGGTAAGATTTTATGTCTCTGCCACTTGGTGATGGAGGCATGTTTTCAGGGGTTGTCCTGTATGTCCACGATTCTCGTTAGCGTGATGTCTTAAGAACATTTAAATGTTTATAGGATTTATATGAAATTATCACAGTAACCATCAGATGAACTGATTAGATTTTGGAATTGATCCAAACAGCATCGAGGTCACAGTGAGGTTAAATGTCTGAAATAGTTTTTCATCAGTAGCTTCCTTCCTATTTTAAGTATATTTTAAGGGTATTTGTAAAAATAGATTGTTGGTGGCAGCGGCATCCCTGTGGAGCTCTACAGTCACATTTTGGTGACAGTTTGTCCACAAAACATTTCAGGCTGTTCTGACCAGTCCTCAGAAGTGTCTGAATGTGTGTAGAAGTTTTTTTTTAAAAAAAAAAAGCAAACAAACTAACTTTGATTGTTGAACTTCCAGGAGGAGAAATCCGAGCCGGCGACGGAGTCCAGTGTTCAGCTGGAATCTGACCTGAGATCCCAGGTGAACACACTGCAAGCCTCAGTGCAGCAGCTGGAGGAAGAGCTCCGTGAGACACACAGGAAGTGTGACGAGATAATGAAGGTAAGTAAGAAAATCACTGCATTAAGCAGTTTTTGATGATAAAGAAATTAAAATGTGAGGTCTTGTGATGTTTGTGCTGCATGATGAGTTACACCACATGCTATATTTACTTAAAAAAAAAAATTCTAGTTTAAGATGTTTTTTGTTTGTTTTTTGAATGGATGTTAAAAGTAAGCACTTAAGTTTTAACTCTTTTCCTTCATTTGTAAAAAATGTGTTTAGGAGAGGGAGCAAGAGGTGGAGGCTCACAGTTTCAGGAAGATGCAGTGGGAAGAGATGAGGGAAAAATTAAAACTGTGCGCTGAATTTCTAAATGTAAGTTTCTCTCTCTCCAAGTGGTGACTGATAAAGTAAATGCAGTACCCCATTTCACACATGGATAATTAGAAGCAAATATTCAACCTTCTACATGATCATCTTACTTACAAATTAAATCTGTATTTTCACAGAGCCGTCAAATAGCTCTTGTTGCTGAGGAGCCTGTAGTTTCCTGAACCCCAAATACCTGCCAGGGGCGGTGTTTAACACCTGACTTACTACTTACTGTAACCCAACCTAATCATCACTATGGTTTCTGTAACCTACTGCCCAAGTGCTTACTAATGTTCTATTTGACCCCTTCATGATGTTCTGCTTCACCCCTTCATGAAGTCTGTCCAACCTGCAGCCCTCGCACTTCACTGCTGGGCTCTGTATGGTTTTCCCAATGTGCGTGGAGGGGGGACAGGCACCGTTTAGGGACCGATTAACAGGCCAGATCAAGGGAGCTTGCATGTTTGTTAAGGCCCCGGGAGCTCGGTTCTAATCGCCTGTAGCTCTGGGGTGTCCTGTTGGCCTGGGAGCAATTCTGAAGATTCTCCTCTCTGGGGTCTCGGGCCCAAAGAGCAGTTCAGAACACACTACACTACTACTGCAGGGGTCCACACGAGGCATGTGGTCCAGACCGAACCCATCAGTGCCTATTAGCAAAGGAGCTCACCATGGAGCTCCTGTTACAGCTGTTTTGAAGCTCACTGGTTGTATCTCAAGACTAAAGATTTTATTTATTTGTCACATACACAGTTATATATATATATACTATCCAACTTGCATTGAGATGAAAACCTGGCCTACTCCTACTTAGACTGTGCATTAAAAATAAGAAATTAACAAGAAATAAGTACAAAAGAAGGCTAATGCAAAACAGAGTGACTGTATATGTTAGAACTGAAGCTAAAACTAAAGTGTGTAAGGCATATGTACAGGAATGTGCCAAAAATAGGAATGTACAAAATATGTAGGTATGTTACATGTTGTAACAATACAAAGTGCAGTGTACAGAGTGTCAACGGTGTCCTGAGGGATCTGTATGGTGGACATATCCATGATATATAGGAATACACCATATAGGATGATGGCCTGAGGAAAGAAGCTCCTCCTGAGCCTCTCAGTTTTAGCCTAGTGTAGATGTCACGCAGAGAGGGGAGAGCAGACCCGGAGATGCGCTCAGCTAAGTGCACCACTCTCTGCACGGCTTTGCTGTCCTGGACCTTGCGGCATGCAGTCCAGACCAAACCCATCAGAGCTTATTAGCCAAGGATCTCACCACAGAGCTCCTTTTATGGCTGCTTGGAAGCTTAGTGGTTGTATCTGTGAGCTGCTTGATGCTGAACCCTTAACTAACGCTGCCAGAGCCAACAATGTGAAGTGTGGCTCGGCTGTTGGTTTGTTTTCTGTTTAAAATTTCCCGGATGCAGCGATGGACACACCGTCCCTGTGAGTTTCACCTGAGCACCACTAAGGAGGGCTTGAAGCTCGGGCTATCAGGAGAGCTTTGTGGTGGTGTCTCAGCCAGTGTGGTTCACTGGAGGGAGTATCTTCTGACCTATTAGTGCTGTTCGCTGTGGTTGTGTGAGGGGGAAAATGGAGAAGGGCCAGGTCAAGGGATTATATTTGTCCGGAGGGCAAGAAAAAGTGATGTTTACGTTGGGTACTAATAGTAAGTACTACATCATTGTTGTCGTACGACTTCCAGAATATCCAGGTGTTAATGATACTGCCCCTGGTGGTTAGGAGGGCTGAAATGGAACTACCTCTAACGTGCAGGTGCTCACGATGAAGGATGGACGCAGTAAACACTCTTTGCCAAAAATAAAGGTTTACATGTTATCAAGTCTGTACTAGTTTTATCTTTGATTTTATTGACGTTATTGAGTTGATTACATTAATTTTGAATCAATTTAATAATAAAACTTTAACTTTATTTATATAGCACTTTTCATACATAAAAATGCAGCTCAAGGTGCTTCACTTTAATAAATAAAATTAAATAAACATCAAGCCCATGTATGTAAAACAGTAAACAACAAATAAAACCATAATAAAAACATCATAAGTTCACAGACCGTAAATTCTTCTATCAGACCATTTAATATTATTGAGTTAAATATCATGGCTTACAAGACAGCTACTTGATTTCAGACACACAAAATAGAAAATTTCACATTATCTTTGAGCTTTTTCTGAAATTTCACTGCATCGTACGAGCAGTGCAGAGAGAGATCCATGATATTGTCCACAATTCCACACCATGGAGGAGTATAACTCCTTCATTTTTCCCCTGGAGCGTGCAGTGTGGTGCTGCTCTATTACGCCGGTCCTATGGCACTGTGCACTGACATGATCGTGCAGCGTGTGTTCCAGCACAAGAGAACGGATCTGATCAGGGTTCTGCTGCTGAGATCTGCAGAGTGTGTGTGTGACAATTCTGCACAGGTAAAAACATTTACACCTCAGTTTCCACACCCTTTTCACCATACACTCCTAAATATTACAGATCCATTAAAGGTTCTTTAGAGCACAGGTTCTCAAACATTTTGCAGTCCCTGCCCATTTAGCAGATAAAGTCTGCTTGACCGATTTCTTTTGGAAACATAGGCTTATGTGCAGTAATATAGTTTTTGAAGTTTGTATTAAACCCATTTGGGTGATTTACAGTCGGGCCCATAAGTATTTGGACAGTTACACAATTTTTGTAATTTTGCCTCTGTACACCCCCACAATGGATTTGAAATGAAGCAGTCAAGATGTGATTGTTGTGTTGACTTTCAGCTTTAATTCAAGGGGTTTAATAAAAATTATTGCATTAACTGTTTAGAAATTACATCATTATTATATATATTTTTATTATTATTATTATTATTATTATTATTATTATTATTATTATTATGGGATTTTCACACATAACAGTACTTTATTGAATGGTGCAATAAAGAAAAAACATCCAGTGAAGGCAGTTCTGCAGATGGAAACGTCTTGTTGATGAGAAAGGTCAACAGAGAATAAAATTCATAATAAAAGTGATAAAGTTCTAATAATTAGGTGCATTTTAGGTACAAACAAATAAACCACAGGATAAAATCTGATTTTTTTTAAAAATCGCTTATTTTATTTTATTAATGCATTTAAATAACTTTCAATAAATGGAGACTTTGGAGACTGGTGTCTTTACTGTGTTTGTACTTGTTAGCGCTATGCTGTTAATCCTGGGTGAAATGTTTAGCTAGCTGTGTGTGTTATGTGTGAAACTGTGCAGTGGAGAAGAATTCAAATTGAGTTTCCCTCCAACAGCAGTTGATCAAGATTAGATGGGTTTGTATGTAATCCTGCATTTTAAATTGTGAATCACAATTTAAAATACAAATAAAATACATGTTTCTGATTTTATATAACATAACAGGAATTAAGGAGACATGTGCTCTGCTATTATTTCTTAGCCAGCTTTTACTAACAGTCAGTTTATTGGTAGTTTATGAGCTGTTTTGTTGATAGTGTTTCAGCTGTTGAACAAGCCTTAGCTACATTTTTCTTACCTCATAGTCTTCAGCGTATCTCCCTTAGCTACCGAGCTCATTCATAAAGGAATGAACATATGTAATTGTTCAATCCACTGGTTTAGAGAATTTAAACTAACTGATAGCACATTATTATAACATTTTAATAGTTTCATATCAATAAAGGTACTGAAGGAAGGAGAGTTGAGAGAGAAGGAAGAAGAAGAAGAAGAAGAAGAAAGCTACAGTTTTGACCATTAAGTGGTGTGATAATTGTGAGAAACAGGGTGATGTGGAGATACTGGAGCATCTTGATTTTGGATAGAAATAGATAGCACAGAGTGACAGTTAAACACAAGTTATAAGAATTATTATTATAGTCAGGGAGGCAGGAAGTAGGAGTGCTGAGGGTGATGCAGGACCCTGACTTTCAGGATTCCTTTAATGGGATAGTTCACCCAAAAATGAAAATTCTGTAATCAATTACTCACCATAATGTCGTTCCAAACCCATAGACCTTTGTTCATCTTCGGAACAAATGAAGACATTTTTAATGAAACCAGGGAGATTTCTGTCCCTCCGTTTACAGTCCAGTAACCAAAACTTTCAAGCTCCAGAAAGTTCATAAAAGCATCGTAAAAGTAATCCATGTGACTCCAGTGGTTTAATCCCAATTTTATGAAGCGATACAAATGCTCTGTGTGCGCAAAAAAAAACTCTAAGTCTTTATTCGCAAAATAGCTTCACTTCCGCATAGATCTCTGACACACGTTCATGAGAGAACAACGATGTGTGCGTGTTGTGTTGAAGTGAGAGCGGACAAATGCAAGTCCTCCTCTATGTCCAAATCTGCAGACATCTTTGTTACAAAGATTGTTCTACGTGACACGGATTGTGTACAGCGTCCCACTTCCTCTGCTGTAAACAGTTCAGCGCTTCTGGGTCCCACTGTATCGTGAGAGTGTGAGAATGTCTGCTCTCACGATACGACAGGACCTTTAAGCGCTGAACTTTTTACAGCATGCAGCATTTTGTGCACACAGAGCATTCGTATCGCTTCAAAAAATTGGGATTAAACCACTGGAGTGACATGGATTACTTTTATGATGCCTTTATGAACTTTTCAGAGCTTGAAAGTTTTGGTTACTAGGCTGTAAATGGAGGGACAGAAATCTCCCAGGTTTCATTGAAAATGTGTTCATTTGTGTTCCGAAGATGAACGAAAGTCTTATGGGTTTGGAACGACATGAGGGTGAGTAACTGATGACAGAATTTTTGGGTGAACTATCTCTTTAACTGCAAATGCAGCTGCAGGTGCTAAAATATTAATAATATATAGATAAACAAATGGATTAAACATATTTTTAAATGTATTTTGAGTTTTTAGTCATTTTTTATTTTTAAACACATCAACACCGCCTCTTAAATGTGTTCATTTTCAGCATTTATCTGAAAGCTACATTCTGAACTACTACGCTCAACACATTACCTTACATCTAAATAAAAGAATAAAAGAAGCTTTTTATGTGGATCGGGTGTTGTGTCGAACTCCGTTTTCCCGTCGGGACAGGTTTCCCCCAGCCCCGCCCCCGCCAAAACGGCGAAAAAAGCGCGGGTGCACAGAAAACTCGCCCCCGAGATGCTGTGCTCGTACTACTGAGGAACTATGGAAAGCCCTAAGGCTCAAAACTAACGTTTTTTATCCGTAGAATAATTTTGTATTCCAGAAGTGAACGCCATATTTCGTGACTGTTTAGTTATATTTTGAAAATGAGGTAACAGAACTTGTGTTTGTCGTGTTTTTTTTTTTAATTAAGACATACACCTACTGTTATTTCTTTCAATAAATAATGTTATATTTGTGAGAGTTTTCATTTTGAAAATTGTAGACTTCTGGAAGAAACGTTTGCCCACTTATATAAAATCACCCACTTTAATTCAGCTGTTTAGAGCAAACTAAATCTGACAGTTTTCTGTCCCAACAAGTACACTTTCACTGCAATTTACTGAGAAAAGCTCAAAAGAAATTGAAGATAATAAAATAAAATAAAATTTAAAAAAAACAGCATAGAAGTTTTAGCTTTTGTCTTTGTCTTAACATAAGTTTCTGATTATCTAAGTGCGGTCAGTAGTCTATTAAAAATTTAATCATGTAACCTGTAACTTTAAGCATATTGTTTACATAAATTCTGTCAATTCTGATTTTACACATATAATCAAATTTACTCTATCAGGATGAAGCACTCTAAAGGTATCAAATACATTATATTCCTCCATCACTGGCTTAAAGTCCCTTCCTTTCCAATTTTACAGGATCTTAAAGATATCTTCTAAATTTTATCAGTAATTTGTTTAAAATCACCTCACCCAATAATCGAAAACCCTACACTTAAATTAAAGGGTTTAATGCTTAAAAAGTTGACATTTTTTTCTATGATGTATACACATTAATAATTGATTCTAATTTAGTTCTTCAACTAATTTAAAAGTTCAAAGTGAACAAAATGTCTGTAAAAAATGTAAATGTATTAAATACACCACAGAAAAATTATTTAATGTCATGCTTATATAATTCAAGCATACAAAATTCATTCAAATAAATGACCTCTATACTACAACAGTATGTGCGCAGAGAAATGACTGAGGCTTTTTTGTTCGGCAGACAAAAAAAAAAATCATTTTCATTGTAGATCTTACAGTTCACCTACATGTCCAGTTTCATTTCCTGTGTCGCTTGGACCCTTATAAAAAGGACTTTCCCCAATGTAATCTTGTGCAGATAATTGCAGAATTTGCTTTATCGAGTCTAATTATTTTCAGACTAACAAAGTGCATTTAGCTTTTTTTTGTTTTTACTGTCTGCCTGCATCTCCTTGCCGTTTACCTCACGTTTTTTCCCCTCGACTAGTCGACATCCCCACAGCAGCGACTGTATTAGTCGACTAGTCAACGCAATTGCTAATTAGGATAGATGGCCTCCAACCTGGACCTATCCTCCAGTCCAGGTGATGGCGGTAACGCTCCCAGTAGCTGATTCTCCAACCGCCAGAAAACACCGAGGAACAAAAAGACGCTGCAGATTTTTCGCCTGAACAGCCGAGTTATGCGACGGAGCTCATCATCGCTACGTTAAATAATTTCTGGCAGAGTTTTACAGTTAGATTGGATCTAGATAGAAATAAAAGCTCGTTGTTGTGTCCGTGTTTGCGGATTTAGAGCTCAGTTTTGCTTTAAAACCCTGGGGTAAGGTAAACAAGCTGTGTGCTCGAATCCCAAATGGATCTCTACTTCACTGTTTAAGTGCACTACATAAAGAATGTAAACCCTATTTAGTGCACTATTTATTAAATGAGAAGAGATCTGTAATTCGGCCTTAGTTCAAAGTATAAACAGCTTCAATTAGTCCTCTAATTTCCCTTTATTTTTAATTAAATACTTAGAATATTATTATTATTATTATTGTTATTATTGTTGTTGTTGTTATTATTAATCTCTTTTTCAGACCTGTTATAATGAGTTCAGCAGGAGACAGACAGCACTCCTCCAGAACGTCTCAGGCTGCTGATCCTGCTCACTCACAGGTAAAGCTCAATGATGTGTCTAACAGTCTCAGGATTCCTGTGAGAGATCAATAACATGATGATAAAGTTTGTCTTTTGTATTTTACTACTCTGCTGAATAAGTCTTGTTGTTGTTTTATCATAAATTGTGTGAGCACAATAGAAACCATCACAAAAAACAATAGAAACCATATAACAGAAATTCTAATCGTTTCCACTACAAATACCATTAAAACCATCAGCTAACCATTAAAACCATTACCATCAGGGGTGGATATAGTGATTTGGAGGGCCATAGGCAAAATATAGTAATGGGGCCCTCATTTCAGTGTTTTAACATCGATTTTTAAATTTTCAGAATACATTATTTAACATTAATATTATTAATCGGGGCGGCTGGGACCAAAAAGTGGCCCTGGTCTTTCTGGCCCACAACACTCCGCATCATATAACACACCGGCTCATTGATGGTTAGACCAATTTTAAACACCACTAACCGTCCTAAAAATACAACACAATAAAGAAAAAAATGCTATTCAAACATATGTATTTAAAGTAGCACTGAACAGATATCAAGTCGTACTTGTAAAACAGGTAGACAGAAACAGAAGAACAGGGTGACAAAGAATATAAAACAATCAAGACAGCATGTTGGCTAGTCAGGGGGCATCATCTGGGTTCAGTGTAGGAGAGCTGCACCACTCAGCTGTACTGTAAAACTCCTGAATCAGGACTGAAACTTTATTTTTTAACACTAACACGAATCCACATCTGAATGGTACACTATCATCATGTGACATTAAACTCACCGATGATCATGTCTGCAGAGTTCAGGACTTCTTTTGGGAGCAGGTCAGCAGAGCTTTAGGAGGGAATGAGGAGGAGGAGAAGAGGGGTGTATACATATGAGAGTGAGTGTGTGTATATATATATGGATGAGAAAATGTATATTTGAAAGATGTGTATGAGAGAGAGAGAAAGAGAGAGAGAATGAACCCCGCTGCCTGTCCCAGCCTTGCTGTTCTTTGGCTGTAATGTTAGAGCTGTCTCTAGAACTGCAACTTGCTGTCATGCCAAATGCAAAATCTGTTAATTTAAAACATTTCACAGCATCTACCTCTAACGCCTTTAAAAAAAAATTTTTTCGCAGAGCTTTTCAGCTCCACCTTTTCTTTTCTTCCCTTCCCTTTTTCATCCACAGAAATCAATCTTAACCATGTGTGAGTTACACACTGACAAAACCTGCCCCCTCCCCACAGTTGGGCATTTTATATATACAGTATCTCACAAAAGTGAGTACACTCCTCACATTTTTGTAAATATTTTATTATATCTTTTCATGGGACAACACTGAAGAAATGACACTTTGCTACAATGTAAAGTAGTGAGTGTACAGCTTGTATAACAGTGTAAATTTGCTGTCCCCTCAAAATAACTCAACACACAGCCATTAATGTCTAAACCGCTGGCAACAAAAGTGAGTACACCCCTAAGTGAAAATGTGCAAATTGGGCCCAAAGTGTCAGTATTTTGTGTGGCCACCATTATTTTCCAGCACTGCCTAAACCCTGTTGGGCATGGAGTTCACCAGAGCTTCACAGGTTTAGGTCTGGAGACAAGCTTGGCCAGTCAATCACCTTTACCCTCAGCTTCTTTAGTAAGGCAGTGGTCGTCTTGGAGGTGTGTTTGAGGTCGTTATCATGTTGGAATACTGCCCTGTGGCTCAGTTTCCGAAGGGAGGGGATCATGCTCTGCTTCAGTATGTCACAGTACATGTTGGCATTAGCTCCCCAGTGCCGGCAGCACTCATGCAGCCCCAGACCATGACACTCCCACCACCATGCTTGACTGTAGGCAAGACACACTTGTCTTTGTACTCCTCACCTTGTTGCCGCCACACATGCTTGACACCATCTAAGTTTATAAGCCAAATAAGTTTATCTTGGTCCCATCAGACCACAGGACATGGTTCCAGTAATCCATGTCCTTAGTCTGCTTGTCTTCAGCAAACTGTTTGTGGGCTTTCTTATGCATCATCTTTAGATCTTTAGAAGAGGCTTCCTTCTGGGACGACAGCCATGCAGACCAATTTGATGCAGTGTGTGGCGTATGGTCTGAGCACTGACAGGGTGACCCCCCACTCCTTCAACCTCTGCAGCAATGCTGGCAGCACTCATACGTCTATTCTGCAAAGCCAACCTCTGGATATGATGCTGAGCACGTGCACTCAACTTCTTTGGTCGACCATGGCGAGGCCTGTTCGGAGTGGAACCTGTCCTGTTAAACCGCTGTATGGTCTTGGCCACCGTGCTGCAGCTCTGTTTCAGAGTGTTGGCAATCTTCTTATAGCCTAGGCTATCTTTATGTAGAGCACCAATTCTTTTTTTCAGATCCTCAGAGAGTTCTTTGCCATGAGGTGTCATGTTGAACTTCCAGTGACCAGTATGAGCGAGTGTGAGAGCGATAACACCAAACTTAACACACCTGCTCCCCATTCACACCTGAGACCTTGTAACACTAACGAGTCACATGACACCGGGGAGGGAAAATGGCTAATTGGGCCCAATTTGGACATTTTCACTTAGGGGTGTACTCACTTTTGTTGCCAGCGGTTTAGACATTAATGGCTGTGTGTTGAGTTATTTTGAGAGGACAGCAAATTTACACTGTCATACAAGCTGTACACTCACTACTTTACATTGTAGCAAAGTGTCATTTCTTCAGTGTTGTCCCATAAAAAGATATAATAAAATATTTACAAAATGTGAGGGGTGTACTCACTTTTGTGAGATACTGTATATTAATGTGCTTCTTCTTGAGCCACTCCTTTGTTGCCTTGGCTGTGTGTTTTGGGTCATTGTCATTCTGGAATACCCATCCACGACCCATTTTCAATGCCCTGGCTGAGGGAAGGAGGTTCTCACCCAAGATTTGATGGTACATGGCCCTGTCCATCGTCTCTTTGATGCAGTGCAGTTGTCCTGTCCCCTTAGCAGAAAAACACCCCCAAAGCATAATGTTCCCACCTCCATGTTTGACGGTGGGGATGGTGTTCTTGGGGTCATAGGCAGCATTCCTCCTCGTCCAAACACGGCGAGTTGAGTTGATGCCAAAGAGCTCGATTTTGGTCTCATCTGACCACAACACTTTCACCCAGTTCTTCTCTGAATCATTCAGGTGTTCATTCGCAAACTTCAGACGGGCCTGTACATGTGCTTTCTTGAGCAGGGGGACCTTGCGGGCACTGCAGGATTTCAGTCCTTCACGGCGTAGTGTGTTACCAATTGTTTTCTTGGTGACTATGGCCCCAGCTGCCTTGAGATCATTAACAAGATCCTCCTGTGTAGTTCTGGGCTGATTCCTCACCGTTCTCATGATTATTGAAACTCCACAAGGTGAGATCTTGCATGGAGCCCCAGACCGAGGGAGACTGACAGTTATTTTGTGTTTCTTCCATTTGCGAATAATCGCACCAACTGTTGTCACCTTCTCACCAAGCTGCTTGGCAATGGTCTTGTAGCCCATTCCAGCCTTGTGTGAGTTCCAGTTCAGTTTATTTGTATATCACTTTTAACAATGCTCATTGTCCCAAAGCAGCTTTACAGAAATATATAAATTCAGTACATAGATTTTAAATTTATGAATTTATCTCTAATGAGCAAGCCAGAGGCGATGGTGGCAAGGAAAAACTCCCTGAGACGATATGAGGAAGAAACCTTGAGAGGAACCAGACTCAAAAGGGAACCCATCCTCATCTGGGTGACACTGGGTAGTGCGATTATAAATAAATAAATCCCTTCTATAAGTGTACCAATAGTACATGGTCAAATAGCAGTTGTGAAACCATGAAAATTCATTACAGTTTATATATGAAGTCTGTTTTGTTGAACTTCACCACTGTTCACTGATGGAGACTTGAGTGCCAAACTGTTTGTGGCAATTGCAGTCCTAGCCGTCATAGCATAACTGTTCATATGAATTGAGGTCCAAAGCGATCTTTATGGTTTTTAAGTGGTACTATCCTCAGTAATCTCAATGATCTTTAGGCTGCACCGTGTGGGGCCATCCTCAACAGCAGCATGTGAGATCCAGTTGATGAGATCTCCAACCAGAAGTAGGGCATCAGGATGGATCAGGCAGGTCCAGAGAGAAGAAGGGGTCAGGATCACTGGCATCTCAGGAGTATCATGTGTAGCTCAACAGAAGGGGAGTGGGGGGGGAGAGAGAGAGAGAGAAAATGAATTAGGTATGCTTATTGTCCTGTAATGGTTAAGGAGAGTGTACTTTGTGCGAGTGAAAGCAGGTACTCTGGCAAGACTAGCTATGACAGCATAACTAAAAGGGAGAGCCAGAAGGTAACACAAACATGAGGGCTCCCTGGGACATAAGGCGGCCAGCCACTCCACCACCAGCAAACCTGGGTGAACGCGTGAAGGCGGGGAGGGGGGAGGGGGGTGACAGCATCCAAATATCCCAGTTCACCACAACACACTATGCCTGTTAGACCTCTAGATCTGCTCCTTTACCTAAGGAAAAAACTATTCCCGAAAGGCTTGATCAAACAAATATGTTTTCAGCCTGGACTTAAACACTGAGACTGTGTCCCGAACACTAATTGGAAGGCTGTTCCATAACTGTGGGGCTTTGTAAGAGAAAGCTCTTCCCCCTGCTGTAGCCTTCACTATTCGAGGTACCAACAAATAGCCTGCACCTTTTGATCGAAGTAGGCGTGGCGGATCATAAAAGACCAAAAGTTCGCTTAGATACTGTGGCGCGAAGCCATTTAGCACTTTATAAGTCAATAGTAGTATTTTATAATCAATGCGAAATTTCACTGGGAGCCAATGCAGTGTGGATAAGATAGGTGTGATGTGGTCATATCTTCTGGTTCTAGTAAGGACTCTTGCAGCTGCATTCTGGACTAACTGGAGTTTGTTTATGCTCCTACTGGAGGTCTACAATCTTGTCCCTGACATCCTTGGACAGCTCTTTGGTCTTGGCCATGGTGGAGAGTTTGGAATCTGATTGATTGATTGCTTCTTTGGACAGGTGTCTTTTATACAGGTAATAAGCTGAGATTAGGAGCACTCCCTTTAAGAGAGTGCTCCTAATCTCAGCTCGTTACCTGTGTAAAAGACACCTGGGAGCCAGAAATCTTGCTTATTTGATAGGGGATCAAATACTTATTTCACTCTTTAAAATGCAAATCAATTTATAACTTTTTTGAAATGCGTTTTTCTGGATTTTTTTTTTGTTATTCTGTCTCTCACTGTTAAAATACACCTACCATTAAAATTATAGACTGATCATTTCTTTGTCAGTGGGCAAACGTACAAAATCAGCAGGGGATCAAATACTTTTTCCCCCACTGTATATATAATATTTATATTATATTTATTATATTTATTATATATATATTTCCGTAGTAGCAGCCAACTTTGCCCAGTGGCCCACTTGGAAAAATCCCGGTGCTCTGGATGGCCAGTTCGCCCAGGTTAATAATTAAAAATATATATAATTTGCATTTTTAGGGGGCCCTTGGCTTCTGGGGGCCCAAGGTGATTGCCTACATTTGTCTAGTACTAAGTCTGCCCCTGATTACCATTACCATTATTGGTCCTTAATGGTATCCACTAGACATAACATGCCACCAATAGAAGGTAATAAATTACCAGTAGAGACCTGCAGGGACCATTACTGTTTCCATTAAAACCAATATAATTCCCATTAAAATCATTACAAATTCTGTGAGGGTTTCTATTGTGGTTTTTTTTTTTTTTTTTTTTTTTTTTTTTAAAACTTTCAGCAGGGAGAGACTTCAGATGGAGGGACATCAGGAGGTACAGAGGTCTGTGTGAAGAAAGAGGAAACGTTAGACCTGAACATCTACAACCATGGAGACAACCACAAAAACAGACCTGAAGATATCTCCATTAAAGAGGAAGAAGCTGACAATGAAGACTACCTCTGTAAGACAACAAGCCAATCTGGAGCTCAGTAACATTCTCACCATGCTGCATGGGGAAAAATAACTAATAGAGAGAGTAGCATTTTTGCAATGTGATCATGGTGGGGGAAATGCTGGTTGCAGTACTTTTTAAAAGCTGCTGCATTCTGACCACCTTGCAGCAACTTCAACCATAAATAATTAGCTTAAAATTACAGCTTAATATTAACCTGACTTATATTATTTTTTGTTTTTGTGTCTTGTGTGTTTTTTCTCTCTGCCTGCTAAGATTTTCTTTTGAACAATGTTGGCATCCCTACTTCTGTTGTCACTTGACATTCCTGAGAAATCTGGAACATTTTGGAGGAAAAAAAAAAATTACCACCTACAGTCATGGGAAAAAGAAAGCACACCCCCTTCAATTCTGTGTTTTTATTTATCAGGGCCTAAGTTGCAGTTGCATGGTCCTCACCACAACCAAAAAAATGACAACAAAAAATTCAGTCACATGTAAAACTGCATTTAGCAACAATAACTTAATAATTAAAGCATAGAATTGAAGGAGGGTGAACTTTCTTTTTACCATGTGCTTACATACTTAAAACACTATAAAATTGTATTTATTGCTGTTTATTAGTTAATTTGGGAATCACATTTTCTCTCCTTCCAGACTGTGAGGTTTGCAAATCCTTCTTCTATAACAAGTGTGAGGTTCATGGTCCGGTGCTCTTCATCACTGATACCCCTGTTTCCATGGGGGTTCCTGACCGAGCCAGACAAACTCTTCCCCCTGGTCTGGAAATTCGAAAGTCTGGTATTCCTGATGCAGGCCTGGGAGTATTTAATAAAGGGGAGACTGTTCCAGTTGGTGCACACTTTGGACCCTACCAGGGAGAGTTGGTAGACAGAGAAGAAGCTATGAACAGTGGCTACTGTTGGGTGGTGAGTTATTATACATTTATAATAAATGTTAAATGGTTAGTCCTCTATTTTTCAGTGCAGTATATTACTGAAGAAGTTGGGGGCAGTGTTGCTTCATACAATTTTCTCTCACCAGTTTATGTTTCGAGTGCATAATGTGTCGTTTTACTATTTAGTGGTATAATCCATTTCAGTGGAGCAAGAAAATGCATTTTTTAAGCAGCAGAATGCCTTCACTAGATAAACATAATTCAAATTGATAATTTCTTTGTGCTAATGATATGTGGAGGCACGTACAAACCCACTTTCAGCTGCTTCAGAATGCTTATGATATACTGTCACTCAAACAAGTATTTACTCTAAACTCAATCCAGCAGAAGGAGCTTATATGCATATAGTGAGGGAAAAACTATTTGATCCCCTGCTGATTTCATACGTTTACCCACTGACAAAGAAATGATCAGTCTATAATTTTAATGGTAGGTGTATTTTAACAGTGAGAGACAGAATAACAACAAATAAATCCAGAAAAACGCATTTCAAAAAAGTTATAAATTGATTTGCATTTTAATGATTGAAATAAGTATTTGATCCCCTATGAATCAGCAAGATTTCTGGCTCCCAGGTGTCTTTTACACAGGTAATGAGCTGAGATTAGGAGCACTCTCTTAAAGGGAGTGCTCCTAATCTCAGCTTGTTATCTGTATAAAAGACACCTGTCCACAGAAGCAAGCAATCAATCAGATTCCAAACTGGCTGGAATGGGCTACAAGACCATCGCCAAGCAGCTTGGTGAGAAGGTGACAACAGTTGGTGCGATTATTCGCAAATGGAAGAAACACAAAATAACGGTCAGTCTCCCTCGGTCTGGGGCTCCATGCAAGATCTCACCTTGTGGAGTTTCAATGATCATGAGAACGGTGAGGAATCATCCCAGAACTACACGGGAGGATCTTGTTAATGAACTCAAGACAGCTGGGACCATAGTCACCAAGAAAACAATTGGTGACACACTACGCCGTGAAGGACTGAAATCCTGCAGCGCCCGCAAGGTCCCCCTGATCAAGAAAGTACATGTACAGAACATCTGAATGATTCAGAGGAGAACTGAGTGAAAGGATGGGTATTCCAGCATGACAATGACCCAAAACACACAGCCAAGGCAACAAAGGAGTGGCTCAAGAAGAAGCACATTAACGTCCTGGAGTGGCCTAGCCAGTCTCCAGACCATAATCCCATAGAAAATCTGTGGAGGGAGCTGAAGATTTGAGTTGCCAAACATCAGCCTCGAGACCTTAATGACTTGGAGAGGATCTGCAAAGAGGAGTGTGACAAAATCCCTCCTGAGATGTGTGCAAACCTGGTGGCCAACTACAAGAAATGTCTGACCTCTGTGATTGCCAACAAAGGCTTTTGCCACCAAGTACTAAGTGGAAGGGGTCAAATACTTATTTCCCTCATTAAAATGCAAATCAATTTATAACTTTTTTTGAAATGCGTTTTCTGGATTTTTTTTGTTGTTATTCTGTCTCTCACTGTTAAAATACACCATTAAAATTATAGACTGATCATTTCTTTGTCAGTGGGCAAACGTACAAAATCAGCAGGGGATCAAATACTTTTTCCCTCACTGTAGTATTGAACGGAAAATCCAGCTGACAATCAATAAAATGCAGTCTCAAATGGCTTCAAGTTCTCAAAGGCATTTTTGCCAATTACGCCCTCTCTATCTCAACCCAGAATTATTCTTAGAAAGAGATCCTATCAAAGTTGTCAAAGAGACAAAATTCCTTGACATATCCTTTGATAATAAATGGTCTTTTATCCCCAATTTCAAAGCTCAGTTTTGCTAAAACTTTGTAGAACACTGATTCGGTCACGTCTGGACTATGGGAGCATGGTGTATGACTCAGCCAGGAAATCATATATCTGGCTGTTGGACACCATTCCTCATCAAGGCATACGTCTGTCCCTGGGGCTCTTCAGAACATCACCAATCCAAAGCTTATTTGTTGAGGCTAATGAACTCGCTCTGGAGGACAGACATCTCAAATTAGCCCTGCAATACACAACAAAGCTATCAACTAATAAAAAATAATCTTATCATGCAGTATTCTCATCTCAGTCTTCGTCATTGTATGAAAGAAAGCCAAGGTATATTCGTCCGTTTGGACTTGGATCTATCTCGAACACACACCCAATGATTACCAACAACTTTTAAGTATCCGAGAAAGCTTTCTCTCATACACGCCGATATAGACGATACAGATGGATCAAAATTCTGGAGATCACACGTCATCTGCTTTTGTGGTCAACCATCAGAAAAGTGGAATACAGATTCCAAGCCATAGTTCAGTTTTTACAGCAGAAGTCAAACGGAATTTCCTAATAATAACGGACTCAAAGTCATGTCTTCAAACTCTGGCATCCCATAAAAATTAAGTAAAATTCTAAATGGACTGCAGTCTTTGGAGGCACAGAATTTTAAAATATTTTTTGTTGGGTATCAGGGCATTGTGGAATTCCAGGGAATGAGCAAGCAGATGCTGCTGTTAAGGAGGCCTCATCTTCAGAGCTCAAAAAGTGCCCTATTCCTCCTTGAGACCTCAAACGCATTCTATACTCTTATGTCTTCAAAAAAAAAAGGCAAACCATTTGGGATCAATGTATTACAAGTAAACTTCACGAAATCAACCCTGTTGTTGGCAGAAAACGTTGTTTCCAATTGAATAATCGCTGGGACCATGTCATCTACACCCGTTACCGAATAGGCCGATCGAAACTCACTCCCGAGTACCTTTTAACGGGTGAAGATCCTCCATTATGCCCCTCATGCCAAAGTCCAATTTTAATGGATTGTGATGGTTTCAACTCCTCTAGGACCCTTATTTATTCAGTTGATTTACATGAAAAGATTTTTAACGAAGTGAGGCCAGATTTAGTTTTAGAATTCTTAGTGACGATAAACTTATTCATATTCTTCATATTTTGCTACGTTTTAACCTGTTTCTTGCTAAGAAAATAGCCATGGTAGCTGGCGTGGTGTTAAATCACAAACAAACAAACAAACAGCTAACGCTAAACTAAGCCCACTGTAGTTGATTTAGTGACAGTCATGCCAAAGAGATGCCCCAAGATTTTGTGTGCATTTGGGGTGCTGATATTTTTCAGCCCACCTTGGTGACTCGTCTGTTACATGTCATCAGCAGTGTTACGGACTCGGTAGCAGGTGTAATGAACGTGCATCATGGTCCGAGTCTCCCTTTTGGTGTTTGGCTGAGACACAGTCCAACCTCTAGATTGGACTATTCTATGGTTTAGCTCCAGTGTATTATCCTAATCTCCAGTCAAAAGCAGTATAATCCAGTCCTAAGATGAGGCAAGCCTACGTTTAAATCCAAGGGCCACTCGTAGCTCAGCTGCTGGCTAATGTTTTTCTTATATCATCCCTAAACTCTGAAATTGTATTCCAGAAGGTAGAGGGACTGCCAATTTTTTAAATGAGAACAAGAAACAGACTTTTGATTTAGGCTACTCTCTTGGGCTGTAACGAGGCAGAAGTGCTGAGACTGAACACAGGAGTAAAAAATGTATAAATTAACAGATAAAATGTGTAAATGTGTAATTTATTTGCAGATATACAGGAGTGGGCGGTGTGAGGAATACATAGATGCCAAGAGAGCAATCCATGCTAACTGGATGAGGTGAGGAAAATCCTTGCTGTTTGGTCTTTGGGTTGGGTTAAATTTACAGATTTTCATTTGTTGAGATTTATCATTGTTATCACTGATATCTAACATTGCTTTCTCTCACTCTCTATCTCTAACCACTGATTTATTTTTTTCACTCCATTTTGTCTCATTTTCTTAGGTATGTGAATTGTGCTCGTAATGAAGAAGAGCAGAATCTTGTGGCATTTAAGTATCAAGGGGGGATTCTGTACCGTTGTTGTCGATCCATCAACTCAGGACAGGAGCTCTTGGTGTGGTATAATGAGGATTATGCCAAAGATCTCAGGCGTACATGCGACTACCGCAGGAACACAAAGTGCTCTGCAAATGGTAAAGTCTAACCATAATGATTTTATTTTTCTCTTTTGTCACCACAGTGAGGATATCCATTCCTTTTTCTGTTGGCCTGTTAGCTGTGAATTGCTAGCTAAAATTGCTGCTGTTATTCTTAGCTTGTTAACTTGTCTGAAATACCTAGGCTTTTGTTTGCTATCTTTTACTGGCATGCTCTGGCTCATGCTTGGAGCTATTGGAGCTACAGAACTGGAGCATGTGCCTCTTTTTCTTTGATCTCCCACCAACTGAACAGCCATTGTGCTGCCCATATGGCTGCACTGGTGCAAATGGGATTCGAGTGGTCCTCCCCTCCCTTCCCTCACACAGTCAGAGCTAACAGCCCTAATAAACTTGAAGGTACTTCCTACATTGCCTACTAAGTCAGCCTCTCCTTTTCACGGGGCCACAAACTGCTTATACGCTGCCCTCAGCATGCAGACATGTGGTTATTGATCTGAGTGGACCACACAGGTTCTACGCTCGTACAGCCAGTGCCCGAACCTCCCAGAGCCAGAAGACGACCATCAGCTGTATACCCAATGTCTCCATCTGCATCCCCTGCACCGAATGTTTTGCTGGGCCTATGCAAACTCCTCAGTGGTGGGTAGCGTGCCTTGACGTTGCTGAGAGCACCCACATCCAGCCTGGCCAGGCTGCAAATTGCAAACATTCAGGCTTGATGCTGGCTAATAGACAGAGGAAAAACCCTAAGAGTATAAAAATGTTGACATGGCTCATAGTTGATTTTGGATTTTCAGATGTCACCCCCTGATAGCTAGAGGTCCGAGTCCCTTTGTGGTGCTTACGGCATCCGGCACTGTGCTTGGATGTTTTTTTCAGTAAGAAAATGAACCAAAAGCCAAGCCACACTTCTCATTGTCAGCTCTGGGAGCATCTGGTGTCAGATCAGGTTCAGCACCTAGCAACTCTCAGACAAATCTGGCAAGGTTCAAATCAGGCATGACATCCACACTTAAAATGGTGGGTGGTCACCACAGAATTCTAAGTAACTCAGTGCAAGTTTTACATGTACAGTTACATGGCAGATTTCAAGTAGCTGCCTTCCACATGCTGGTGCTCTGTGGAAAGAGCCTTGGCTAATATGTTGGACACTGTGAAGTTTGTTCTGTACTGGCCCCATGTACCCCTGCAGCACATTGCTAATGGTTTCATCAGACAAACTGTATTGAGTAAAGATGTACAGATGACTGGCTAATGAGGGTTTATATCACCACCATGCATCTGACATGCATTTCCCAGCTAGCATGAGAAGCTACTACAGATGGTAGAAGCCGAACTCCAGAGTTGGTCAAGGCCTCCTTTCTAACAACAGGGCACAAGGCTAGAGTTTGGGAAACACTCTGACTGTTTGGATAACACACAATCTAAGGTGTGGCTGGCATAGGCTGAAGCATTAAAAATAGCCCTACATGAGGGCTACAGGGACTGCTGTTGTGAACCACACTCCTTGAGCCGCAATGAGCAACCAAGTGCTCCTGATCCGCCCCATTTGATTGGGCTGTAAATACCCCCAACCCCCACCCCCAACTGTTGGGGAAACTGCACAGTGCCTGCCGGTGAAGAGCAAGGACGTTTCATGACTGAAAATGAAAGCAACCACATCAGATAAGTGGGTCTTGGCATTTATCTCAGGGGTACCAACAATTGTTCTGCTGTTGGCCCCCAAAATTCCTGGGGCTCAAAGCCTTATCGATCACAGACCCTAAAGAAATCACTGCTCTCCATGTACAGAGATGCGATTGAGAGATTCAGATCAATGGATTCAACTGAAAGTATTTTCTTTTTTGAAAAAGGATGCTAGTGTCCTTTTTGGATTTGTTTTGTACAAGTCCTCCACTATAATATGTTGAAGAAGAAGCCTTTATTTGTCACATATACATTACAGCATAGTGAAATTAATTTTTCGCATATCCCAGCTTGTTGGGCTCAGACTGCACGGTCATCCATGATAGGGTGGCCCTGGAGCACAGAGGGTTAAGGGCCTTGCTCAAGGGCCTAATGGTGGTAGCTTGGCAGTGCTGGGGCTTGAATCCCTGACCTTCTGATCAGTAACCCAGAGCCTTAACCATTGAGCCACCATTGCCTCGCATGTTGTGTATATAGTATAGTCCTAGAGGAATTCTTTTTGTCTTGTCATGATATTACTGTGATGAGACAATATATCGAAATTTCAACAAACCATTCTTCTTTCAAATCCAATGTCTTTTGTTTACAATTCACCATTGCCACTACCGTGTTTGTAGCTGTCCCATGAGTGGCACTACGTTGGCCACCGGTTAGCACATCACATTATATGTTCTAAGACCACCGATCACAACTCACGACCTTTGAGATGTGCGTTGTGCCTGTGACTGCAAAATTGGGCTGAATATCATGCAGTGTAAACCCAGCTTAACTTTACAAAGCCTATCAGTTTTCTCCAATTCTGTAACAAATTTTAATCAATGCTTTTTGGCTGGTTCACAGGCTTTAGCACTCTTCATCAACTGCTAGTTGTCTTGTTTTTTTTTTCACCTCCTCCTTGATGGCTCATAGTTGCCTAACAATGCTCCTAGCCAGGTATATAGTGCTGGATAATGTTAGTTTGGTTGGGGTGGTGGTGGCTTTTGGCTACTGGTCTTCCAACTCCCACAGGTCTGGCCATAAATTGATGAGCTCTAATGGTGTGGGAAAGTCCTGTAGAAGAGCCTTTACTGAGCACCCAGGGACAGGCTACATGAGGTTTTGTTTTTTCAAGTTTATATGGTCTGTTTGCTCACCTCAGCATTTTCTTGGTGGCATTTGTGTGATAGTGGACTCCAAGTGAATGTGTATGTGCCAGGTACATCAACATGTCAGTTGGTGTGGAAGTAAATAGCAGCAGATTGACATAGTAGAAGTATAGGGTGATTTAAAGAAAAATGTTGCCAGAAAGTGTTTTTTCTTAAATTACAGTTTTCTTTACCATACACTTTAATAATGTACACTTTAATAATGTAAAGTGTCAAGAACACATTCCTAAGCATATTCTCTAGTTACATATTCTCTAGCATATTCTCTAATTAAGTGTGGCTGTGGAGTATATTTGGTGGATTTCCTTAGCCTACTTTACTTGAACACACTGTGCTTCTTGTCGCTAATTACTGAGTTTGCCAATACTACTGCTAATAAAAATAATAATAATAATGATAATTATATAATAATGATCATTTTAGCACTCGTGTACATTGTGGTAGTTCCTAACAATAGTTTTATACTTTTGTTGCATTTCTAATGTTTTTTTTTTCTTTCACTGCTCCAGAAGTAAACAACAGTCTGTTGCAAGTCTTCTCCTGCTCCTTGTGTCCACTTTCCTGTTCATCTCAAATTGAACTCAACAAACACGTCCAGAGCTACCACTGCGAGGAGAAAGTGAGACTGCAGAAATCAGGAAATATTAAATATGAAATTCAGGTGCCCACAAATGGCTTCAGTGAACAGCAAACTTCATCTGGTACTCTTAGTTCTAACACCTCTCAGAAAGAAATGCAGAAGAAAATTCACAACTGCTCAGAGTGTGGAAAGAGTTTTACTAATCAGAACGCTCTCAAAGCTCATCAGTGCAGTCAAACCGGAGAGAAGCCGTATCGCTGCTCACATTGTGGTAAAAGCTTTAATCATAAGAGTGTTCTCCGAAAACATCAGCGCATTCACACAGGAGAGAAGCCGCATCTCTGCTCACAGTGTGGCAAGAGTTTTATTCAAAAGAGTGATCTCCAACAACACCAGCGCACTCACACAGGAGAGAGGCCGTATCACTGCTCACAGTGTGGGAAGAGTTTTACTCATCATAGTCATCTCCAACTACACCAGCGCATTCACACAGGAGAGAAGCCGTATCACTGCTCAGAGTGTGGAAAGTGTTTCACTCAAAAGAGTAATCTCCAAGTCCATCAGCGTGTTCACACAGGAGAGAAGCCGTATCACTGCTCACAGTGTGGGAAGAGTTTTACCCTTCAAAGTAATCTCCAACTACATCAGCGCATTCACACAGGAGAGAAGCCACATCACTGTTCACAGTGTGGGAAGAGTTTTACTCATCAGAGTACTTTCCAGCGACACCAGCGCATTCACACAGGAGAGAAACCATATTACTGCTCACAGTGTGAGAAGTGTTTTAATCATCAGAGTCATCTCCAGCGACACCAGCGCACTCACACAGGAGAGAAGCCGTATCACTGTTCACAGTGTGGGAAGAATTTCTCTCAACAGAGTTCTCTTCATGTCCACCAGCGCATTCACACTGGAGAGAAGCCGTATCACTGCTCACAATGTGGGAAGAGTTTTACTTATTCACTTACATTCAAGACGCACAAGTGCACTAACACAGACCCATTACATTATTTGAATTATTTGTCAAATTAAATAAGATTTAAAAAATGTTTAAAAAAACAAACAAACAAAAAAAAAAAAAACAGACTTTTTGGTTTAAAATAATCTGTGTAAACTGTATTTTTGCATTTTATTTATTTTGACATTCTGTGGTAGACAATGTTGTTATTTGTATTATTCTTATTTTAACATTTGATTGTGACCATAGCCATAACATAAAATGCAGAAATACTTTTGAGATGGTTTAAAAGTAACATTGTCAACATTGTATTATAGTGCAGCACAAGACTAAAGCAGAGCCAGTGGAACTTAGATCCTGAGAGGTCCCTGAGACTCCAGAAAAAGACTGTAGAAAAAGTACAAGTATCTCAGTCCACCAAAACTTTTTTTGCCCATGGTCCAGATCCATTTGTATATAGGATGTATATAGGTACACTGGTAGGTGTGTCTTAATCCCAAACATAGGTAAATTCCTCAGGTACCTAGGTGTCCACTACACAACTGAATTAAAATGTTCAGATTTACACAATATTACACACAATACTCCATCTCTATCCACTGCTCATTCATAAATGTAGGCATGTAAGCGACCTTCATTGACTTTAATATTTTAAATTTGCACTTTCAAAATCCTTATTCATCAATGAAGATCGCCTACATTGCAAATCAGGTTTATTGTCAAAATTTACAGACTTTCAGCTGTTTGCAATGAACGAATCAAACAAAAGCAATTGAAATAGTTCAACACAACAAACGCTTCAAGTGGTTTCCCCAAATTCAACTGAAAATGCAACTTATAATGACTTCAAAATTATTCACCCCCCTGAATAGAATCCCTCACAACAGCACAAATATGCAAAACAGGTGTTGTCTCAAGCACACTTGATGCAACTAATCAAGGGCTTCATTAGTTGCACCAGGTGTGCTTGAGCTGGAACACATGAAATACAAATCAAACAAAAGCAACTGAAATAGCTCAACACAACGACTGCCTGCCTCAATCTTCTTTACTTGTGGTTTTGGGAGCTGGGCTGGCCAGGAACCCTGGCCAGTCTCTCCCCAGGAGTAGAGGCACTGGGAGATCAGGAATGATACCCACCCACTATAACATCTCTCTGGGGTTGTTGGGAGCTTGCCCTCCACTAATATTGGCACCCTTGGTAAATATGAGCAATGAAGGCTGTGAAAATTGTCTTTATTGTTTAACCTTTTGATCTTTTGTTAAAAAAAATTAACAAAAATACTCTGCTCTCATGGATATCAAACAATTGCAAACAACACAGATTTATCCAGGTTTTGCCAAGATAACAGCTCTCCTATAATGCCTGATAAGGTTGGAGGATGCATGGCAAGTGATCTGAGACCATTCCTCCATACAGAATCCCTCCAGAGCCTTCAAATTTTGAGGTCCACGCTGGTGGACTCTCTTCAGTTCACCCCACAGGTTTTCTCTGGGGTTCAAGTCAGGGGACTGGGATGGCTATGGCAGGACATTGAATTTGTGGTCAGTAAACCGTTTTTGTGTTGATTTTGATGTATGTTTTGGATCAGTGTCCTGCCGGAAGATCGAACCACGGCCCATTTTAAGCTTTCTGGCAGAGGCAGTCAGGTTTTCATTTAATATCTGTTGATATTTGATAGTCCATGATGCCATGTATTGTAACAAAATGTCCAGGTCCTCTGGCAGATTTTTTGGCCACTCAAACCATCCTCTTCACAGTGCGTTGAGACAGTATAGACAAACGTCCAATTCCAGGTTGATTCATAACATTTCCAGTTGACTGGAACTTCTTAATTATTGCCATGATGGTGGAAATGGGCATTTTCAATGCTTGTGCTATTTTTTTATAGCTACTTCCCATTTTGTGAAGCTCAACAACCTTTTGCCGCACATCACAGCTATATTCCTTGGTCTTACCCATTGTTATGAATGACTAAAGGAATTTGGCCTATGTGCTACCTCATATTTATACCCCTATGAAACAGGAAGTCAAGGTTGAACAATTTCCTGTTCCTAGTCACCCAGGTGTACTAAAAAAATGTAAAATATCAATGGGAATATACTTCAAATATATTTTTCTAATATGAATTCATAGGGGTGCCAATAATTGTGGCACACATATTTAACAAAGATATATTTTTTTGGATAAACCTCTGTTGTGTTTGCAATTGTTTGATATGCATGAGAGCAGAGTATTTAAAAAAATAAAAGTTCAAAAGGTTAAACAATAAAGAAAATTTTTCACAGCCTTCTTTACTCATATTTACCAAGGGTGCCAATATTAGTGGAGGGCACTGTGGTATGTCCTCATGCATCACTGTCGTGCTTCCGTGCTAAACAAGCTCTGCTTTGTAACGTTGTGCAGGTTACAATCTTCTTTGCGGCATTTAATATAAAATGCTCCTCCCCTGCCTTAGAGGACTTGGATCTCACACTTTTTTTTCCACTGTCACTTGACCATTACGCCTCCATCTGATGGTAACTGAGGTCATGTTGGGCATAAAGGTAACACTGACATAAACACTAAACTGAAGAAACTCATTGTTGTGTTTGTACGTATGTTTGACGTCATGTGCCATCGACTGGGAAACTTGTTCCATTTGAGACGATATAACCCTTCTAAAATTCATACACTAGATGGTAGAGTGCATAGTGTAAGTGTATAGTACGTCATTTGGGACACAACTTTGGTATGTACTATCCGATGTGTGTTTTCAGAACAGAAGTAATGCAATGAGTAAACATGCCCTGGGCCGTGCACAAACCAACTAATCAATAATGAGATTAATTGAAAACTCAGTGATGACCCTTCACTTAAAATAGCATTATTTTCATTTAAATTGGAATGTCAAGCTATAGCAGGGTTTTAGATATTATATTATTATTGAGTTTTCACATTATTTTGGCTTAATTGACAAGGTGAGTCAAAATAACGATATAACACTTCAAATAACTGTTCCACAATGAACTGTTCAGTGCTTTGGTAAAAACAGACACAAAGAACATGAATCTTTTCATCAGCAATATTTAATTAATGAATTGGAATAAAACAACATCAGCTCTAAGTGATCTGATTCACTCTTACAGAGCACTGAAGTGGGAGGATCTTTACAGGAGATTTTTTACAAGCAATGTTTATAAATGGCACTAATTTGTCAGTAAATCTGTGTGTGATAGTGTGTGTGTGTGTGTTAGTGAGAGCTTCAAAGAATGACAGCTTTCCTCTGTTCCAGTCCAGCTGCACTCTGATCCTCTGGAGTTTCTGTGTTACTGAGAGGACAGTGTGTGGCTGTGGTGTAGCACGTGTTCCATATTCACCACCATAATACCTCACATACCAGATTCCACTTTTGGAGGATATACCTCCATTCCTCTGAGCAGATTCTGTCATCACACCCACATACCACCATGTACAGTCTCCTACTTCAACGTCCCAGCAGTGTGTCCCTGAGTTAAAGACCTCAGAGCCCAGGATACAGCCATAAACATCAAATCTCTCTGGATTATCAGGAAGCTTCTGTTTCTTATCACTGAGTCTCACACTGGTCAGATCATCAGACACAATGAGTTTAGGATGAGCAGTGTTGGGGTCCAGAGTTACAGGTGCTGAGAAAAAAAACAGAACAAATGAATGAATGTACAGTACAGACAGAGAGAGAAAGAGAAAGATTCTTACTGTATTGGACAGCGTCCTGCATCTTCTCCCAGACTCTGAACTTCAGGTTGGCCAGATGTTTTGCCACATGGATCAGTGCTCCTGAAAGCTCCTCTGGATGCTGCAGTGTGCACTGAGCTCTGCAAAAACATTCAGGAGTCAGTGCTGCTGTGGGTTTGGAGTCAGAAACACAGAGAATGAGAGAGACAGGAAGCGCATCACTCACCTTTTCACTGTGGCCTTGTAGTTCTGTAAAACAACAAAGCAAATATCAGTGGATCTGACTGACATTTTTACACGACTGAAATGTGACGTTTCTGATGATGGAAAGAAGTTTTACTTTCTCACAGTATAAATAATAACTAAATGACCCTCACTTGTATGAACGAGACGTCTTCAGCTTTCATCTCCTCTTCTATGCCTGTGATTGTGTCTGAAAGAGATGATATGTCTCTGCTCAGCTTCTCAATCTTCTCCTTCATCATCTGACTCTTCTGCTCCTCTTCCTCTCTCAGTGCAGCTATCCTGGCTGCCTCTTCATCTCGTAGAACCTGGTGAAGCTTCTCAAACTCCTCCTTAATCTGCAGCTCTGTGTGTTGGGCCTGAATCTGCAGTGAAGAGGAAATCAAATGAAATATAACTGATTATGCAGTGATGCAAAATATAATTCTAATATCAAAACCATCTTATTGATTCTAACCTTTATATGTTCTGCAGTCTGACTCCAGTTCAGTTTACAGTCTTTAAATATCTTCAGTTTCTCCTGTAGGGGCTGCAGTGCAGTTTTCAGCTCCTCCTGAAACAAATCAACAGACTGCATTGAGACTCTGTGTTTAGTAATAGCTGTATTCTCTCTTACAAGCACTCATTAGGGCTTTTAAAATGCACCAGGTACAGAAGAAAATGATGAAAAGTGTAATCTTCAGACACTTGACACATCAGATGGTGAAAATCTGAATATCATGGAATAGCAGACTCACATTTGGTAGTTATTACAGTATGTTACCAAATTTAGCACGAAGCAATTATAATTATTATTTAATTATTGCACTGTGTGTATTTTACTGAACCTATAGATACTGATATGTAGAATAAACTTTTTTAAATGACTTCACATGCACATTTTATTTACCTTACGATATGTTAATGTCTCATCAATGGGGCAGAATTTATGGTCGGTGTGTTTTTTTGAATCCCGACACACCAAACACACCGGCTGTTGATCATCCAGACAGAAGAGTTTGAATTTCTCACTGTGCAGACTGCAGACTGTTTCAGACGCTGATGAAGATCTCTGACTTCTCTCCTGTAAGAAAGCCTCACACAGGTTCTTTAAGGCCAGATTTCTGTGAGGTTTATTCATAGACGACTTACTCCTACAAACAGGACATTCTCTGGATCCTTTGGTCTCCCAGAACTGCTGCAAACACACTTTACACACACTGTGACTGCAGCGCAGAACAACAGGATCCTTGAAGACTTCACAGCACACAGGACAGGACAAATCCTCCTCTGAAAACTTAGTAGCCATTTTATTTTGCTGCTGTTGTTGTTCTCTCCAGTCCGAATGTTCAGTTTCACTTTTACTTTGATAAAAAGTAATCACACTCTGATTTCAGGTTTGTTTAAAGTTAATATACGACTTTGCAGGTCCAGTTAGTAATCACTTCCTTTCAGAGCTGAAAATGAGACTCAGAATTCTCCATAAACCGAGAATAAAACTAAACTCACCAGAGAAGAACATTCGTCTCAGACTCGGCACTTCCTCAATAGGAGGAGTTTTAGAGAGACAGGATATGACCTGTTACAGTCATCACTGACAGCAGAACCAGCAGATAAAGCTCACTTTACAACAACAATTGGTAAAAATTTAACCAGCGATCAGTTTCACTCTTCTGGACTTATAATAATGTTTTTATTCCTGGATTCTGTTGGAGTCACTCCTCCAGTTTAGGACATGCTCCAATCACCAATAGGATGAACTGGTGCAATTTTATGAACAGCAAAAATACGGCACCTTATCCTCAAACCTGATTTAGGAAGACACACAGGAAATTTACATTGATAAATACACATATACAGAGTGAGTATTTATTGAACTTGATGCAGACGATGCAAAACAGCATGACTTTATTTGGTTAAGAAAATAAAGTTCAATAATGTGACAGAAAACATAATATTACATAAGCACTAAAATCTCTTAGTGCTGCTAGATCAATGTACAGTCGTGAAAAAATAAGTACACCCCATGGAAATTGTTGGCTTTTTGACATATTTGGATAAGCAAACATTTGATCCTATTAATAATGTTGATACACTATCAAATGACATTTTGTAGTAATTTTCACAATTTAAATTAACAAAAAAACAGATCAGTCCCATGGAAAAAGTAAGTACACCCCTACATTTATCACACCTTCAAATCCATCAAATTAGAATCAGGTGTTGAAGATTGGGTGCCAGTGATTAGAACCTGTCTTATTTATAACCCTCTCGTATCTAGTGTCTGGTGTTCACTTTGTTATTGAGGTGTGTGGTGTCATCATGCCAAGATCTAAAGAGTTCTGTAAGGCCTTCAGAAAAAAGGTTGTGGATGCCTATGAGTTTGGCAAGGGATTTAAAAAGATCTCCAAATTATTTGAAATACGTCATTCCACTGTAAGGAAAATAATCTACAAATGGTGCAGATTTCAAACGACTTCCAATTTGTCCAGGACTGGCCATTCCAGCAAATTCAGCCCAAGAGCAGACCATCTGATACACAAAGAAATCTCCAAGAACCCCAAAATCACAAGATCATCACAGGATCTGCTAGTAAGTATTTCAGCTGTTGGTGTCAAAGTGCATGCCTCTACAATCAGAAAGAGATTGCACAAATTTGACCTGCATGGGAGGCGTGCTAGGAAAAAGCTTTTTCTGTCTAAAAAGAACATTAAAGCAAGATTATAGTTCAACAATGAGCATATAGGGAAAGACCAGGCCTTTTGGAATAATGTGCTCTGGACAGACAAATCAAAGATAGAGTTGTTTGGCCACAGTAACTGCAGACATGTTTTGCACAGGCCAAAAACAGCTATTCAGGAGAAGCACCTTATACCAACTGTGAAGCATTTTTATCACTGCCTCAGGGACTGGACAGCTTGCATAAATTGATTCAACTATGAATTCTGCATCATATCAAAGAGTGCTTGAAGATAACCCACTGTGGATCTCTCTGACATCGGCAGCTACCGACTGGTATCACTTCTCTCTTTTCTTTCTAAAATCCTCAAACGCACTGTCTACAGTCAACTGTCTCTCTACCTCTAAGAACAGCCTCCAAGATCCTGACCCCAAGTGAACCACAAGACTCTCTTGTCCATACTCATGAGTTTTGTAATTCGTGGTGCAGCATGGCAGTGGTTTGCTTCCTGCCTGGAAGGTTGCTCATACCAGGTGATGTGGAGGGGATCCACATCTGCTACCCGCAGATTCCCAGTGGTGTCCCACAAGGCTCAGTACTTGGTCCTCTTCTGTTCTCCCTCTATACTCAATCTCTTGGTAAGGTTATATCCTCACATCCTCTCCTTCTCTCCCTCAGATCCTCCTGTTTCTGCTCAGATCTCAGCATGTCTGGCAGGCAGCTCATCAACTGAAACTTAATGCCAGCAAAACTGAACTGCTGTTTATCCCAGGTGATTCATCACCATGTCAGGATCTTGTGATCTCCCAGGACAACTCTCTGATCCTACCTTTGGTTACTACGCAACATTGGGGTAACCATGGACAATCAACTGTCCTTTTCCTCTCAAATTCCTAATCTGACATGCTGTAGGTACATACAGTGGATTACAGTAAATGTAGATGTGCAAATAGCAAGGAACAGTATTGCAGTAAGTGTAGATGTGCAAATAGAAATAAAGTGCAAATAACAGACTGATATAAATAAATGTAGTATGACAGAATTGCAGTAATGAGCAAGTACTTACAAATAATTGCAGATAATAGCGATAATGTATGATGTATGTAGTGTTTATGAATCTCTTCCCAGTAGGCTCTCTCGTCATCATCTCTGATCAGGCCAACCAACGTAGTGTCATCTGCAAACTTTATTATAGAGTTGGAGCTTTGCACGGGTACGCAGTCAGAGGTGAAGGGGGAGTAGAGGAGCGGACTCAGCATGCAGCCTTGTGGTACTCCGGTGTTTAGGATAATGGTGGTGGAGGAGTTGTTACCAAGTCTAACAGACTGTGGTCTGTTGGTCAAAAAGTCCTGAGTCCAGTTGCAGAGGGTGGCACTGATACCACGACTGCTGAGTTTGGAGATCAGCTTAGATGGAATGACAGTGTTAAATGCAGTACTACGGTCAAGGAATAGCATCCTCACATAGGAGTTGCTATTTTCCAGATGAGTCAGTGCAGATTGTAGGACTGAGGTAATGGCATCCTCTGTTGACCTGTTGTGACAATAAGCATACTGATGGGGATCCGGTTATAGGCAGGATTTCGGATCAGAGAGGACCAGCCTCTCAAAGCACTTGGTGATGATGGGAGTAAGAGCGACTGGACGGAAGTTGTTGAGTGCTGTTGCAGCACTGTGCTTTGCTACTGGCACAATAGTGGTGGTTTTGAAGGAGGTGGGGACAACAGCTTGGGTCAACGATAAGTTGAAAAAAAAAACACATCTCTGGCAGAGAAAGAGAGCTGGGGGGTCACCAAGTGGAAGCTCAGCTTTGGCAGGCACTGTAGTGTTTTTCTGGTCAAAGTGAGCATAAAAAGTGTTGAGCTCCAGGAAGGAGCTGTCACTGATTGAGGAAATGATGTTGGCTTGCTTGTAGTCTGTGAGAAGCTGGATACCTTGCCACATGCGTTGAGGGTCAGAGGTGTTAAAATTGTCCTCTATCTGCAGCTTGTATTTGTGCTTGGCATCCCAGATTCCTTGCTTCAGGTTGGCCCTGGGTGCACTGTAGGCTTCCCGGTCTCCAGACCGAAAGCAGCATCTTCAATAGGAGACAGCCTTCTCTACTCATCCAAGGCTTTTGATTGGGATATGTTTTAACTGTCTTAAAGGCAGTGATAGAGTCAACACATCTGTTAATATGGTGAACAATGGCGTTAGTGTAGATGTCAATGTCACACAAAGCACACTAGCAAATCCACCAAGGAATGGATCCAAAAGAAGAAATGGAAGATTATGGAATGGTCTAGTCAAAGCCCAGATTTGAATCCCATTTGAAATGTTGTGGGGGGGATTTGAAACGGGCAGTACATGCAAGAAAACCCTCAAACATCTTGCAACTGAAAGAATATTGCATGGAAGAGTGGTCAAAATTCCAGCAAGCTGATGTCAGAGACTGGTGGACAACTATGCAAAATGCCCACAAGAAGTTATTTCTGCTAAAGGGGGTAATAATACTAGCTTCTGAGGCCAAGGGTGTACTTACTTTTTCCACAGAAGACTATCACATCTATTGATATTTCTATTGAATAAATGATTGAAAAAGCTATTTTCCTTGTGGTTTTGTTCAAGTATATCAACTTTATTAATAGGCCCTGTTTCAAAGATGATCAAATGTTTGGTTGTCCAATTGTGTCAAAAAAAGCCAACCATTTCCACAGGGTGTACTTATTTTTTCACATGACTGTATCTCTCCACCTTAATAGAAGATAACAAAAATAATTCTAGATTCTTATTTACTACTGCAGCAAAATTCACTAAGAAAAAGATCACAACAGAAACATGTACACCATCAATATATAGTAGCGATGACTTAATGAATTTTTTCAATGACAAAATAATAATAATAATAATAATAATAATAATAATAATAATAATAATAATAAACATTCTGACTATTAATTTAAAGACAGACAATTTTGTAACTAAAATCATCAACTTGTGTAATAGATCCCTTACCTACATGTTACTTTCAAACAAATACTACCAGAAAAAAAGAACTGGTCTTAGTGGTCCAAAGTCCTCTTTTCAGATGAAAGTAAATTTTGCATTTCATTGGAAATCAAGGTCCCAGTGTCCGGAGGAAAAGTGGAGAGGCACAGAAGTTACTTGAAGTCCAGTCAGTGATGATTTGGGGTGCCATGTCATCTGCTGGTGTTGGTCCACTGTGTTTTCTCAAGTTGAGAGTCAATGCAGCGTCTACCAGGAGATTTTAGAGCACTTCATGCTTCCATCTGCTGACAAGCTTTATGGAGATGCCGTTTTCCTTTTCCAGCAAGACTTGACACCTGCCCACAGTGCCAAAATGCACCATGGAATTTTTCCATCAGCGATATGAATATGGTAGAGTGGTAGAGCATTTGATTGCAGATCAAGTGGTCCTTGGTTTAAATCCAGGTACCCCCTGTCTGACTTGCTTCACAGTACTTTTATGTGATTTGCACTCCACACCATTATTACGCCCATAGAAATTACTGATAGTATAAAGGATATTGTCTCACTGAACACTATACTAATACTGGGTATTATTAGTTTCTTGCTCTTAAAGCAGCCTTAATTATTTGTGGCATGGATCCAACAAGATGTTAGAAACATTCCTTTGATTCTGGTACATGATTACAACACGCAACTCCTGCAAATTTTTAGGTGCACTTTCAGGCTGTGAATCCCCCATTCTACCACATCTCGAAGGTTTTCTATTGGATTCAGATCCGGTGACTGGGCCACTGAAGAACATTGAACTCATATTCATGAAACCAGTTTGAGATTACTTTTGCTTTGTGACTGCTGGAAGTAGCCATTAGAGGATGGGTAAATTGTGGCCATGAAGCGATGCACATGGTCAGCAACAATACTCAAATAGTCTGTGGCATTCAGGCGATGATTGATTGGTATGATTGATGATTGATTGGCCACCATACCTGCAATCTGGGACGGATTTAGTGATTTGGGGGCCCTAGGCAAAATTGACATATTTTGTAGGGCCCTATTCAGTGTTTTAAGATTGATATTTAAATTTTCAGCATATGTTATTTAGCATTAATAATTAATATATATATATATAATTAGTCTACTTTTGCGATTAAGCTATCCTTAACTGCTTTACAGTTTACAACATTAAAAGCAAAATTAATTATAGCAACATTAAAAGGAAATCACCAAAACTATAAAGTATATTATTTGTATATAACACCAAAGCAGTATGGCACCATGGAATTTTTCCTTCAGCCGTTGCCGCAATATGAATATCACTAGTTTAAAGTGCTTTACAATGATGAATCAAGAATAATTGGCCATGGGGGTATAGTGTAGCAGTAGAGTATTTGATGCAGATCAAGTGGTTCCTGGTTCAAATCCTTTTTTGGCATGACAAACAACTGTACATTTGTATTGCCAAAGCAAGTACAACTGAAGGGTAGTGTAAACACAAGAGGTTACAGTACCTTTAAGTGATTTGCACTCCACACCATTATTACACCCATAGAAATTACCAGTAGTATAAAGGATATTGTCTCTCTGAATACTATACTAATACTGGGTAGGGCCTCCCTTTGCTCTTAAATTTGAAAGCATCAAATTCTAAATTTGTTTATATTTACAAAATACAATTAAGTTGGTCAGTGAAAACATTGAATATTTTTTCTTTGTACTTTTTAAAGTTTCAAGAGACTTGACAAATCACAGATTTTTGTTTTTATTGCATTTTAGAAAAAATCCCAACTTTTATGGAAATCATGCAATGTGTTACATAACACGAGGGAAGGGCTGGATGCAAGTGCTGGGGAAAAGTCACTTTATTAGGAATAGGCAAAAGAAATGGGACATCCACAAAAATAGGAACAGGTAAAGAATAAGCCACAAAAGGTAGGGCAATAATTAGCAAGGCAATAATTCCAAAATAGCAAGGCAATAATTCCAAAAAATAGCGAGGCAATAATCCACAAAATAACGAGACAATAATCCACAGAATAGCTAGGCATTAATCCACAAAGTAGCGAGGTAATATTCCAGAAAATAGCGAGACAATAATCCACAGAAGAGCTAGACAATGATCCATAGTCCAGGAAACGCGAGGTGAGTGCAAACGCAAAGGCATGTACATACATCTAATTCACTTCAGTACAATTCAATACTCCGCGTCTAGGCAGAGAAACAGAGGCTTTAAATAACATAGGCAAAACAAGGAAAAACACAAAACACCTGAAACTAATAATGAAACATAAAACAGAGCACCAATGAACGAACAGGGGCGGAGACATGACGTAAACCAAAAACAAAGAACCAATGCGCAAACGGGGGCAGAGACATGACATAAACCAAAACATAGAAGCACATGGAGAAGAAAACAAAACTAGAGTCTGTGAATGGGAATATTCCAACCGAGTTTATGAATGGGAAAGAGGGGAATGCGGAAGTGCGCTACTTGCTAGCTTTAGCGGTAGCGCGGAGAGGGAAACCCTAACACAATGAGACATCATTAAGGGTGAGAAGGGTGAGATTCTTAAGGAAATTCACCATGTGAGACCCTTTAATAGTCTTTCCTTTAAAAACAAATTCACCGTTATCATTCCATGAAGCTTCACTGGATTTTAATATATTTTCTATAATGTGAGAAGCATTTTGTTTGTTCCTTGAAGAAATGTTAGCAAGCACATCTTACATTTACGGCATTTGGCAGACGCCCTTATCCAGAGCGACTTACATTTATCTCATTTATACATTTGAGCAATTGAGGGTTAAGGGCCCAGTGCTGGGGTTTGATCTTTGGGCAGTTGTAGACCTTCGGTCACTGTTGCTTTCTGGTATTTTAGGGTCAGTCGAGCAGTTTCCTGGTCTTCTAGTTTGACCGAGTTTAAATTTTTTGCAGGGCCGATGTGTAGAGTTTTTTATGCCTGTCAAACCAAAATTGTGATCTATACAGCTTCTGACACGCTGGACACCTATATACATTTTTAGGGTGTTTGTGACAATCAGGATCATGGAAAACATTGCAACTAAATTCACACTTGTGTTTCCATGAAACCCTAAGAGACAAAAACAACAGACAAAACTTGATCTTAAAAGACCACATAATAATGGTTTTCATGCAAGAACAAGTAAAATTGTTTTATCATGTGGAGTATTGCTAGTGTGAAACTTTAGAAAGCAAGTTTGCTTTTTTGGCAGAACAGTACATGATTATAATTTTACAGTTAAAATGTTTCTCAAATCTTGATACATCAGCAAAGGTGACTGGATCCCACATGTTGGATTTGTTTAGCAATTTGTTCAATTTTAAAATAATCTTTTTCAAGATTCAAAATTTGGTAACACATGGCAAAACAAATGTTGCCTCTGTTTGAAACATGTAGATGTCTCATTTCTTTTATGAACACCTTCTGAACTGAATATACTGTACTGTACAATGATATAACAAATTCCCTACCTGGATTGTTTTTAAATGTATTTTCAAGATGTCCAAAGCTTTCCAATAAAGCTGTTTAGTTGGAAGGATTAATTCAATGCAAAATTGATGTCTAGTTCATTATCAGCTTTTCTGATGCTATATTTCTTCTTCTTCTTTTTTCTCTGTCCTCCTCTTGTTCTTCTATAGCATCATCTTCAGCATCACACACATCTAAAAGAGAAAAGAAAGTAAAAAAAAAAAAAAGTGTGAGCTTAAGTATCCTTAACTTCTAAATATGCAAACAAAATATATTGTAAGTGAATATGATCAATAAAAGACATTAGTATGAAATATTCTTATGCATATTATCACTTATGTACTGGCTTGTGTGTAGTTTGCAGGATTGTTCTGGTACTACAGCCGCTATTGGGGGTGGGGACACGTTACTATTTCCTACAGCAAGCTATACTATGTAGTATACTACTATTTAATTAAATAGTAAAATGTATAGCAAAACTACACTAAACATAAGTTCCATCTGTTAAAAAAAAGAGAGATTCCGACAAGTGATTCCGGATAAAAGGCTTAACATGTCTAACATCAATTTGTCAGTCATGTAGGACTTCTCTGCTTTTAATGTCTTCAAAATTCTGGAGGTATTTGATAAAGTAACACCAGAAAGAGTTTTAGAATTTTTATCCCACATTAATTAGAAACAACTCATAGATCTTTTAAGATGCTCAGAATGGAATGTTTTATAATTTTTTAACGGTTTTGACTATTTAAAATGTCTCCTGTCTAATTGTGTTTATTTGTATGTCTATTTAGTCTTGTGTGCTTATCTATTTATTAATTTATTCATACCCTTGCTCCTGCCATGAATATAGCCCTTAATGGTGGCATGGCATAAACATTTAAGCAACTAACTGGACAGCATCAATTCGAGGATTAAAATGGTTCGCAGTGAAGATGAATTTTGCTTGGTGAAGGAAGGAAATGCAAATTTCATTGTAAAAATACTGAACACCTTAACACCACTGCTAGACCCCATCAAATAGCTTGCATGAAGACCTTCAGTCTGGCTGCAGGGAGTCAGATTTGTTGACAAGAGAATCTTTTACCATTACCCTAAACCGTTATTTTTGGGAAAGTAGACAAAGAGATGTCTTCAGTTGGTCTTACAACTAAAAACTTTCATTTCAAACATTGTAATACAGAGTTAATTGCCCTCTAAGTAGACAGCACTCAATATTTCAGGGTCAGTTGAGCAGTCTCCCAGTTTGACCAAGATTAAATATCTCTGCAGAGTTAGTGAATAGTGCTATGCCTTCTCAAAATTGTCCAGATCAGTTCTTTCAACTCAGCTATCTACTCATCTAAACTGTTTCCCATAATCTTTCTTATGTTTTCATTTCCTGTCGCAACGTTTGAGTTTATGAAGTTGGTGTTGAGGGACCCAATACGTTTTCTGTTACTGGAATGACCATGCTGAGCAAGGGCAGAAGAAATACTCTGGGTTGATTAATAACTATTTTCTGTTTTAAACTTGACACTGCTTAGTCATAAATGGAATGATCCCTCTGAGCATGTTTAAAGCTAGTTCAAATAGGCACACTATGAAGTCCACGGAGCTTTGTATAATATCACCTTTCTTCTTTTGGGTGGAGACTGGTATAATGGACTCAGCAGTGGGAGGTTTTCCCCCCAGTCTAACAGACATTTGTTTTTGAGTATGTTTAAAGTATATCTTTGGAATGTACATGACCAGATTCTCCCACGAAAACAGGCCTGACCTTATTTGAGCTCTTCTGGTGTTTGCGCTTTCAGGTCAACAAATAAATATGCATAGGCTCTAGCATTGCCATCTTAAGGTTTCTAAATTGTACTTGCTGTTACACAGATATATTTGATGGGCTAGTATGCTAACCTTGTCTCTTGGATTTTTAAAAAGAACTCTGTTGGAATTCAGATTAAGGGTTAAAGGTTAATGTCCTGTTTGTTTAAAAAAAAAAACAGGCTCTGAATCAGACAGATGATGCTCCAATTTCTGTGGTGGGTGTATTTCCATCCTGAAGCTTATCCCAGGGAACTTGGGGCACAAGGCAGAGAACACCCTGGATGGGGTGCCAATCCATGACATGTCACAATCCAGACAATTTGGAAATGCCAATCAGCCTACAATGCATGTCTTTGGACTGGGGAGGAAGCCAGACTACCTAGATGAAACCCCCAAAGCACAGGGAGAACATGCAAGCTCCGCACACACAGAGCAGATGCAGCATTCAAACCCACAACCCTGGAAGTGCGAAGCAAACGTGCTATCCACTAAACCACCATGTCCCCGGGTGGAAAAAATTACACAAACAAGTTAGCTAAGTCTATATACTATACATTAAAATGTCAGTTGAAATCCAGTATCGAGAGGCACCATCGTTTTCCAACACTGAAGGAAAATAACTATACAGTGTATAACCATCCTCCAGTCCAGGTGGTGGCGGTAATGCACCCAGTAGCTGCTTCACCAACCACCACTGAAGAAGGTAAAGACGTTGTAGGTTTCTAGCCTGAACATCTGAGTTATTCGACCGAGCTAATAATTTCTACATTAAATTATTTCTGACAGAGTTTTACAGTTAGATTGGATCCAGTCAGAAATAAAAGCTCGTCGTTGTGTCTGTGGTTGAGGATTTAAAACTCCGGCCTGCTTTAAACCCTGAGGTAAGGTAAACAGAAGCTGTGGCCGAATCCCAAATGGATCTCTTCTTCACTGTTTAAGTGCACTACATAAGGAATGAAATAATGACGTGTACACCCTATGTAGTGCACTATTTATCTAATGAGGATAGATTTTTTTTATATATGTATATATTCGGCCTTAGCGAGGTATTTTATTATTTCAGTGCTAACTTAATTATTCGTATGTTTAAAGTATTTATGACATGTTCTACATAACCTTGGGTCTTTACTTTAGCTTACTGACTTGGCAGCTAAAATTACTTTGATATTTCTGAATATATATATATATATATATATATATATATATATATATATATATATGTGTGTGTGTGTGTGTGTGTGTGTGTGTGTGTGTGTGTGTGTATATATATACATATTCACACTTTTTACAAATACACATACACGTTTTACAAATTTTATATATATATATATATATATATATACACATTTGTAAAATGTGTGCTTTACTTTTTTCTCTAATTTCCTCTTTCATTTATCAAAAGATATTGTTTCTAATTGTATACTTATTGTAGTTGTTGTTATTAGTATTATTGATCTCTTTTTCAGACCTGTTATAATGAGTTCAGCAGGAGACAGACAGCACTCCTCCTTAAAGTCTCAGGCTGCTGATCCTGCTCACTCACAGGTAAAGCTCAATGATGTGTTTAACAGTCTCAGGTATTTATGTTAGGAATCAAAGTTTGTCTCTTCTAGTTTTCTGCTATCCATCACTTCTAGTCTGCAACAGGTCCTCCTTAATCACTCATAACTCATAACAGTATAAATATAAGTGTTATTGCAACTGTTTCATCCGTAGCTGTGTGAGGATGTGAAAACAGAGACTTCGGATAGAGAGACAGAGGTCTGGGTGAAGAAAGAGGAGATGCTGGAGCTGAACACGTACGGCCATGGAGACGATTTCGACAACACGCCTGAAGTTATCTCCATTAAAGAGGAAGAAGCTGACAATGAAGACTACCTCTGTAAGACACTCTGGAGCTCAGTAACACTTTCTGATTATTCTGCCCTACACACTATCTAGTGCACTAAATGTACATTAGGGAGTCATTTTGGATGCACCCTCTGTGAATGATGTTTAAAATGTGTAAAGACCAGTTTTTATATTGTACTGATGATGTACAAATAAGTCAGTTGATCAACAGTAAATACAGACCTTACATCCTCATTTTATAAAACAATTGTAAAATAAAGTAATGAGTCAGGAGAGGGCGTGCATCACAGTGGGTTTTATTACAGGTCCTTAGGCACAGCACTAAGTGGAGTAAAACTCGCTTACCTGTGATAAAAGTCTTTATAATACTTACCCTTAAGTGGCTTATTGCTTTTATAAAAATGGCCACAAAAACAAAGTGATAAAATCCAGTGTCTAGTAAATATTATTAGACACTGGAGCAGGGAGCCATCATTTGATATGTATGATTACATTAAAAAAACAAACTCAAGCTGCAAGAAATACAGTATTTATTAAAAATCATTTCGGGCATCATTTCTCTCATCTCATTTTCTCTCCTTCCAGACTGTGAGGTTTGCAAATCCTTCTTTTTCAACAAGTGTGAGGTTCACGGTCCAGCACTCTTCATCACTGATACCCCTGTTCCCATGGGGGTCGCTGACCGAGCCAGACAAACTCTTCCTCCTGGGCTAGAGATTCAGAAGTCCGGTATTCCTGACGCAGGCCTGGGAGTGTTTAATAAGGGGGAGACTGTTCCAGTTGGTGCACACTTCGGACCCTACCAGGGAGAGCTGGTAGACAGAGAAGAAGCTATGAGCAGTGGCTACTCATGGGTGGTGAGTTATTATAAATGTATTATAATTATTAAAAGGTTAGTTGTTTTGGGTAGTGTGCAGTTTTGCTACCTACTATTTTCTTTCGCCAGTTTACTTCAGCTGAGTGCATAATTCTCTCTCAATTCACTTTAAACTCTATCCGGAGGAAGGCGCTGAAAATACTAATTTAGACTAGGCTTATGCAATATAACGATTATACTGTCTCTATGCAATATTAAGTTGCCATCCAGTGATGTTTACTCTGATGATATATTACCAGATCTGCTAACCTTTACGCATTTTGCATAGGAGCTCCGCAATTTAACATCAGAGTATGCAAGCACGAGTTACAGTGGATATAAATAGTCTGCACACCCCTGTTAAAATGGCATGTTTTTGCAATTCTTTGTAATATATATATATATTTATATATATATATAAATAATTTAACCAAGATCAATGTCAGATCTAAAAATGCAGAAAGAGCCAATGAATGAATTATATCTATCATAGACAGTGGTCGCACCACATTATGTTTTCAAGTTCATTGAAATTTAACAGACACAGAATTGACCACCTACAGGATTTCATTCCTATATTTAATTTTCATTGTTTTCTTGAATTTTCATTGTCTTCCGGTGTATCTAGCTAATCTTCTGGAGTGGTATAGGCCATCTCCAAATCAACCAAAGCTGGGTTCCCTTTTGAGTCTGGTTCCTTTCAAGATTTCTTCCTCATATCGTCTCGGAGTTTTTCCTTGCCACCGTCGCCTCTGGCTCGCTCATTGGGGATAAATTCGTACATTTAAAATCTATATCCTGAGTTTATATATTTCTGTAAAGCTGTTTTGGGACAATGTCCATTGTTAAAAGCCCTACACAAATAAAACTGAATTGAATTGAATTGAATTGAATCTCTCGGGTGAGGCAGGTCTACTGTTAATCCCAAGGGCCACTTGCACCCCAGCCGGTGGTTAATGTTTATCTTATATCATCCCTAAACTTTGGAACTGTTACAGAAGTTGGAAGTGCCATTTTTAATGAACACAAGAAACAGACCTATTGATTTACACCACTCTCTTAGGTTGTAACAAGACAGGACTGCTTAGACGGAACAAGTTTGTACATGTAAATGTGTAATTTATTTTTGCAGATATACAGAAGTGGGCAGTGTGAGGAATACGTAGATGCCAAGAGTGAGATGCATGCTAACTGGATGCGGTGAGCTGGTTGTTTGGACTTTGTTTTTACATTTCTTTATCTGTTGGAAAATTTGTCTTTCACCTGTCACTGTTATCTCCCCCATGCCTTCTCTCACTCTGTATCTCTGACTTCTGAGGTTAGTTAGCTGAGGTAACACTTTCTTCCTATTTGCCATTCTCTTAGGTATGTGAATTGTGCTCGTAATGAAGAAGAGCAGAATCTCGTGGCCTTTAAGTATCGAGGCAGGATTTTGTACCGTTGCTGTCGACCTATCAACCCAGGACAAGAGCTCTTGGTGTGGTATGAAGAGGAGTATGCCAAAGATCTTGGCCATACTTTTGACTACCTCTGGAACAAAAAGTGCTCTACAGATGGTAAAGTCTAACTGTAGTGATTTTATGAAAAATATTTGGGATTTAAACAAATTTTATGATTTAAAATCTCAAAGTATTGTGTCAGGTCACTGTCTTTTTGATCTGAGTTGTCTATGAGATTAAGTTAGACAGATAGCTGTGTACTTTAAGGTTCTATTTCACCTCTCCTAACTGCCAGGGGTAGTGTTTCACACCTGGGTGTTCTCTTGTGCATATACACATATGTCCAGACTTTTACCATGATACTGGCGATGTAGTATTATGTACTCCATGTAAACGTCACTACAGTTCCTTTTCTCTACTTGTTCAGAGCTATCCTGTGCAGCTTGTGACTTTGGTCAGAGCTACATTTTTCTGTTCTCCAAAGCTGTGATAGACTCTGGCTTTCTCTCATCACTTTCTCTCTACACTTTGCAGTGTCCGAGATAATTATGCTGTTGTTTGGTACCTTATTAGTGGCTTGCTCACAGCCATTGGCACTACAGAACTGGAGAGTGTGCTTCCATCCCTTGCATGCCCTCCCACCGATCTACACTCATGCAGCCACTGCCCGAAACTCCTGGAGCAAGAGGACTTCCATCAGCTGTGTACCAATTAATCTCGTATTGACTCAGAGATATGCAAACTCATCAACAGAGACTAGCAGGCCTAAACCTTGATGCTGAGGCTGCCCACATCCGACCTGGCCAGGCTATGAATTCTAAACACTCTAGCTCAATGCTGGCCAACACGCAAAGAAAAAAAACCCCAAGAAACATCATGAAACTCTCTCTGAGGGTGTGTAAAACTTGACTACAGATATGGCTAAGCTAAAATCTGAGAGGCCCAGTGGAGGAAACACAAGGGAGTGAGGTGTGCAGTGCAAGCCTGTGAAATGAGAAAGCGCACAGAATGAGGAACAAAAACAGTCAATGGCATAGCAACAATATCAGTACATGCCAAAACGGAATCTGTGGTACCATCCACAGTGCACAAACAAGGAACAAGGCCACAGGCAACAGAATAGAGAAGCTTGGAATAATAATTTATTGGACGCTGCTTATTGCCATGCACTTGGGTAAAAACAGCAGACATATAACCATAATGCTCATTCACAAACCAAGAACTGGATTTGGGATGCCAAAACAACAGGCTAATATAAGAACTGTTTTGAGTCTGTAAGGAGATAAGTAATGATGAGTAAATTCAGGGGTCCATATCACAGTGTTATTCATAGACATGGACAGCTGTTTACCATGAATAAGATCCTGTAATGGCTGGACTAAATAGATAGATGGATGTACGTTGTTGATCCCCAAGGGGAAATTTATTCAGCATAATCCAAGATTCAAGGCTAAGGCATAACTTGATGCTTAGTGATTGGTTTAGGAAGATGAGCAATGGGGTCAATCCTGTCTGCACCCAGATGCCTACCCTCAGCCATGATAAAATGTTCTAGATAACGAACACAAGACTGAACAAATTTTAACTTTATGACAATTCTTAGCTACAAAAAGTAACGAAGAAACAGAGTCAATTTCATAGGCCTCTTTGGAAATAAGAAACAAATCATCTATGTAAATAATCAATGTACTACCATCTTGGAGAATTAATTCTTCTGGATTTTAATTCATGGCAGCAGAAAAAAAACAGTGGTTACCTTTAATTATAAAAGCCAATTCAAACCAATGTTGAGAATCAAGGTGGACTGTGATGCTAAAGAAGGCATTTGCCAAATTATTAAAAACAGTAAACCTTGCCTCATCAGAGGAATCTTATGAAAGAGTAGTGACTGGGTTTGGTACTACGGGGAAGGAGAATGTACAGCACTGTTCTACTAATCTTAGATCTTGCACGATACATTAGATTTTCTGGATGGGTACTAATTCCTCCTCAGCTTCTTTGCTAAGGGGGTACTGAGCTTTGTATGGACAGTAAGTGTGTTTGGGATGAACAACTAGTGGGTTTGCTCCCTCATGGGAGTGGAAGGTTTTAGACTGGCCGAGTCAATCACCAGACCTTAACCCAATCAAGCATGTAACCTGACAAGAAGATTGATGGGAGAAACCCCCTAAATCAAACTACAACTAAAAGAAGCTACGGTACAAGCCTTGCTTGCAATAGGTGTAATGTTAAGACTATCTGTTCCAATACATTTGCTTACCAAAAGATTGTGTGGTCTGCCACCAAAGGTGCCATGTTCTAAGGTTTTTAACGCATCTAGTTGTAAATATCAGCAAATGAAAGATGAAATTCTGATCTATTGTCTCATATTCAACTTTTGATCTCAAACACAAATGTCTTCAATATATAGCAAAAACAATAGAATTGGCCGTGGCATTCCAATACTTTCAGAGGAGACTGTATACAGTTCTTAAACATTCTTAAGCATCCTGTTTCTTAAGATAAAGAAGACTATTAAGAAAACTATAAAGGGAGTTCTGCAGGCCTGCTTTGGAGCAATGGTGTCTGTGCGGAAGTTAATATAGACTCAATCAGGAGGCCACACGACAGTAAACCCTGGATTGCCAAAAATGTGAAGGAACCCCCAACCTATCTGTTAGGGCTGCAGGCCCTGGACACTGAATGTTTGTGCAAACCAGTTTTGTGTGATCCTTCAGCCTGAGTCTTCATCAGGAGAGGGTGTTGGTGCCTGGAAAACATCCTGTCTAGTCTTTACCCTGAAGAAGATGACTTCATCATCCCTAAATGACTAGTTGCCTTCAAATCACATGCAATGAAGGTCCCAGAAAGACTGGTCTTGGACCTCAAGCGAGCTAATTTTTGTACCCCCTGCAGTTTGTTTACCAGCCACAGGTAGGCATGGACAATGCAGTAAGTTATTTACTGCAGAAGGCCCAATCCCATCTGGACTGCCGCAACACCACAGTGAGAATCACATTCTTTGATTTCTCAAGTGCATTCAGCACCATCCAAACTCTTTTTGCTAAGTGAGAAGATTATTATTACTCTGCAGTGATTGGGATGGACAGGAAGAGGAGTATAGAGGGACCTGGTAGACAATTCTGGGTCAATGAAGACAGTGAGGTTCATGAAGACATTTTTTGCAAAGGTTGAAGCGGAGTGGCCTGCACAGAGCCTTGACTACAAACCTACTGAACATTTTTGGGAATTGGAATGCCAAAGGCACATCAGTTCCTGATCTCACAAATGCACTTGTGGCTGAACGTAAGTGTGATGGTCAGGTGCCAACAAACTTTTGGCCATAGAGTGTACTTAATGCAAGGACTGAAGCACTTCCGAGGAAGTAAGAAAACATGACTGGGAAGCAGTGCCTGTGGGCTTCTTCAATCTAGTCTGGTAGCTACTGACATAGGTGATTCACTGTTTCACTTGCTTCCATGCTACTTATTTGCCTGGGCTGACCAATGGCAGATTCTTTCTCAAGGCAGGGGTTCAGGGTAGTGGGGACAGAACTGCACAAATTCATTAGATCTTTTCACCAGCAAAGACACGACCCACTGCCCCCTGCATTCTTTCCTGTCACGTCCATGCTGGTTACATTGAGCCTTGTGCATTTGCATGCAATCAGATCGAGCATGATTATTGCTGCCCATTTCCCCTTATCTCAGAAATGCTACACAAAATTTAGCTCAGTCACCAGAGCCTTCTCAGGTACTTCTTGTGACAGATCCCACTCAGAAAGGATACCCTGTCTCAGATGGCAAGTTAAATGTGCTGTCCACACCCAGTTCACCTTTAACTATGCTGTTGGCTGTTGAGCCAGAAATTGGCACAACAGAGACCTGTCAATGCATAGTTTTTTTTGTACACTTGCCATTGGCAAGTTTTCTGTCTGATGGGCAGCTAATCAGCTAAACACTATCTGTGATCCTGGACACTCCCCCTTATTCATTGTATGGAATCAGGCTTTCAGTGAATTTGACTAGGAATGTTCGTCACATTCTTCAGACCAGTTATAGGCCTACATTTAGCTTAATTACAGCAATAATGTTACTCCACTTTTTTCACTATGAGGATATTATGAAGACTTCTTAGAAGCGTTTGATCATTAGCCTGCTCATTATTACAGTTCTCCCAATTAAGTCTGGCCATGGAGTATGTTTGGTACTCAACCTGAGTACCTATAAGTAATGAGTGCTTCTTATTCTTACTATTGATTTTGATAATAGTAATAATAATAATAATAATAATAATAATAATAATAATGATAATAATAATAATAATACATCTTTTTTACTTATCAAATCATTTTAGTGCTTATTTACACAGGAATAGTTAAATTTTTAGAATTCGTTTCTAATGTTGTTCTATTTTTTTCTTTCTCTAGAAGTAAACAAAGCTCCATTTCAACTTTTCTCCTGCTCATTGTGTCCACTTTATTATACGTCTCAAATTTACCTCAACAAACACATCCAGAGCTACCACTACGAGGAGTACATGAGAGAGAAATCGGGAGAGAGTCAGATGCCAATGAACAGCCCCAGTAATCAGCAAACATCTGGTACTCTTAGTTCCAACACCTCTCAGAAAGAAATGCAGAAGAAAGTTCACATTTGCTCAGATAGTGGAAACAGTTTTACTCATCAGAGTGCTCTCAAAACGTATCAGTGCAGTCAAACCGGAGAGATGCTGTATCATTGCTTACAGTGTGGCAAGAGTTTTAATAAAAAAAGTAATCTTCGAAAACACCAACGCATTCACACAGGAGAGAAGCCGTATCACTGCTCACAATGCGAAAAGAGTTTTATTCAAAAAAGTGATCTCCGGCAACACCAGCGAATTCACACTGGAGAGAAACCATACCAGTGCTCACAGTGTGGGAAGAGTTTTACTCATCAGAGTCATCTCCAGCTACACCAGCGCATTCACACAGGAGAGAAGCCGTATCACTGTTCAGAGTGTGGAAAGCGTTTCAATCAGAAGAGTAACCTCCATGTCCATCAGCGCATTCACACAGGGGAGAAGCCGTATCACTGCTTACAGTGTGGAAAGAGTTTTACTCTACAGAGTCATCTCCATGTCCATCAGCGCATTCACACAGGAGAAAAGCCGTACCAGTGCTCACAGTGTGGGAAGAGCTTTACTCATCAGAGTCATCTCCAACGACATCAGCGCACTCACACTGGAGAGAAGCCGTATCACTGCTCACAGTGTGAAAAGAGTTTTAATCATCAGAGTCATCTCCAGCGACACCAGCGCACTCACACTGGAGAGAAGCCGTATCACTGCTCACAATGTGGGAAGAGTTTCTCTCAACAAAGTACTCTCCAACTACACCAGCGCATTCACACAGGAGAGAAGCCATATCACTGCTCACAATGTGGAAAGAGGTTTACTTATTCACTTACATTTAAGACCCACAAGTGCACTAACACAGAGCCATTACATTATTTGAATTATGTGTCAAATTAAATATGACATTACTTTTTTGGCTTAAAATGATCTGTGTAAACTGTATTTATGCATTTTATTTATCTTCTTTTTGTGGAAACAAAGCATATAATGTTATTTCAACAATTCATATTCTTATTTTAATGTTTGCTTTTGACTTTAAATAGCCTTAACAAAAAAAATCATAAATTTTGTGGAGATAATTGAAGTGCAACATTATTGTCACTATAGTCCATAGTGCAGCATAATTCACATCCTGAATTCACACTAGCAAGGTACATGTCCGGTGATGATTCATTTTCTGTGTATAGATGTGACACGCAGCGATGATTTCAGCAACAGTAGTGAGTGACAAAGTGACAGCACAACAAGTGCCATGTGAGTTGAGATTTTCTTAACTTGATGTAAATTAGGTATGACAAATAAGCAACAAATTCAAATGACTGGCACAAATGATTCCTCTGACCAATTGTATGGTGCGTGAGGTACATTTTTTTTACAACTATTTTTACCTTATCCTGTTATATACACTGATCAGCCATAACATTAAAACCGCCAAAACAGCTCTGACCCATTGAGGAATGGACTCCACAAGACCTCTGAAGGTGTGCTGTGGTATCTGGCACCAAGACGTTAGCAGCAGATCCTTTAAGTCCTGTAAGATGCGAGATGGGACCTCCATGAATAGGACTTGTTTGTCCAGCACATCCCACAGATGCTCAATCGGATTGAGATCTGGGGAAATTGGAGGCCGACTCAACACCTTGAACTCTTTGATATGTTCCTCAAACCATTCCTGAACAATGTCCAGGTGCATTATCCTGCTGAAAGAGGCCACCGTTGCCATAAAAGTGTGTACTTGGTCTGCAACAATGTTTAGGTAGGTGGTACGTGTCAAAATAACATCCCCATGAATGCAAGGACCCAAGCTAAGGTTTCCCAGCAGAACATTGCCCAGAGCATCACACTGCTTCTGCCAGATTGCCTTCTTCCCGTAGTGCATCCTGGTGCCATATTCTCTTCCCCAGGTAATGCACACACACCCAGCCGTCCACATGATGTAAAAGAAAACGTGATTCATCAGAACAGGCCACCTTCTTCCACTGCTCCATGGTCCAGTTCTGATGCTCACGTGCCCATTGTTGATACTTTCGGCAGTGTACAGGGGTCAGCATGGACACTCTGACCTTTCTGCAGCTACGCAGCCCCATATGCAGCAAGCTGTGATGCACTGTGTTCTGATTCCTTTCTATCAGAGCCAGCATTGACTTTATCAGCAGTTTGTGCTACAGTAGCTCTTGGACCAGATGGGCTAGCCTTTTCTCCCCACGCTCACCAGTAGCCAACTTTCCGTCCTCTTTTTGCGCTTTTCTGTTATCAACAATGTGAAAGTGCGTTAAAAAATGTTTCCATCCAGTTGGCCTTTTACTGCTAAAATGGTGTGCGTGATGACGTCATCCTAAACAAAAAACAAATTGTCGCATAAGTTTTGGTGTATCACAAAAGAAATCTGTCCTTGAGTCGTTTCCATACATAATTTTGTGTATATTGCAAATTATATACCTTTTGCATCCCACATGTCCTCAAATCTTTGTAAAATGGAGCGAAATGGCTCAATGGTTAAGGCTCTGGGTTACTGATTAAAGGTTGAGGGTTCAAGCCCTAGCACCGCCAAGCTGCCACTGTTGGGCCCTTGAGCGAGGCCCTTAACCCTCTCTGCTCCAGGGGTGCCGTATCATGGCTGACCCTGCGCTCTGACCCCAACTTCCTAACAAGCTGGGATATATGAAGAAAAGAATTTCACTGTGCTGTAATGTATATGTGACAAATAAAGGTTTCTTCTTGCTTCTTCTTCAAATTGTCACAAGTTTTGGTATATCGCAAAAGAAATCTGTCCTTGAGTCGTTTCCATACATAATTTTGTGTATATCGCAAATTATGCACCTTTTGCGTTCCACACGTACTCAAATCTGTTGCTCAAATGCTTACGCTGGCCCATTTTTCCTGATTCCCACACATCAACTTTGAGAACTGACTGCTCACTTGCTGCCTTGACAGGTGTCATTGTAACGAGATAATCAATGTTATTCACGTCACATGTCAGTGGTTTTAATGTTATGGTTGATCGGTGTATGACCTCATTAAATGAGTATAGAGAAAGCTTGGAAGAAAGTAGCAGAAATCATTGGTGACTTTGGAGAGTGTTTTTAGCTATGACCGTTTGTGCTTGTGTTGCTACTAGCTAATACAAAGCTTGGCATGTAACGCAAATCAAACACCCAATTTTCACATTGATTAATGTGTTATTTAATTTGTGTTTAGCTAAGTTAAAGATGTATAGATATATAGACATATTGTAGTGCCTCTGGTAGCTAGTGGCTAGTAAAGTTAGCTTGCGTGACTAACAAAGCTATTATGAAGCCTGGAACATCAAACAACCTCAAAAATATTCAGCCACTACCCTTTCTCATCAGAACTGAAAATACTGGACGTATGGTACACACCCACAGGCGACAACAGTAGTGCTCACTCCATGCAAACAAAAGGCACAAACTACAAGAGACATGACCGCAGGGTAAGAATAAAGCAGAACCTCAGACACCAGAAAGTTCCACTGTCACTAAACTGAAGATACATGTGGGAATTTGCATAGATATCAACTATATGCTGCCAAAACTGCTAGGTATACAAGTGTAGGTGTGTCTAAATCCCAAAAGGCTACTGAATTTTAGTCATAGAAATGCATTTACTGCACATGCATTATTCCATCTGACAAATTCATTACAGTAATCTAAAATTTATAATTGTAGTAAATTCTTAGGAGAAAAGATTCTGTTCTGTATTTAATTAAAAGAAAGTTTCAAACTGTGTATTGTTATCCTTAATGTGGTTTACTATCCTAGACCACTAGGTCAGGTCATGTAAATGGATATAACTGTGTGTCCACTATGCAACAGTGGAAGTCAATGCTGTGCTTGATTTTAATGGTAAGATTACACTAGCCAGCTTTTTGTTGGTTAGACATTTGCTGTACTAACTGCACACTCATAATTGTATGGATATAAGCAGGGTTTTGCATAGAAAAAAAATTCAACATTTATTGAACAGTGTGCTCTTCGCTTGTCCCAAATGCACAGTATCTCTATATGACAATTGGGAGATAAAATGGGCGGAACCATGTAACCAACTGCCAATCACTGAACCGGTTATAACCATGACTTAACATCTCAAACGTAAACCTATCAGCTTGCAGTCGCAATAAGTTAGTTGAGCAGTCTAATCCAAAGCCACTTTACACACAATTTATATCTTATTTTATATTTGCAAGTTGTAAATATTGTAAATAAACTATAAGTACAAAGGTCTGATTTATTTCCCTTCATTACTACTTTCTTCAGCTAGCAGCTTTTTTTGGCATGAAATAGCAGAAACTGTTGTCAACCTTATTTTCGAAAAGTCTTTTGATACTCATAAGAGACTAATTAGCTTTAAATTTAAACATCAAGCCAAGACAATTCTTTTATTTTTGCTATACATTGAAGACATTTGGGTTTGAAATGAATGAGATGATGGATCAGAATTTCAGCTTTCATTTCCTGATATTTACATCTAGATGTGTTAACCAACTTTAGAACATAGCACCGTTTGTTTAAACTCAACCATTTTTCCAGTGATCAAAACTATTGGAACATGCGACTGTGAGGTGTTTCTTGCTGCCAGGTGTGCCCTGTTAAATTGATTGTTTAAACAATGAATAGTTCTGAACATCTAAACTTGGTTTGAGCCCTGGGTTTTGCTTGTGAAGAATGCATTTGTTTTTAACAAACATAAACCAACATAAAGACCAGAGAGCTGTGTATGGAAGAAAAGCAAGTCATTTTGAAGCTGAGAAAAGAGCATTGAGCATAGCCAATACAAAAACTTGGAATGTCCTGAAAAAGAAAGAAACCACTAGAGTACTAACAACCAAACATTGTGAAAGCTGTGAAGAAAACCCTAAAAACAGCAGTTAGTGACATCACCAACAAACTCCACAGGGCAGGGGTGAAGATATCACAATCCAACTTCCAAAGGCAAGATTGGAATTTTTAAAGAAATACAGAGATGAGACACAAAAGTTCTGAACCAAGGGGGAAAAGTGTAAGGTTTTAGATTACCCAGGTCAATCACCAGGCCTTTTCAGAATCACCAACCCAATTGAGCAACATTTCACCTCCTGAAAGAGGAGATGGTTAGGAGACACCACCAAACTGTTACATTCTTCTTTTGTGATGCTTTTGCAGGCTTGTATTTGTTTTGGGGGGTGCCAGTGGGTCACCGGGTTGATGCAGTTATTGCAAGCAATAAAAAACAAAAATCTGTGATTTAATTAACTTTAATTATCTCACAAAAGTACAAAGAAAAGATATTCAATGTTTTCACAAATTTAGAATTTGATGCCTTCAACACACTCAAACATAGTTGGGACAGAGGCATGTTTGCCACTGTTACATCATCCTTCCTTTTAATTACACTTTTTAATTGTTTGGAAGCATTACAAAATAGGGTGCCTAAAACTTTTGCACAATACTGTACATGCCACAATTAAAGTAACAGAGATAACACTTTTTCTTCATTGTGACCTTTGATGTGAACATTAACTGATGCTATTAACCTGTGTTTGCATGATTTTTTTAAAAAATTCTTTGCACTTTTTTTTTTTGCATTATTTGCTGCCACATGATTGGATGATTAGATAACTGCATGAATGTGCAGGTGTCCATGTGTTCCTAATAAAGTGGACAGTGAGTGTATATATGTGTATATACAGTATCTCACAATAGTGAGTACACCCCTCACATTTTTGTAAATATTTTATTATATGTTTTCATGGGACAACACTGACGAAATGACACTTTGCTACAATGTAAAGTAGTGAGTGTACAGCTTGTATAACAGTGTAAATTTGCTGTCCCCTCAAAATAACTCAACACACAGCCATTAATGTCTATATATATATATATATATATATATATATATATATATATATATATATATATATATATATATATATATATATATATACATACATACATACATACATACATACATACATACATACATACATATATATATATATATATATATATATATATATATATATATATATATATATATATATATAATATAGTAGTTCTACCCGTATCCTGTTCTGTTGGCACTATGTAGCGAGAGCTTTTAATTTAGCCAACTGAATTTGGGTGGAGCAGGGGTGTTCATAATGTTTGTGAAATCTTAAACACAATATCTTTTCAGATCTAAAGGTCCCTGGTAATGTGAATTTTGGCTAGGCAGTTGTGAGAGTTCCCAGTGACTGGCCCATCAGAATTAATTAGGCCATGCAATACTACAGTCGGTGTGTTAGGCACAATATTGGGTCTGATATTTAAATTTTTAAGTGGCACACTTAGAACCTCATATCCTGATCTTCGTTGAGCCGCCATGCATTGCAGGTGAATGTAATTCAAAATGGTAGTTACCTGGTGTGGGGAGTGTAAGATTAATGTGTCACAGAGCAATTTTTCCCAGCAGTCCACACTAAGAGAGCAGCTTCAGCCCCAACATGCAGAAATGCTGGCAATCCTTATGCCACTTAAGCAACTGTTTTCTATATAACCCACAGCCTGAAGTGTTCCCCACGCTCCTGGGCCAGGACCCCCACAGTGGCTCTTCCCTCCCCCCCTTCAGTCACATACAGGTGTTCTCGCCCTTAGTGTAATTAGGCAGTTGCAGTGCAGGTGCAGCAGATGCAGCGCATAAGGCAGCCAATGCTTGAAGAACAGTTCACCGTGTTGGTAGTTCATTCACTCTCAGGTTTTTCTTCAGAACACCCAGCTCTCAGGATCTGGAGGAGCACTCAGTGATCCGCTGATGACACTAGTGGATAGCGTCCATGAAGCTTATCATTTGTTGTGTGGTATGGAATGGAGGATGACCCCTACTCATGTCCTGTCAGCCTTGGGACCATGAGAATTTTAATGTCGATGGTTGGTGTCTCTTGACCACAGAGGGGAGGTGAGTCCACAGGGGAGCCCCAAACCCGCAGGGAGATGCCCCCAGACGTATTGTCGGTCTCGGATCGTTAAGGCGAGCAAGCCCTCCCCCGCAGACACACCGGGAAAAAACCTGAACACAACAGAGAAATATACTGGATTAAGGAATTATCCAGTATATGAATTATACTGGAAATGGAAGAGGTTACAGTATGGACATTAGGCACTAGTGGAGTTAGATAATAAATTCATTAATTTTATACATGACAAATTTTGTGTAAAGTACCATCATCTTCTTCCAGCCTTAGACATTAGTTAATGTACTAGATAGCAGATAATTTGTTGGCACCTTACTGTAATAATGCCCGTAGCGTACCCTTTCCTCCTTCCCTGAGGATAGAGGACATTGTTTACACAACATAGGACGTCCATGTTTCACTTTGGCTTGATACTTATTACCTGTCCTACACCCTAAGTGGGCTCAGGTTGAGGGATGCCAGCATCACTTGTCAGATTTGAAATTGGAGACCAACAACTGGGAACACACAACTGCAAAGCCCATCATTAAATGTGACATGTTCAGCCTATGCATTAGATACCAGCTGTTAGAGTCTCTCTCTCTCGCTACACAGCTAGCGGAGGCTAGCGGAGTAGCGTACTTCCGCATTCCACTGAGCGCATTCCAGTGCTATTCATGAAAACCCTCCGGACTGTTTCATTCATGAACTCACATTTGTTTTCTTTACCATGTGCTTGTGTTTTGGTTTGTGTCATGTCTCCGCCTCCTTATGTTTATTGGTTCTTTGGTTTGCGTCATGTCTCTGTCCCCGTTCTCTTATTGGTTTTCTGTTTATTGAGTGATGATTAGTCTCAGGTGTTTTGAGTTTCAGTTCGTTTACCCTTAATGTGTTTGTATATAAAAAAAAAAACCCTTTGTTTCCGCTTCCTTGCGGAGTATTAGTTTAGATTAAGAATGAGTATGTGCGTTCAGCCGATTTCTTTCGTGTTCTCTCGCCCCTAGTTCATGGTTCCCAGACCAACTATCTATGTTCGTAGTTCGTTATCCTTAGCACATAGTTCGTGGTTCCCATACCACAGCATAGCGTCGTGTGTTTGTTCCCTTTTTTTTGTTTTCTGCATATGGATTACTGCTTTGTGGATTACTGCCTCATTCGTGAAGGATTATCACACTTTGGATTACTGCTTTTCGTTCAATGGATTATGGTTTGTTGTTTTTTTCTGTTCCTTTAATTATGAATGACATGTTCCTAATAAACTGACGTTTCCCCTGCGCATGCATCCTGACTCCCCTTCCTCCAGTTTACATAACAGAATACTCCGCCTAAACATGGATGCAGCGGGGAAACTTATGGATAACCGCACCCCACTTTTTGTTCCCCCCCTGGATTCTATTTCTTTTCGGGCCTGTGTTCCGCCTCCTACCGCCTATGACGGCGTCTTGTGGCACCCCCGTTATTTTTTTCTACAGGCCCAGGGATTTTTTGTTGGTTTAGAGGGTCCAAAACCCAGTGAGGAACTATGGGCGCGGTTCCTCCTTTCCCGTTTGGCCGGCTCAGCCCGCTGGTGGGCGGAGACCCACTTTGCCAGTGGATATACCGAACTGGCGACAGTTCCAGGTTTCATAGAGCTCCTGCCACAGGAATATGGGAGCCCAGAATCTGAGTCCGACCTCAATTCCCTACTGAACTCGGTGCACCTGCCCGGGGACCAGGGTCAGTCATTCCTGGACTATTACGAGAGGGAGCGGGCTAACATGGCAACCAGCACCTCTCAGGTCCTGACCCAGAAGTGCGCCACCGAAGGATGCACCCGACCAGCCATCCTATAGTGCACCACCTGCAGGAAACAGGGAGGAAGGAGCAGCTACTTCTGCTCACAAGCCTGTTTTAAGGGCAGCTGGCGGTTGCACAAACGGCTCCACAGGCGGGCTAACCCAGAGCTCCAGCCGGAGGCCCAGCAGGAGGTTTCCTCAGCAGAGCTGCCCCAGGAGGTTAACGTGGCGACCTCCAGCCCCGAGCTCCAGCCGGAGGCCCAGCAGGAGGTCTCCACAGCGGAGCTGTCCCTGGAGGTTAACATGGCAACCTCCAGCCTCGAGCTCCAGCCAGAGACCCAGCAGGAGGTTTTTACCAGCGGAGCTGCTCTTGGAGGTTCACGAGGAGACCTCCACTCCTGTCCAGTTCCTGTCGGAGACCCAAGTGGGGTGCTCCGTCCCAGCCCAGTTCCTGTTGGAGACCCAAGTGGGGTGCTCCGTTCCAGCTCAGTTCCTGTCGGAGACCCAAGTGGGGACCTCTGCTCCAGCCCAGTTCCTGTCAGAGACCCAAGTGGGGTGCTCCGTTCCAGCCCAGTTCCTGTCGGAGACCCAAGGGTGCTCCACTCCAGTCCTGTTCTCACCAGAGGTTCAAGAAGAAACCTCCTCTCCTGTCCTGCTTATACCGGAGGTCCACGAGGAGACCTCCGCCCAAGCCATGTTCCTGCCAGAGGTTCAAGAAGAAACCTCCAATCCTATCCTGCTCATGTCAGAGGTCCATGGGATGACCTCTTCTCAAGCCAAGTCTATGCCAGAGGTCCACGGGATGACCTCTTCCCAAGCCCAGTCCATGTCTGAGGTCCACGGGATACCTCCTTTCCCAGTTCTAGCCCATGTTTTAGTGCAAAATTAAGTCCTAGTCCATGTCCAAGTCCATGTCCAGGTTCCTGCCCTATTCCTAGTCCATGTTCAACTCCATGTCCAGGTTTCTGCCCTAATCCAAGGCCAATTCCAAATCCAGTTCCCAGTGCTGTTCCTAGGCCTGTTCCCAGTCCTGTTCCCAGTCCTGTTCCCGGTCCCGTTTCCACTCCTGCTCCCGGTCCCGTTTCCGGTCCCGTTTCGAATCCTGCTCCCAGTCCCGTTCCCGGTCCCGGTTCCAACCCTGTTTCCAACCCAGTTTCCAACCCAGTTTTTGATTTAATTTCTAGCTCTGTTTTTGCTTTAATTCTCAGTTTGGTTGCTGATTTAATTGCCAGCTCTGTTCCCAGCTCCGTTCCCAGTCAGGTTTTAGACTTTGTTGACGGTGCTGTCTCTAGCCTAGTTTCCAGTTCAGCATACGATCCTGTCTCCTCCTCTGTCTCCTCATCTGTCTCCTCCTCTGTCTCCTCCTCTGTCTCTAGTTACCTTCCTAGCTCAGCTTCCAGTCCAGTTTCAGATTTTGACTCCAGCCCTGTCTCCAATTTAATTTCCAGCTCTGTTTCCAGCTCTGTTTCCAGTCATGTTTTTGATTTTGTTTATGGTTCTGGGTCTAGCCTAGTGCTCTGTCCAGTTCTCTGTCCAGTTCTCTGTCCTGTCTCGAAGTCTGTCTGTTTCCAAGCCTGTCTCCCGGTCTGTTTCCAAGCCTGTCTCCCGATCTGTTTCCAAGCATGTCTCCCGATCTGTTTCCAAGCCTGTCTCCCAATCTGTTTCCAAGCCTGTCTCCAATCCAGGTGCCAAATCTGACTCCAGTCCTGGTTCCAGGCCAAGCTTCAAGCCACGCACCAGGTCGAGCACGGCTACAAGCTCCAAGTCACGCACCAGATCGAGCACAGCTACAAGCTCCAAGTCACGCACCAGGTTGAGCACAGCTACAAGCTCCAAGTCACGCACCAGGTCAAGCATCACACCAAGTTCTCGACCAAGTTCTCAACCAAGTTCTCGACCAGGGCCGAAGGGACAACCCGACACGTTCTGCTCTGGTCTCGGGACACTGGACATCACCAGCGTCAGGTCCTGGGAGGCAGAGGTTAGGATCCTGCCCAGGGGCCCAGGTCCACCAAACAAGCTAGAGCTTGCGGCGCTTCGGGAGCCGCGCCTTGTGGGGGGCTCTGTTAGAGTCTCTCTCTCTCGCTACGCAGCTAGTGGAGACTAGCGTACTTGCGCATTCCAGCGCTATTCATGAAAACCCTCCGGACTGTTTCATTCATGAACTCACATTTATTTTCTTTACCATGTGCTTGTGTTGTGGTTTGTGTCATGTCTCCGCCTCCTTATGTTTATTGGTTCTTTAGTTTGCGGCATGTCTCTGTCCCCGTTCGCTTATTGGTTTTCTGTTTATTGAGTGATGATTAGTCTCAGGTGTTTTGAGTTTCAGTTCGTTTACCCTTAATGTGTTTGTATATAAAAAAACCCTTTGTTTCCGCTTCCTTGTGGAGTATTAGTTTAGATTAAGAATGAGTATGTGCATTCAGCCGATTTCTTTCTTGTGTTTTCTCGCCCCTAGTTCATGGTTCCCTGACCAACTATCTATGTTCGTAGTTTGTTATCCTTAGCCCGTAGTTCGTGGTTCCCATACCACAGCATAGCGTCGTGTGTTTGTTCCCTTTGTTTTGTTTTCTGCATATGGATTACTGCTTTGTGAATTACTGCCTCATTCGTGAAGGATTATCACACTTTGGATTACTGCTTTTCGTTCAATGGATTATGGTTTGTTGTTTTTTTCTGTTCCTTTAATTTTGAATGACATGTTCCTAATAAACTGACGTTTCCCCTGCGCATGCGTCCTGACTCCCCTTCCTCCAGTTTACATAACACCAGCTCAAGGCCTGATAATTTAGAGGTGAGTTTTGAGTGATTACAAACCGACGCCAAAATGTGGAAAAAATATTTACTCTAGCTCTGTATGGCTTCTCCTTACCACCTCCCTTCAGTTCCTTCAGTTCTTCTAGGTTCCTAAGCTTATATTTTTCCCTACTTACTGTGTCCCTCTGTAAGGAGTATGGTTACTCCGTTACCTCACTTACTTCTTACTTGCTTAATCTTTACTTACTTATTTTCTTCAGTTAAAGGATATCTTTACCTAAAAAAATCCATACAATTAACTCGCAGACAGGCTATTTCCCAGATTTTCTACTGTCTCTCTGTCTGTGTGAAACTCTATGTAAGTCTCTTTTATCTATTGCTTCAAGTCCAAATATAGGCCGTTTTTTCTACACTGGAAGCTCCTGTCACCAAAACAAATTCCTTATGTGTGTAAACATACTTAGCAATAAAGCTGCTGAATGGTGGTCTTAGGTTAATTCTCTATCTAATAATAGTCTAAAGAATCTTGCTTAGTATTTAAAACTTTTGTCGAGGATTAAACAACAGCAAAATTGTGGATATTACTCGTCTCCCTATAGTTGATTCTTACAATTTTGTTTAATTAAACCTCAGTTTAATGATTTATGTGTTTCTATGCCTCCTAATGGATTCTCTACTTTTCCTTTGAATATAAGAAGTCTTTCTAGAAATTATGATCATTTTATTCATTACTTGTCTTCATTCAAAAAGAATTTTTGTATTATTGCCAGAGGACTCTAGATAAGACTTTTAAATTACCTAAATATAATCCAGTGCACCATGTAAGAGAAAATAGATCTGGAGGTGGATTATCTCTGTTCATTCATGCTCTGGCTCTGATTGTGCCTTACTCATGGTGTTTAGAGTATATTCATTCTATTAGACATGTAAAGAAAAATATTCAACCGATATTAAAACCCAAGTGGAAATTAATAAATCTGTTGTTGCAGAGAGAGAAGACCACTTCCGAATCACCTTCTGAATTTTCAGGAGGTGAAAATTCTTTTAGTAATCCGTTTGACATAGCTCAAAAATTGATATTCTCATCAGTCACTGATATTCCCACATCTGTTCTCTGTTTTTGAAAACAGGTGTGGTGCCAGAGGATTGATTTAAAAGTAGCCAAAGTTATTCCTCTGTTCAAAGTAGATGATCCGCAATGTTTTAACAACTATAGACCTATACCTATTCTGCCATGTTTTTCAAAAATGTTATATAAAAAAATTATATAAAACCAAATTATCTTTCATCTAGACTCTAATTCAATTATTTACAAACATCAGTATGGATTTCGAAAAATCACTCCACTTATATGGTTCTCTCTCACTCAAATTTCAACTCCTTAATTAAGACTGCAGATATCTGTTTAACTGCTGATGCTACATGATTTAGACTAAATAAACTATCTTTGAATGTAACAAAACCTACCTTTATTATTTAAGTAATTGTTCTTATTCCTTACTTCTATTAAATATTTTCTATGTAAAATATGGATATATTAAAAATATAAAATTGTATTTCTTGTAATACTTGATTTAATTTCGTATCCATTCACTCTTTTACTTCTTATTTTAATGCACTTTGATAAATAAAGGAATAATACCTCTCTTCTATTCTCATATATGCTTAATCTATCAAAATGAGTTCTAGCCTATTTTCTACAAAAACAGAGATCCAAGCAGCAAAGTTAGCAAAATTAGCTTTTTTCTTATTAGGCCCTTTTTACTGTAGAAAGAGTCCGTTATTTTAAGGCTATTTGTACACTATCCTGATATGTTCAAATCCCATCTGTGCTAACAATAATCCCTAATAATTCGAGACGCATATGAGGTTGTGATCTAGACACTTTTATCCCACTAATGGTATTTTAAACCATCTATTAAATTTATGTTCTTTACTGTGTATAATATTTATGTACATTCAACTAGTCTAATATAGAATTTATAATCTATGAGATTGACAATTAGCTTCATTTGGGGAGCTTTGTAACAAGCATAAAATTACTTTATAAATGTATCTATTTCACTTAACTTCACTTAAACTGTATTTGATCAAATTAGTTGGACCAACTCAATTATAAAAAATTATACTAAACTCTAACACATGTCCCTTTTGAAAGTATACTGGGTTTATCACTGCATTATTTTCCGAAAATATTAACCTTCACATGAAACCCAAATATTTTAAAATTATTTGCTGATCCTCATATTTTACACATTGTATTGCATTCAGCTCTAATAACCACTACACCATAATCACATATATTTCTCTCTCATACACAGATAAAACACGCACACACGGTCACCCTGTCTCCAAAGCTAATTTCTCTTTCTGGGTCACACTGGAGACAACCAACCTACCAAACCCTGAAATATTTTCATAATATATCAGTAATTTTCATCTAAAATGCCCATTCTCACACATACAGTCACAGATGAGAAAAATACTCAGCATAAACAACTTCTTCTCTCTCTCTGCATTCCACACACGCAATCACACCCAAGGACACATACACACAGGATCCTTCTCTCACACACCCAAAGATAAGACACACACTGACAGGCCTGTCTTTTCCACACATACACACAAAAATACAGGTCAAGAGGCACAAGGCATTTTGCATACAAATTCCCCAACTTTAGGCCTTTTTTGACTGTTACATGACAGTTTAGGAGGACGTATGTCCAATGAGATACAACCAACCATATAACAGTCTCAAGTCTACACAATCAGTCCCGGGACAAACACTTTAGACGTCTACATTACAATGGAAATACTTAAGCAAACATAATGCTGGCTGCTCTGTAGCTTTTCAACACATTTTCCTATTACATAAGGATCTTCTGTCTTACACTTACACAAAAATATCTCATGTCTTTATCCCAATGCAAATGTTTTAATTCAAACCTTCATACACACACATATACAATTAATTTATACGATTACTGGCCAGCCAGAAAATCCACCTGTCTACCACAGGACTTTTTCTCTTATCCACCTGTCTACCACAGGACTTTTTCTCTTATCTTCTTAAATCCGTTTCACACACATAATAATACACACATTATACTATTACAACTGCTTCACCAAATCAAATCTTTTCACTTTATCTTCCAGTCACCCACCGGAGGCACTCCTTAAATATCTTTTACTTCTCACATCCACTCTCCCGAGGCTTTTCCCAGTTACAATTTTCTCTATGTTAGCCTCTGGGTGCACTGGGGACCAGAGACCCTTCCTCCCGCCCCAGGGACTCCCCTGTCCCAGGCCACAGTATAACTAATGCAGAACTTTGAACATCAAACAGGCGTCTGCTTACCTTTTCCTATATGGCGTTGGTACCTGCAGTCAACAGGTCGGCAAAGAAGCCCCCCAACCCGGGGGTTCAGGCCCCAAGCCTCACCCAGGTCCCTGTTCGGGCGCCAATGATGTGGCATTTCCTGCCACTGGATATACCATAGTCTCTAAACAAAACACTCTAAATTCAATAAAAATAAAATAATACTCACAACACAGTGGATGAGAGAAGCAAAAATCAGATTTATTGCCCAGAAAAAGTAAACAACATGAGATCAATTCAAATGAGGCGTCCCAGGAATGATCTGATCTACCCTGAGTTTGGTCCCTATTTATACTCTTTTCCCCTCCTTCATATAAAACAATTTCCCATTATGTTTGGTTTTCAGAAAATCCAGCTACCATTATCTTCAGAAAACCAGGTTTTTCAGCCACCATTAAAACCAGGTTTTTCAAGGTGAGAAGAAAAAAAAAAACACTCTCCCCCTTGTTCTCCTCCTTCTTTCCTTCTTGCCCCGCCCCCTATAAAAGACCTCTGTGGCCCAATTTACCAAAATGTCTCCCAGCAGTCTAGACAAGCAAACCTTTCCCTGCATTCTCTTCTTTGATTATCATATTAAACTTTTATTCTTCACTTTAATTTTATCTTTTTACATGGGTAAGTGTTGTTTTTATGTATTACAGATTCTGTGCATGATTTTAACATTTTTGTGTTTTACACACTAATTAAGGCTCTATTATAATCTAATTCTTGAGATTACACATATTTGCTAGGATTCTAAGATTATGCTCACTGCTATAGGATTATGCTTTCATAATGCTTTTTGCATGTGTATATATTTATTTACGATACATAAAATGTAATAATTATAATATAATATTATATTATATAATATAATGTAACACATGTTGTTTTTTCCCCATTTTCCTAGCCTCTCATGGACATGCGTTATCAGCTGCAGTTAATATAAATAATATAATAGTTAATATAATAAAAATAAATTAAAAAATAAATACCAAACATAAATGAAGGAAAAAAGTAATACAAAAATAAATTTAGGTTTAAATTTAATTAAAATTAATTATATTTGTTTTATCAAGTCATTTATGCCTTTATTTATTTTCCTATTATTACATTTATTTACTTATCTATTTATTTATTTTTAATTTCTCCAGGTTGGGTCCTGCATACTACTTACTGGATAAAAGCATCTGCCAAATGAATAAATGTAATTGTAAATTTAAATGTAAACTACCCTCCAGTCCAGGTGATGGCGGTAACGCGTCCAGTAGCTGCTTCTCCAACCGCCAGAAAACACCGAGGAACAAAAAAGACTGCAGTATTTTTCTCCTGAACAGCTGAGTTATTCTACTTGAGCTAATAATCTCCACATTACATGATTTCTGACAGAGTTTTACAGTTAGATTGGATCCAGTCAGAAATAAAAGCTCGTCGTTGGGTTTGTGGTTGAGGATTTAAAACTCCGGCCTGCTTTAAACCCTGAGGTAAGGTAAACAGAAGCTGTGGTCGAATCCCCAATGGATCTCTTCTTCACTGTTTAAGTGCACTACGTAAGGAATGAAATAATGACGTGTACACCCTATGTAGTGCACTATTTATCTAATGAGGGTAGATTTGTAATTCTGCCTTAATGGGGGTGTAATGGTAGTTGAGTGGTTAAGATGTTAACCTACTGATTGGAAGGTTGTGAGTTCAAACCTCAGCACTGCCAAGCTGCCACAGCTGGGCCCTTGAGTAAAGTCCTTAATGCTCAGCTGTATAAATGATATTAATGTAAGTTGCTCTGGATAAGGGTGTCTGCCAAATGCTGTAAATGTAAATGGGTGTGTAAGTTGCTAACCTATTTATTTGTATGTTTAAAGTATTTGAATAACCTTATATTGTTCCAAAGTCACTCTACTTACATTGTACTCTACTTAATTACATATTAACATGGTTTACTAAAATGTATATATTAACCCGAATTTTGTGTATTTTATTTACAAAATATTTATAAGAACTTTGATTTTTATTTACAGTTTAAAATATTATTATTAATGTTGTTGTTATTGTTGATTTATTTTTAGACCAGTTATAATGAGTTCAGCAGGAGACAGACAGCACTCCTCCAGAAAGTCTCGCTCACAGGTAACGCTTATTGATGTGTCTAACAGACTCAGGATTTGAATATTTAATGAAGTAATTAAATATGCCCATTCTTTTCACTGACGTCACTGCGACCTATGTAATTGCCCACAATGCGATGTGCTTTTTACCCACGTGGCCATTTTGATTCCCTAGCTAAATGCCTAATGGATTGGTCCAGTTATGAAGATATGCCTTCTTACATGAAATTCAAAATATATAATTTCTTTTAAAAATTTAGAGCAAAAAAAATAGCAAAATGTTTTGAACAGATGATCTTTCTATTCAACTTCTTGGTTTTGATTTCCTCATGATTAACATCAGCCTTCCATAACCTACATCTTTCTTCAGATAATATCTGACCTCAGTGACCTCAGAGCTTACTGCGTGCAGCCTAGTTTATTTTTGCTCCGTGAACCCTACTGAAAAAAACAGCTAAAACCAGCCTAGGCTGGTTGGCTGGTCTTTGCTGCTTTAAGCTGGATGTAGCTGGTTTAAGCTGGTCTCCCAGCCTGGTCAAGCTAGGAGACCAGCTGACCCACCATCTAAAACCATCTGAACACCAGCTTTGCAATGTTGGGAGACCAAGCAGGTGTTCAGCTGGCTTTAGCTGGTGGGTCAGCTGGTCTCCCAGCCTGGCAAAGCTGTTGTTCATCTTACCTATTTACTAATTAATCAGATAGCTCCGTCTACTGACAAGGGTAATTACAAGGGTAGTCAGGCAAGCTGGGTAGTATAGCTTAACTACTTATTTCAGTTGTTAATAATCTAAAATATATCTGAAAATTCTACAACAAAAGCTGCCACAGCTGGGCCCTTGAGCAAGGTCCTTAATCCTCAACTGCTCAGTTGTATAAATGAGATAAATGTAAGTCAATCTGGGTTAGGGCGTCTGCCAAATGCCAATTGTCTGACCAAACATAGTCAACTTTTTTATTTTGAAAATTTCAGCCTGACCAACACCCCAGCAAACACAGTACGTTCTGATGACGTCGCCAGTTAGTCATCTTTTCGTCAGCGTGACATTATGACAACGTTGTGAAGGTTGTGATCTTCTTGGTAAAGTTCCTTTATATATATATATATATATATATATATATATATATATATATATATATATATATATATATATATATATATATATATATATATCTTGGCTAACGGTCCAGAAACGTTGTGGCCACATCCTCAAAAAAACATCACTAACTAGTCCCACTGAGAATGTTGTGAAGACGTGGTACCCTGGTATCCAGATAACTTTGTCACTTCTTTGTTGAGATATATGCCATTTGGATATAATATGGGAAATTTATTAAATGTATCAAACATTTTACTTAAGTTAATGAATCGATGTCTGAATTTTATTATCTTTTGATATTATTTGCCATACATCAGTGGCAAATATCTGCCAGCAAAAGGGCAATTTGCAACAACTACCAGACATTTTGCTTAGTAAATGGTGATTATTCATAATATTATATCTTTGTGAATGAAAGAGATTTTTTAATGAAGGCACGAGACTTCTCTTTGAATTTTAAACTGTTAGCAGCAGAGAATCAGATTTTTGGAGTACTGCGCATGCGCTAATCTTGCCAGTAACTGCTGATTTCCAACAGACAGACGGACACTGAGGAAAAGGTAAGCACTATAAATCTATTTTTATTCATAAATGTTGCCCATGTAAAGTTTAATGTCACTCTAGGTGTGGAATGTCTTGTATTTTTATGTCTTTAAAACTTCTTTTAATTTATTTCATAATGCCCTGTTTTGTTAGTTTGTGCACAAAGGAGAGACTTGTGAGGTGGCCTGAAGTACAAATCTGAGAGAGATTTTTTACATCCATTTTAGTTTTAAATTGTACACTTAACAAGATAAACTAAACCATTATCACATTTTCTAAACTTCAACACTAGTCGAGTGTTAATTCTACATTATGACTGCCACTTGCGCTTGGTTCATGATGCTCACACGAGCTTGTGCATATGTGTCGAACTTGAATATGATAAAGATGTAATTTGCCCGTTTTTTTAAGCGAGTGACACGATTATAGTCACTAAAATCAACAAGGAGCACAAGTGTAGTATCTACTCTAATGTGTAGTTAACTGCTGTAAAACTAAAATATTCTTTTCATTTTCAGCAGCAGGACTAGAGACAGGCTCCACAGCAGCTACAACATGACGAAGATGATGATGATGAGACACTTGTACTTTTTGAAGAATAAGGCTTTTTTCCCCTTTGGTTACATAAATGTTATATGTTAATTTTATATGTTCATATTAATTTATATGGTTAATTAATAATTTATGAATTGATAATATTTATACAGTTCTTTTTTTTTTTGTTCTGCATTTATTTTTAATTTAATTTATTTATTTAGCTTAATGGTTATGTATTAGCTTAGTATGTTTGGAAAAAATGACAATGCTGATGAATAAATGCTATAAATGTGTTGCTGATTGTTGCTTGATGTTACTTGAGGAACAGGTGTGTCTTATGAGTACATTTTGAGATGATGGGTTGAATAGAAATTCCACAACAAATACCATTATAATTGCATTGTTTTAATTGCTTCCATCAAAACCAATACAATTGGTCCTATATGGGTTTCAAAGTAAACAAATTCGCTTTCTGTCCATAAAGCAATGGCTCAAGAATCGCATATCCACCCCTGACCAAAGGAGTGATATATGTTAGAAATAAAGGTGGAGTTGAGGCTGAAGAATTGGTAGAATTGAGACAGGTAAGCAGCTGCTCATATATTCTTGAGTTGTGATTGAAAGGATTAAATGATCAGACTCCCGGCCAAGGTCATTTGGACATACTTGCTATGTTCCAGCAACGTACTATAAGCTATAACGTCGCCACGACAAATATGGAAATCACAAGGATATGTGGCTGGAACGTTATTTGGTACGTTGCTGTGACTAATACGGTCCAGTCCGGCTACTTCTTTAAAACATACCAGTTTGGTCGTTGGAACGTGGCGAGTATGTTCCAACGACCAAACTGATATGTTGTAAAGAAGTAGCTGGACCGGACAACTATAACAACTATACAACGTACAACTATAACGTCGCCACGATGAATATGGGAATTAAAGTTACGTCGCTGGAATGTTATTTGGTACTTCGTTGCGACGGTATGGTCGTATGGTACGGTCTGGTTATGTCTTCACAACATAACTGTGTTAGCTGGGACTGACCAGCTAAGGCCAGCTTAACCAGCTAAAAAAAGTGGTCAAAACACCTCTAAAACCAGCCTGCTGAACCAGCTATGACCAGGCCAGGAGACCAGCTAAGACCAGCCAACCAGCTTGGCTGAACTAAGTGATTGGATCAGCAATCCAGAGTCTACAAAGTTATAACACATTCATAAATGGTGTTCCCACAACAGCTAATATTTGTGGAATTTTCATAGCTAATTATATTTTTTTCAACAATTTTTTTTATTTGATTATGTAGATTTATGATGTTGCTGAAGAATTGTTACTGTTGTTTTATCTTTAGCTGTGTGAGGATGTGAAAACAGAAACTTCAGATGGAGTGACATCAGTCTCATTGGAACACGTCCCCCATGTAGACCAGCAGAATGGAGGGGTCCATATGAAGCTCACACCTCGTCAGTCTGGTTACCACACTGAGATATGAACTCTGTCTCATTTCTGATTGATATGCCAGTGTGTAAGTATCCGTGTGTCCGTGTGTGTGTGTGTGTGTGTGTGCACATTAGAAGGCTGTGTGAAGAAAGAGATGCTGGAGCTGAACATCTGCAACAGTGGAAATGACTTGGACAACTTTCCTGAAGTTTCCTCCTTTAAAGAGGAAGAAGCTGACAGTGAAGACTACCTCTGTAAGACATTAGTCCACTCTGGAGCTCAATAACACTCTCACTGATTATTCTACCCTACACACTATCTAGTGCACTAAATATAGATAGCTAGCTAGCTAGCTAGCTTGCTTTATTAATCCCAGATGGAAATTCACCTATTACAGCAGCACAGAGAGTTAGAAGTATACTAAGAGTGCTATAACATTAACGAAAAAGTGATATAACCTTATAAATGAAACAAAATAAGAATAAATATACCTGTGTATATGTATAAAAGAAGAAAAAGTATACAATGTCAGAGTGTGATGTGGTAGTGCAGTAGGACATAAACAGTGTAGATACAGCAGCGGATTTGAGTGGAATTAAAGTAGCAGTGCAGTGCAAACATTGTAAACTGTGTGGAAAAACATTGAAGTAAAGTGGCGGTGCATATACATATGGATATGGATGGTGGTAGTTCCACTATCAGCAATGAGCTTATCCTAAGACTGGCTCTAAAAGACCTCCTGTACTGCTCCTTCCTACAGCGGAGCTGAATGAGTCTTCTGACTAGAATGTTATGGAGGAGATGCTGCTCATTGTCCAGGGTGGCTGTGAGATTGGTGAGTGTCCTCTTTTCCCCCACAACCTCGAAGCTGTCCAGAGAGCAGCCCAAGACCGAGCCAGCCTTCTTGATCAGTTTGTTGAGTTTTTTTGCATCTCCAGCAATTTTGCATCTCCCCAGCATACAGCTGCAAAGAAGACTGCACTGGCTACCACAGACTGGTAGAAGATCTTTAACATCTTGCTGCAAACATTAAAGGACCTGAGCCTCCTCAGAAAGTAGAGTCTGCTCATCCCTTTCTTGTACACAGCCTGTGAGTTGACTTTCCAGTCCAGCTTGATGTCGAGATGGACACCAAGGTGTAGGTGTCAACCAGCTCAACATCCTGACCCATGATGGTAATGGGGCTGGTTGTGGTCCTCTTCCTCCTGTAGTCCACCACCATCTCCTTGGTCTAGGCCACATCGAGGAGCAGAACTTTCTTCCCACACCACTCCAGAAAGTTGTTGACCCGGTCCCTGTACTCCTCTTCCTGTATATCCCTTATGCACCCAACCAGGGGTGATTCCTGTGAGGTTGGCTGTTGGGGGGTGAACGGTTCTGAGATGTGCAGGGAATAATTGGTGTGGACAACAGGGTGGGAAAAGCTGTTTCATCTTGATCTTGGGTGGAGTTTGGGAAGAGTGTTGGTGAACGAACGGAAGAAATGGTGTGGGAGGGTGTCATGCTGAACCTGTTGAAGAACAAATTCAGCTTGTTGGCACTTTCTAGATTGCCCCCCAAAGGTTGCAGTTTTGCCTTGAAGCCGGTGATCTGCTTCATCTCAGCCCACACCTCCTTTGTATTGTTCTGCTAAAGCCTATCCTCCAGCTTCTTAATGTTGGCTTCTTTGTTCTCCCTCAGTCTCACCTTCAACTCCGTCTGCACCCTCCTCATCTGTTCCTTGTCCTTCTTCCTGAAAGCCTGCTTCTTTATGTTCAGTAGTTCTTTCAGGACCTTGGTGATCCAGGGTTTATTATTAGGAAAACAATGCACCCTCCTGACAGGAACTATAGTGTCTGTGCAGAAATTGATCATGTTGTTAATTTCTTCCCCAGCCGGTTCACATAACACTTCCCAGTCGATAGTCTTAAAGCAGATCTTCAGAGCCTCCTCTGCATCTTGTGACCATCTTCTTATGGTCTTCTTGGTCACAGAGGCCTTGCCTCACCAGGCCTGTATATTGTGTTCAGACTTTGCTAGTGGGGGCAGAGCAGATGAAGTGTATGCCCCCTTCACACTTCCATACAGGAGATCCAGTGTTCTGTTCTCTCTGGTAACACATTTGACAAACTGGTGAAATCTTGGTAATGTACTGGAGAGTGACACATAATTAAAATCCCCAGTAATAGACAACGAAAGAGTTTGGATGCCAAGTTTGGAGTCTCACGATAGCTGAGTGATGGCGCACGTGGCTTCTGCGCCGGCTGCCGGTGGGATGTAAACAATAACCACAATGGTGACCGTGAATTCCCTCGGCATATAATACGGACGTAAGCCAACAGCCTGTAACGCTCGGCAGGAACACCACTGAGTTTACACTAACAAGGGGATTCCTTAGCTCTCTAAATAGTCTATACCCGAGTACTCTGAATCAAAACAGACAGTGTCAAAGTGTTGCGAAACACACAGCGTGTATTATACATATGATACAGGTGCAAGATGAAATAAACAAACATTCAGAAACTGCAGAAAAGTCACAGTGAAATTGTGTGTGTGTCTGTGTACAGAGTTTTTAAAAGTCCCAAAGGTCCTATATACAATTGGTAGTAATACTAGAGCACTCTCACCGGCTTAGAAGTGTTCTCAGCGGCGTTACTCCAGGTAAAAGTTCCATAGGGTGGGATATTCTTCCCTGGTGAGTAACCCCTGTGCGAACTCAGTTTTGAGATACTCAAACACCAGCAAAAGTAAGAAGACGAAAAAGGTATACCGTATTGGCAGCATTCGCTCTGGAGGCAAGAAAAAGGTGGAAGAAAAAAGCCCTCTCCTCTTGTGCAGGTGTAACAGTTCACTTTATGGCAAAAGTAAACAGTACTTCCTACGTCCACCTGGGGTCGCGTGGTCTCACATGACAGGAAGCCTCAGGTGTACTATCGCGAGAGTGCAGATCATGAACAGAAACTGTGTGTTAAGGGCTAAATGAAGCACAAGGGGTAAACAATAATTAACATTCAAACACCTTATCCCATTAACTGTTGTATTGGCATATATATGCCCCTTATCTGACCAGCCAACAGTTCAATGCTTGGGCAACAGTGACGCTCCTTCACAGTAACATATCCCGGGTTGTAGTAGTACTGCTGGTATATTAACAAAAATGTTTTAATTGTCTAGTCTTAAAAAGTTTGTCTAAAAATTTTTCCTCTCGATTACTTCCTATGTAAATATATACAGTGAAAATTAGTTCATCTAAGAAACCTTGTTTAACTTTCTAAATTTGTTACAGAACTGAAGAATCTTGACAGGCTTTGAAATCGATGCTTTTACTGTTTTTACAATTACTGGCCTTTATCACTCTTCAACAGTTGTGAATTAAGCTGCTAGCACATGCCATGGGTCAGACTGTGGTGTACATCTTATCTGGGTGACATCACTGCCTAGATAACTTGTGTCCTGCTAGACAGGACTTTCTTACAACCTAGTTTTGTATGCTGGGTTGCAGACATGCTTGTTAACAGAGTTGGTTGGTCTTTACATAGGGAAGGGTTCCTGTACTGTATTTGAAATGTACTTTCAGTGGCTTTGTATTGGAGTGTTTCCCTCTTTCTGGGACGGAGAGCTGGCACTTGACCATGTCTTGGGTGGTCTCAGTGAGCTGCATGGTCACTAGGGGTCACATGGTCGCTTGTCTGTTGATGATTGGCCCTAATTTGGCTGGGCGTCAATAAATGAAGCTGTCCAATTTCGCCCATCTTCATGACGTACACTGCCATCAATCCTTTACTCCAGCAGCAAACCGTACACAGGAGAGCTGGTTGAACTGCTATCATGGTGGGCTGGCTTCAGGGGAGAACACAATGATACCCTTTACACACTGATGCATTCACATGTATAGCAGAATGTTTCCCCCTCATGCATCAGTGTTGTGTAACTTTAGCTAGAGAATATGGAGCCTGCTTAGGACTATGTTCATCTCTTCTCATCAGAAATTCGCAAAATATGAGATTTTTGTTCAGTTTTGCATTTTACTACTACTATTAATAATGTTTTACTCTTCAGTGTTAGTGTCTTTCCACTGGGATAGTACCTAAAAACAGTTTAATCATTTTGTTGCATTTCTGATATTTTTTTTCTTTCACTGCTCCAGATGTAAACGATGCTCTGTTGCAAGTCTTCTCCTGCTCCTTGTGTCCACGTTCCTATACGTCTGAGATTAACCTTAACAAACACATAAGGAGATGCCACTATGAGGAGTTTGTGAAAGTCCAGAAATCAGGAGAGATTAAATATGAGATTCAGACGCACACAAAAGTAGAGAAGCCATATCACTGCACACAGTGTGGTAAGAGTTTTACTTACCATAGTAATCTCCAAGTCCACCAGCGTATTCACACAGGAGAGCAGCCGTACCTCTGCTTGCAGTGTGGGAAGACTTTTACTCAAAAGGGTAATCTCCAAATCCACCAGCTCATTCACACAGGAGAGAAGCCGTATCACTGCTCGCAGTGTGGGAAGACTTTTACTCATCAGAAAACTCTCCAGCAACACCAGCGCATTCACACAGGAGAGAAGCCGTATCACTGCTCACAATGTGGAAAGCATTTTACTCAAAAGGGTAATCTCCAAATCCACCAGCTCATTCACACAGGAGAGAAGCCGTATCACTGCTCACAATGTGGGAAAAGTTTTACTCTTCAGCGTCATCTCCAACTACACCAGCGCATTCACACAGGAGAGAAGCCCTATCAGTGCTCACAGTGTGGAAAAAGTTTCTCTCAACAGAGTAATCTCCAAGTCCACCGGCGCATTCATACAAAAGAGACTCTGTACCACTGCTCACAGTGTGGGAAGAGTTTTACTAATCAGAGTAATCTCCAGCTACATCAACGCAGTCACACAGGAGAGAAGCCGTATCTCTGCTCACAGTGTGGAAAGAGTTTCTCTCACAAGAGTAATCTCCATGTCCACCAGCGCATTCACACAGGAGAGAAGCCGTATCACTGCTCACAGTGTGGGAAGAGTTTTACTTATTCACTCAGATTTAAGACCCACAAGTGCACTAAAACATAACAATTACATCATTCAAATTATTTGTCAAATTAAATACGATTTTTGTCATTACTGTTTTGACTTAAAATGATCTGTGTATTTTTTGCAAGGCAAAGTATGTAATGTAGGGATGGGGAAATGTAGCCTCATAAATCACTGAAGCTTTACCCTGACTGTTCCGGGAAAAGATTCAAAGTTTCGAGTGTGTCGAAAACAGCGCCATCTGTAGGTTATTAAAAAATAATAATAAAGCAGCCAAAAGCCTGTGGAAGCAGGTCCGTCGGATGAAGCAGCCACCACACACTCCATAGATAGTTTCAGTGTTGTGTGCACAAATAAAAGTCAAATTTTTCCCTCTGATAATTCAATTACTCATTAGTGTGCCAATAAATGCCAGTATGAACTAATATAATTCAATACTATGTAACAGAAGAATAATGTACACATATATGACTAACAGAGTTGCATATAGCAAGTATTTTGCCTGAAATTATTTGTATTCTTCATATTACTTGTATGACTGAATATTTAAAAATGTAATTGAATAAGTTTGAATGAAAATCATTCATTTTGACATGGACAAAATGATCCATTCATATAAAGTGTGGGACTAAAATGTGAATAAGGACATTGTGTGATGGGATCATCTGGTTATTAAATGTGCTTATGAAACTTGGAAGTGATAGTGCTTGTGTAACTGGGAATTACAGAAAGGTGACAAAGAAGTTTTAATTATTTTTATTGACAAATAAGAGCTGTTTGACAGTGTTGGGGCTGATTCTGTTTCTCCTCTTTGACAGTACTTCCCCTGCCTTAGAGAACACCATTTCACATGGTACAGAGGAGGCCGGTGTACAAAGAAACTGCAATGCCAAAGTGTATAAATTACCAAAACAAAACCAAAAGTGCAAAAAATTCACCAAGAAAAAAAAGAAAAACAACAAATAATCTGTGACAAATAATTAGTTATGATTTAAATGTAACATATTGATTATCCTACTAAGTACAGTACTCCTCACAAACCAACCAACCAGACTGAGCCAGTGAGGACTCGTAAAGTAAGATCTGGGGTTCAAACATTCCGACACGCAAAGCAAATCGCGCAAGTGATTGGACAGAAAGTGAGGCTTCGTTTGTCGTTGATCGCGTGACTGTGATACCAATACACACTCTGATACGGGGCTTCACCGGTGATTGTGCATGCACGATACGTGCCTCAAAGCTTCAGTGTCATACGTAATATCACTAATGTAATGTTATTAAATTAAGTATATTAATCAAAGCAATGTTTGCTTTTGACATTAAATGCCATCTCTACCCACTGCTTACTCATAAATGTATGCATACGTTATATTTTGATGGATTTCAAACTGTGATAAGATGCCCACATTTCCATCTGTTATGTACAATGAATGGATTTCTAAGATTTACAAAACATCACACATTTTAAAGAATTATTGTATATGTTTTTTCTTATAATTTTCATAGAGGAATTTGGAGTAGTAAAATGTTCATGTACCTATCTTTATAAACTTGTTTTAATGGGAATACAAGTATGTTGAGCGCTTGAAAACAAAGTTAGATTTATTCATGCAAGTGTACTTGGACATTAAAAAGAGACAGAAATCAAAACAGATTTAGATCTATGCACATCTGATTAGCTGACTTAGCACCATGCTTTTGTGGCCACCAGGGGGCGTATTGCACACGACCTATTAATATTGACGATATCAATGTGTCTATTGCCAATGACTATACCAATATTTAACCTGCTCAATAGGTCCTTGTGGGTCCCACACAAACCATCCTATTGAAAGGATGCAGCTGGAAGCTGGTGTATCAAAAGTAAATAGTTTTATTTCACAATTTTCATCAGTAATATGGACATTTAAAAAACATCTATGCTACACTCCAAAAAAAAAACATTAAATACCTACGGGCATGTACAAAGTTTCCTCCCAGAGACGTGTTAGAATTCAGTTAACACCGCATTTCACTCTCAATTAAAGAAAATCACACAGGTAAAATAACCCACACGATCACTCAAGTAAATCCCTTGCACATGTGACACACAACAATGTCCCCCTTCACACCAAACACACAAGGGCATTTGTCCCTTTGAAAATTGCACATAGCCCAATTAATATTTTAGTTAGAAGAACCTCACAGAGGATACTGTAATAATCAAAAAGAACTAAAGAAATCCCCCCCTCTCTCCTTCTCCACAGCATGCCCACAGGGCGCTTAAGTATCTGGTATACTTCGTTTTTTACGTGTATGCAGTCGTATGCAAAGCCTTTCAAAGTATACTCCATTTGAGATGTACGCGTACACGGGTGGTCAATGCATGCACATTATGACATTTTGCACTACCCCTCCTGGCCTACAAGAGTCAGTACCGAGCAGTAAAGCAGGTCTTCTGGTGTGAAGGACGAAAACAAAGAAGAATTACAACAGCATGAAGAACAGTGGAGGAGAAAGGCATGCTGCTTCACCTATTGTTACTAGAGGCTAGAATTATACAAATACGAGTACTTTCTAACCTCCTCACACGATCTCTCATGCACGTAGACATCCATTGTTGTTCTGTTGTACTTGTGCCGTCTCTTCCGTTTGTTCTGTTTTTTTGTTCGACTACCTTGAGAATCAATGGCCCTGGGTCACTATTGCCACCTTGTGGAACAACTAAATAGTGCAAAAGAATTAAATGCGCACGTGCGACCTGTGCGTACGGTTAGAAAAATCTGGCGGCACACATACTCATGGTGGCGTGTACTCTGCTGATGACGTAATTTGCATCACGCATACTGCTCGCTGTTCCTAGTGTACGTGTAAAAAGTGAAGCATATTTTGGGCTTTAGTATAAACACAGTCTCGTGTGGTAGGCACAAAGGAATTATAAATGCAAATACCAGGAAAAACAGTGACTGGACACGTTCCCCTGAACAAAGAACAATGTTTGCAGGATGTATCCTCACACACCAATCTCAAGCCACTTTACTATAACACTCCATCTAGAACGACTGGTTTTCACAACAGCTAACTTCAAGCCCTAACAATAGCAGTAGTTTTCAGGCATAATCTTTGGCTCCCCCCCCCCCCCCCCCCCAAAAAAAATGTCAGCGTCCTGGTGACAGGGACAAAATACAGTCAACACCAGGGTCTAAACACAACGTTCAATGAATTGACTGTAGAGTTGTAGCCTCTTCCCCACCCTCTACATTTTTCGCTCTACATTTTTCCTGCACGAGGAAGATGAAACGGATTGGAATGCTGGCCTGCAGTTAGCCGTGTGGTCCGTCGCATGGCTCTACCATCACTTAAGGTTAATGCTTGATCCTCTTCCTCAAGACCACCACCTTCATAGTGTTGACTCTGAAAATCCTATGGACCTATGCACTGAGGTGTAATAAGCAAACAGTATCTGAGGCAAATGTTGAGGTCATCTCCTTTTCTGTTCTGGGGGTGCGCAACAAATTGTGCAATGTTCGGTTGAAACATTCACATTGCCCATTACCTTCTGGATGGTAAGGGTATGTATGTGACTTTTTGATTCCATACAACTGGCAAAGGTGTTTCAATAACTCACCCTCAAAATTTCGTCCTTGATCTGAATGGATCCGCTTGGAACTTGGAAAACACATCGGTTACCATGAGGAGGTTATCTCTACCATCACTAGCTTGTTCAAGTATGGTAAAATCAATGGTCACAACCTCTAGTGGTCTAGAAGCTGCCCATAAAAGTTCTCACCTTCGGCTGCACAGCTTTGGCTGCCAGACACCTATTACATTCTTGGCACCAGTGTTCGATATCTTGTCGCATAATGGGCCAGCTACAGCGCTGATATACAAGGGTGGTAGTGCATTCCACTCCTTGATGACCATGATGGTCATGGAGATTAGTAAGTACTTCAGTTCTTAGTCTTTGTTAACAGCAGCTGCAAAACGTCCTCTCTACCCCAAGGAACGTGACTCTGACGATACAAGACTCCCCATTATTCTTGAATTCTACTCCACAGGCGAACCATCTCCAAGACTGCTGGAGATTCCTTTGTTCGCTCCACAGCTGTAGGTACAATGCCCTACTTCCAATATACCAAGAAATTAACATCCACTTGTTGGTCAGCACTGGTTTTGCTACCATACCAGAGATACTGTTTGGGCCAATGCTTTCCTCCCATTCACTCGCCTTAGAATCCTTCTTACATCATGTTTTGAGACAGTGAGTCTTCCGTCTGGAGTCCAGCATTATAGTCAATGGTCCATGCATTCAGTGCATCATGGATGGCTTTATCAGCCCACAGTTTCTAGTTAGAAAAGGCCCTAATCATCTAATCATCTAATCAAACCAGGGGATTATCTCATCTACCAGAGTAGCAATGAAACAACACCATTTTGGTAAACTTGCTGATGTTTCTAGAACCAGACTGAAACATGTCCAGCAGCATCGCGTCTGATTGGGCAGTTATTGGGCAGTCCAGCATTTGACCATTCATGATATTGGTGCTTCCTTCAACACCCCTTTTTTTATTGGAAACAAACTCTCTCCCTGATGTTGTCCAGCTTGTTTTCAATGGACTGTACATTCACAAGCAGTAGGCTGGGCAGAGGTGATCTGTGTACTCCTGCTCTTAAGTAGAAAGTATGCTTCACTATTTGCGCGTACGCTAGGAACAGTGTACAGTACGTGTGACGCAAATTTCGTCATCAGCAGAGTACGCACGTACTGTACGTGCGCTGCCAGATATTTCTAACAGGTTGCACATGCGCATTTAATTCTTTTGCACTATTTAGTTGTTCCACAAAGTGGCAAGAGTGACCCAGGGCCGTTGATTCTCAAGGTAGTCGGAAGAGACGGCACAAGTGAATTTGCCACCCCTTGCATCTTCTCTTTTGCTTTTTTAAAATTTCTTCTTCCTCTAGTAACAATAAGTGAAGCAGCATGTCTTTCTCCTCCATTGTGCTTTGTGTTGTTGTGGTTCTTCTTCGTTGTCGTCCTTCACACAAGACCTGCTTTACTGCTCTGTACTGACTCTTGTAGCCCAGGAGGGGTAGTGCAAGTTGTCGTAATGCGCATGCGTCGACCGCCTGTGTATGCGTACATGTCAAATGGAGTATACTTTGAAAGGCTATGCGTATGACTGTGCGCATACGCTAGCGCACACGTAAACAAACTAAGTATACCAGAGGCTTTAGCCTGATTCGCATACCTCGGCCACTGGTAAAAGTGTTCGGTAACTGCTGGGTGAACTTATACCTATATACAAAAGTGTGCTGCCATAGGTAACGAGTGCCAACGGCATGGGTACAAAGAAATGTAAGTAAAATAAGATTGTTAAAAAACACACTTAAAAATGCCTTAACCAAGCAACCGTGATGGTGTCTGGAGTCATCCGTGCCATTCTGAGTGTAGAGATGATCGCCACACAGACACCATTAGGACAATGGTGACCTTGTAGAACCTGGAGAAGGTACAAGGTGATGCTTCGGTAGCTGCAGTGCAGATGTTCTGGAGCTGGAATCTGCTTAGTAATGCCCATGAGGATGAAACACTCCTTGTGGAATGCCATATGATTGTAGGGGCTGGAATTTCAACAGAAGGTGACGATCCCATTATTGAAAGTAGCTGTGGGACACATGTGGGACACATGTAGGACACAAGTCCAGTCCCAGAGTGTTATTTGGCTTGGCCTGCACCTGGCTGAATTGACCATATATCTCTTTTCCACCAAAATGGTTCGCATTCTGGTTTCGGAGCCAGTGCTCGACCAGGCAAACTACTATTACTAAACTTACTGTTGTTTACTATTGTTTCCTTCCTTCACATAATAAATGACTGTTCCCAGAATTGTTGTACAAAAAGATTTATTTATATAATTTGTATCAAAATAAATACAGGAACATGTGCAAATGTAAACTGTGTCTGTTGTGTAAACAAGAACAATTAGGTAAGCAGGTACAATGAGATGAACAAGTACAAGGTAAAACAAACAAGTGCAAACAAAACAACAAAATAAAACAGGCATCACAATCAACAACACAATACAAACAATCTCCACAAAATGTTAATGAAAAATTTTGTAATTTTAACATTTAAGCTTGGGGTCCATGCTGACCCTCCATCACAGCAACCATGTGGCCCAACAGTGCAAGCATTGAGTTTCCTCCATTTTATTTGGGATGGACTCATTAAATTCTTTGCTGTGTTCCATGAACCACTCATCTGCAGTTATTAAGTAGTCAAGCAGCTCCTGGTTTGAATCCCTCTTCCTTTTTTTCTCCTTTGGGATCAGGAAGAGGATGACCCAGCTTCTTTCATGTCCTCATCAGCTTCGATTGAACAGTCTCTATGCCAAAAAATAAATAAAAGCACATTACTCAGCAATCAAAAAATGCTTGTGTGTGCATTTATATCCTAACAAAAGTAAACCAAGTACAGAGTCCAAAACATCGTAGTGCACAATTTTATTGCTTTCTCTACTGCTCAGCTTTTGCTGAGCTCCTTTTTTGATCCCTGTACTCATTCTTAGTTTGTTTACAATTTGCTCAATCGTCTGACTGAAGCCGGCATTGAGCATTTCTTGCCATATCTCCTCGTACACCTATGTTTACCTTTGTGAGCTCTCTAGTTTGTCTTGGATCTATGTAGAAGACCATATCGACAGTAGAACGCACATTTCCTCTGTAGAATCTGAACTACTTTTTCAGGCGTTTTGACTTTTTTTCTGTTGCAGTACTTACTGGAGACGTTAGAATGATAGCTAACAACCAACACTGTTGTTGTACAGAAAATCTTTCCCCGCCCCTGTACCGCAACTGTCCCCCTGACATAACTGGTTCAGGAGTTCCAGTCCAGCAACTTTTTAGGGCCGGGTGGAAACAATTTTTCCAGCCTGGAACTACCTTCTCTGTGGTGGAAATGTGTGGAATGGTTCGCGAACTGGCACAGGCCAGGAACTCACAACAGAACCGTGTGGGTGGAAAAGGGGCCCATGAGCCCACTTGAGGAGCTTCCATTGAAGGTGGAGAGCTTTTTCAACCTAATGATACCCTGGTGATATATCTGACCATCACTCCACTGTACAAGTGGATCAGGATGTAACAGTATCTCAGAAGATCTGAAGAACCAGAGGGTCAGCCAGGTCACCCTCAGTGTGTCCTGTGACACCACATTGCTCCCAATCATGGGCCTCATTTTAAAGACAGTGGAAATTGATGCAACATTTAAAAGAGACAGCTGGAATTTACACCCTGTGGAGATAAAGGGAATAACTTATATGTGCAAATCACCATTCTCACATGTAACACTTAAAGGGGTCATATGATGATTTTAAAAGTTCATTATTTTGTTTATTGGGTGTAATAGAATAGGTTAACATGCTTGAATGTTCAAAAAACATTATTTTTCACATACTGTACATTATTGAAGTCTGGCTGTCCCAGTCTGTCTGAAACGCTCTGATTGAGTTCTGGTTTCTCCAAAGCCCCTACTTCCGAAAAGCACAGAGTCCTCTGATTGGCCAGCTGACCCATTGCATTGTGATTGGCCAAAAACCTCAAGTGTGTGTTGGAAATTTAACTCCCCTTACCATAATCGCAAGCTTCAGCTACTGAGGCTTCTAAAGTATTTTTTATATACTTCTGTAAAGCTGTTTTGGGACAATGTCCATTGTTAAAAGTGCTATACAAATAAACTGAACTTGAACTTGAACTTGAACTTAAAGCAATTATAAACACAGTTAATAATGTCATCTGTTTTACTGTATCAGTTCGAGCCTGAGTCAGATTCTGAAAATGTGGATGATCAAGCAGATCAATCGGAACCAACTTTGCAATTATGACTTGAGCAGAACGTTTCACAGTGGTAAGTTTTTATTTTGTAACTCTCTTATCTTTCAGATATGATGTTATAGTGGCCTAATTTGTCTTGAGGTGCTCCTCCTTTTTATGTTTTTTTTTTTTTTATAAATAAAGTTGACTGACTTCTTTTCTTTTTTTATTTAATTTAATTTATTTTTTTAAGGAAATTTCCATACTTATTCTTCAGAAGAAGAATCTGGTATGTGAGGTATACTCATGGTAAATATGATGGAACATGTTCTCCACCACAGACACCGACTCTCCTCTCAGTAACACAGAAACTCCAGAGGATCAGAGTGCAGCTGGACTGGAACAGAGGAAAGCTGTCGTTCTCTGACCCTCTCACTAACACACACATACACACTTTCACACACACATTTACTGACAAATTACTGCCATTTATAAATGTCACTTGCAAGAAATCTCCTGTAAAGATCCTCCCACTTCAGTGCTCTGTAAGAGTGAATCAGATCAGTTAGAGCTGATGTTGTTTTATTCCAATTCATTAATGAAATTGCTGATGAAAAGATTCATGTTCTTTGTGAAAGTCTGTTTTTACTGAAGCACTGAACAGTTTATTGTGGAATTTTTTTGAAATGTTATGACATTATTTCACCCTCACCTTATCGATTAAATAAAAAAATATGTGAAAACTGGAAATATTTATATTATTTTCTTATTATGAGTACTACTAATAAGAACTCAAAATATTGATATATCTTGAAACTCCAAGTTATTAAATGAAATTAAAGTATTTTTAAGTTAAAATAATGATACTGTGTTGAAATAATGAGTTATTAAATCAAAATAATGTGATAAAGTTTAAATATAACACTTTTCCCCCCACAACTTTCAATTCAGAGCTTCCAGAATCAAATAAACTACGGGATGACATTAAAATAATAAACATCTGTTTAAATGTAGAATCTGGAATAGATTTAATTTTATTGATGTACTTTAAATAAATTGTGACTTTGAAGACTTGTGTATTTACTGTATGCTGTTAATCCTGGGTGAAATGTTTAGCTGGCTGTGTGTGTTATGTGTGAAATTTCCCTCCACCAGCAGTTTTGCAACCATCAGATAGATTTGTATGTTATTTGCAAATTTCCAGAACATTGAATGGCAGGAGGAGGCTCATTAATATTCGTGAGCGTATCTACCGTAGTTACAGCGCTTGTTCGACCATTAACTGGTGTGATAATTGAGAGAAACTGGGTGATGTGGGGAAGAGATACTGGAGCATCTTGACGTTTAGTTGAAACAGATGGCTAAGAGTGAGAGTTCAACTCAAGTGAGAATTATTGTTATAGTCTGACTGTGTATTAGCCATTTTTTATTTAGGCTAATTGTAGAGATGTATGTTTATTTTGTTCTCTTTCTTAAACAATATTCACCAAGATTGTGTGTTAAGCCTCCTTCTGAGTCAGGTTTAAACTAGTTTTAAATTCTTATTCCCACTACTATATCTATCAGTAGCCCCATTATGTATAACAGGACTAGTCACATTGAGAGAATAATAAAGGACTTAAACATGGAAATAAAACACAACAAATATCTTGGCATGCTGATCATTTTTGCAGGATATTTTATTTCATGTGCAGTGTGAATGACCCTGTAAAGTGATATCAAGTTTTTAAATATCGGTTTCACCGATAAATGGTGTAGGCGTTTTGAGAATTGCGCACAGGACCGCCATAGCAGCGCCATTGCAGCTGAGGGGAGACGAGTCATCAACAGTGTGCACGGGTAAATTATACTTGCTTTGCTTTAATTAATACACTTTATTAAACATAACAGCCATTAATGCCCTAGGAATTAAAATTGAAAAAATTGTTATAAATAAAATGGTTTGTTCAGTTCAGTGGTGTTGTTATCACTGTATCAAAAACAGAAGTAAAACAAGAAATAAATATCAGTTCTGCACAAAAAATATCGGTTATCGGACACAAAAAATCGGTATCGGTTATAAAAGATTAATATAAGTCGATCACTAGCCGTAATCATAAAGATTAAAGCGAAAAAAAGCTTGCAATATTTCACGTTATGTGTAATGAATCTAGAATATATGAAAGTTCCACTTTTTAAATTATGGGAAAAAAATGAACTTTTCCACAATATTCCAATTTTTGTAGATGCACCTGTATATTCGTTTAGCTATATGCAGCTATATATAGCAGGTCACTTTTGTCTGCATCTACATTGAGTTCTGTGACAACCAGACAGAGTAGTATTTCCCTAGCCCTTGCCCAAGTTCTAGAATTAATCCAGGCTCTCAAAGAACTTGAGAACACTTTTACAAAATTTGAAAATGATGCACACCAAGATGAGGCATGGAGAAGAGGCAATCAAAGAGACATTAAACCCCTGGTCAAGATAAGAATTTACAAATCAGTGGAAGAGAAGAAGAAGAAGGAGGAGGAGGAGGAGGAGGAGGGCAGTGGTGGCTCAGTGGTTAAGGCTCTGGGTTAATGATCAGCTTTGAGCCCTCAACTTTCTCTGCTCCAGGGATGCTGTATCATTGCTCACCCCAGCTCTGACCACAGATTCCTAACAAGCTGGGATATGTGAAGAAAAGAATTTCACTGTGCTGTAATGTATATGTGACAAAATAAAGACTGCTTCTTTTTCTAATAAAACTGGTAGTGGTAGTTTTAGACTTCGTTTAACCTGGAACTGGAACCTGGATCTCTCAGGCAGATCCTTCAAGGTATTATGGAGGGGAGGAGTGTCTGAATCTCAGCAACTCACAACTGGAGTTCCCCAGGGATCAGTTCTGGGTCCACTGCTCTGCCTGCCTGTCTGACATCTCAGAATGGATGAAGCAACGGCATTTTAAGCTCAAAAATTTGCTTAAATTTTGCCGGAGTTTCTCATCATCCCTGCCTGCCCCTCGATCAACCACACCCTCACCTACAGCTTGGGGTGACATTCAGTGACCACTTGAACTTTACAGACCACATTTCAATAACTGCACGGCCCTGTAAGTTCATTCTCTATAACATCAATAAAATCAGACCCTATCTCACTGATCAGGCCACAAAGCGACTAGTCTCAAAATTGGACAACTGCAACGCACTACTTAATGGATAAAAGCATCTGCCAAATGAATAAATGTAATTGTAAATTTAAATGTAAACTACCCTCCAGTCCAGGTGATGGCGGTAACGCGTCCAGTAGCTGCTTCTCCAACCGCCAGAAAACACCGAGGAACAAAAAAGACTGCAGGGTTTTTCTCCTGAACAGCTGAGTTATTCTACTTGAGCTAATAATCTCCACATTACATGATTTCTGACAGAGTTTTACAGTTAGATTGGATCCAGTCAGAAATAAAAGCTCGTCATTGTGTCTGTGGTTGAGGATTTAAAACTCCGGCCTGCTTTAAACCCTGAGGTAAGGTAAACAGAAGCTGTGGCCGAATCCCAAATGGATCTCTACGTCACTGTTTAAGTGCACTACGTAAGGAATGAAATAATGACGTGTACACCCTATGTAGTGCACTATTTATCTACTGAGGGTAGATTTGTAATTCTGCCTTAACGAGGTGTGTAAATGTAAGTTGCTAACCTATGTATTTGTATGTTTAAAGTATTTGAATAATCTTACTCTGCTTACACTAGCCAAGATTTAAAAAAAAAGTGTTAACATAATTGACCAGAATTTATGATATATTAACCGAATTTTATGTATTTTATTAACAAAATACTTTCATTTATATTTACAGTGTTTAAAATATTATTATTAATGTTGTTGTTATTTGTTGATTTATTTTTAGACCTGTTATAATGAGTTCAGCAGGAGACAGACAGCACTCCTCCAGAAAGTCTCACTCACAGGTAACGCTTATTGATGTGTCTAACAGACTCAGGATTTGAATATTTAATGAAAAATAGTTAATGAAGTAATTAAATCTATCCATTGGTTTCACTGATGTCGCTGTGACCCACAATGTAATTACCCACAATGTAATGTGCTTTTAACTTTGTGGCCATTTTGATTCCCTAGCTAAATAACTAATGGATTGGTCCAGTTATGAAGATACGCCTTCTTACATGAAAAAATTCAGAGCAAAAAAAGAGCAAAATGTTTTGAACAGACAATCTTTTTGTTCAACTTCTCGGTTTTGATTTCCTCATGATTAACATCAGCCTTCCATAACCTACATCTTTCTTTAGATAATACCTGAGTCTCAGTGATCTCAGAGCTTACTGTGTGTAGCCTAGGTTATTTTTGCTACGTGAAATCAGATATATCCTCAGTAGCCTCCATTTCACTGGCTGTATTAAGCATTTTACTTACTTCTTCAGATCAGCAATCCAGAGTCTACAAAGTTATAAACACATTCATAAACGGTGTTTCCACAACAGCTAATATTTGTGGAATTTTCATAGTTAAGTTGCTGAAGAAGTGTTACTGTTGTTTTATCTTTAGCTGTATGAGGACGTGAAAACAGAAACTTCAGGTGGAGTGACATCAGTCTCAGTGGAACACGTCCCCCCTGTGGACCAGCAGAATGGAGGGGTCCATATGAAGCTCACACCTCGTCAGTCTGGTTACCACACTGAGATATGAACTCTGTCTAATTTCTGATTGATATGTCAGTGTGTAAGAATCTGTGTGTGTTTGTGTGTGTGCACTTTAGAAGGCTGTGTGAAGAAAGAGATGCTGGAGCTGAACATCTGCAACAGTGGAAACGACTTGAACAACTTTCCTGAAGTTTCCTCCATTAAAGAGGAAGAAGCTGACAGTGAAGACTACCTCTGTAAGACATCAGGCCACTCTGGAGCTCAGTAACACTCTCACTGATTATTCTACCCTACACACTATCTAGTGCACTAAATGTAGATAGATAGATAGATAGATACATAGCTTTATCATCCCCAGATGAAAATTAACCTATTACAGACAGTTAGAAGTATACTAAGAGTGATATAACCTTATAAATGAAACAAAATGAGAATAAATATACCTGTGTATATGTATACAAAAAGAAAAAGAATACAATGTCAGAGTGTGATGTGGTAGTGCAGTAGGGTGTAAACATTGTAGATACAGCAGCAGCTTGGAGTGGAATTAAAGTGGCAGTGCAGTGCAAACATTATCAACATTGTAAACCGTGTGGAAAAACACTGAAGTAAAGTGGCAGTGCATATACATATAGATATGGATAATGGATGGTGGTAGTTCCACTATCAGCAATGAGTTTATCCTAAGACTGGCTCATTGCCAAAACTGTCCCAGCGCAGTGATGAGCTGTTGTACAGTGCTCTCACAGTTGGTATAAACGACCTCCTGTCCCACTCCTTCCTAGAGCGGGGCTGAATGAGTCTTCTACTGAAGGAGCTCCGCGATTTAACCAGTTTGTCATGGAGGAGATGCTGTTTATTGTCCAGGGTGGCTGTGAGTTTGGTGCGTGTCCTCTTTTCCTCCACAACCTCAAATCTGTCCAGAGAGCAGCCCAAGACCGAGCCAGCCTTCTTGCTCAGTTTGTTGAGTTTTTTTGCATCTCCGGCTCTTTTGCATCTCCCCAGCATACAGCTGCAAAGAAGACTGCACTGGCTACCACAGACTGGTTGAAGATCTATAACATCTTGCTGCAAACATTAAAGGACCTGAGCTTCCTCAGAAAGTAGAGTCTGCTCATACCTTTCTTGTACACAGCCTCTGAGTTGACCTTCCAGTCCAGCTTGTTGTCGAGATGGACACCAAGGCATCTGTAGGTGCCAACCAGCTCAACATCCTGACCCATGATGGTAATGGGGCTGGTTGTGGTCCTCTTCCTCCTGTAGTCCACCACCATCTCCTTGGTCTTGGCCACATTGAGGAGCAGATGGTTCTTCCCACACCACTCCAGAAAGTTGTTGACCAGGTCCCTCCAGGTCTACTCCTCTTCCTGTCTATCCCTTATGCACCCAACCACCACCGAGTCATCAGAAAATTTCTGAAGATGACAGAGATCTGACCTGTACTGAAAGTCTGTGGTGTACAGGATGAATAGGAAGGGGCGGAGCACAGTTTCCTTTGGTGCTCCAGTGCGGCTCAGCAGGCGCTCAGACAGGCAGGTTCCTAGCCGCACAAACTGGGGTATGTCCGATTGGTAGTCAGTGACCCAGGAGGTTCTGGACGTGGACTCCTTTTATGGCAAAAATAAACAGTACTTCCTACTTCCATCCTGGGGTCGTGTGGTCTCACATGACAGGAAGTCAAGTCAAGTCCAGTGGCTTTTTATTGTCATTTCAACCATATACAGCTGGTACAGTACACAGTGAAACGAAACAACGTTCCTCCAGGACCATGGTGCTACATAAAACAATACACTAACCACATGAGACGACATAGAACTATATAAGACTTACACATTTTTACATAAAGTGCACGTGCAAATGTGTGCTAACAACACAAGATAGTACAGTAACTACTAAAACAGGAACAATAAGTAAGTGACAGTGTAGCTCCGTCTCGGGTGTACTATCGTGAGAGTGCAGATCAACTGTTGTTTACAAGAAGTGTGACCTCTCAATCTTTCCTCTTATCACTTAGTTCAGCATCTCTGTCTGCCCTCACTGTCTGAAATCCAGGGATAGAAGAATTTGAGTCCGGAATATTCTCGTGCAGCCACGTCTCAGTGAAAAAAAAAAATCACACTGCACTCCCTATACTCCCTCTGTGTCCCGATCAGTTCGTTGAGCTCATCCATTTTATTGCCAAGAGACCGAACAGTTCCCATGATGATTGAGGAAATGAAGGGCTTATACCGTCTCCTCTTTGCCTTTGTTTTGGATCCAGCTCTGCACCCCCTCTGTATGGTCTCAGTTCTTTAGGAATGTTGAACCACATTCCAGAGTGTGGCACAGATCTTTGCGCACTAGCAGCTGATCACGTGTGTACATGAAGCCACCTGCTGTCTCCCTGTGGTTCTCCATTCCCACTGTAAAGTGCATTATAAATAAAAAAAAACTATACAGACATGAGAATGAGAAAACGTTGCAAAAATCTAAAAAGGCAAGAGAGCGAGCGGCAGCAGGTCACTGATGAAGCAGTTTGGTGATAATGCTAGCCTGATTGTGGAAGGAGATGTTAGTGGAGTAGAGCATGGCTTTGAAAGTGAGTTTGACTGCCGGGAATTATATGGAGTTAAGTCATTCAGACAAAAAGTTCCAGAAGGACTGAGGCAGTTGTTGGCTACTGTGAATACCATACCAATCTCGAGTGGAGTGCGAGCGGGGATTCTCCAAAACGAATCTCATTTGTACCTTGCAGTGTGCATCCCTTCTCATCCTCACCATCTTGTCTCTGATGTTTTTGAACATTGTGGGCCCACCGCTTACAAATTTCAATCCCGAGCAATTTGTGTGTTTATGGATACGTAAAGGACAAAGGACCGCCACACATGCTCAGAGCAAAACACGACACAGGGAAGAGGACACTGTCATGACAGTTTTGTAGCTGGGTCAGACACTTTTTCTTGATTATGTTGTGCAGGTAATGTTACTTTATTGGAAGTAGGCCTATTGTATGAAATGTAGCTTTGTTTTTGAAGTGATTTGAGCAAATGTGCTTTGTCGCTAACTGAGGTGACAGTTGAAATTTAATCCCAGCAAAACTGAACCGCTGTTCATCCCAGGTAATTCATGCCCATGTCAGGATCTTGCGATCTCCATGGACAACTCTCTGATCTCACTTTCGGCAACCTTGGGGCAACCATGGAGAATCAACTGTCCTTTTCCTCTCACATTGCTAATCTGACATGCTCATGTTGATTTCTCCTTTACTACATTTATTTATTTATTTATTTATTTAGCACTTTTACACAACTGACCATTGACCAAAGTGCTGTACAATATCCAATAACACATAGAGACAATCACAACCATAAAACACAAAACTAAAACCACAGTTTAAAATAACAGCGAGTTAAACCCCTCAGTTTTAATACACAAACAATTTCTATACCCCATTAAATGCTGATGCGAGGAGGTATTCCTTAAGATTGTGTTTAAAAACACTTAGTGTGGGTGCAGATCTGAGAGAAAAGGGTAAATCATTCCAAAGTTTTGGAGCTATCGCTTCAAAAGCTCGATCTCCACTTCTCCGTTTAGTTCTAGGGATCGTCAAAACCAGCTGGTCAGCTGACCTTAAAGACCGTTTTGGTTCATATGTCTCAATCAAGTCCACCAGATACAATGGAGCCATGCTATGCAATGATTTATAAACAAAAACCAAGATTTTAAACTTTATTCTATAATCGAGCGGTAGCCATTTTAAAATACTTAAAATTGGAGTAATATGATCTCTCTTACGAGTACCTGTCAAAAGCCTCGCAGCAGCATTTTGGACCAATTGTAAACGGTTAAGCAATGATTTATTTATGCCGACATATAGTGAGTTGCAGTAATCTAACCTTGTAAATACAAGAGCATGAATGACTTTTTCGAGATCACGCAGGGACAGAAATGGTCTCACCTTTGCTATCAATCTCAAGTGATAAAAACAGGACTTAACCACAGAATAAATCTGTTTCTCAAACTTGAGATCACGGTCAAAAAGAACTCCTAGATTTCGCACTAATGGCTTACAGAAAGGGGCTAAACCGCCCAAATCAGCAAAATTATTTGGGACTCCAAACCACACAACTTCAGTTTTATCTTCATTCAGTTTTAAAAAATTTAAAGATAACCATGATTTAATGTCATGTATACAGTCCCACAACAACTCTTTGTTTCTTACTGTTCTTTTTCAAAGGAAGATAAACTTGCATATCATCTGCATAAAAATGAAAAGAGATTCCATGCTTGATAAAGATTGACCCAAGGGGTAACATATAAAAAGAAAACAAAATTGGGCCAAGAATGGACCCCTGTGGAACCCCAGTGAGCAAAGAAACAGGTTGTGAATAATCTTGACCAACATTTACAGAAAAAGTTCTGTTTGAAAGAAAAGACTTAAACCATGCAAGCGCTATAGCATGGATTCCCACCACCTTTTCAAGGCGTGAGAGTAAAATCTCATGGTCGATGGTGTCAAATGCAGCGCTAAGGTCCAATAAAACAAGAACTGCTGAAGACCCTGAGTCAACTGCAGTCAATAAATCGTTTAAAATACTGATCAATGCCGGCTCTATACTGTGATAAGCCCTAAAACCTGACTGAAAGATTTCAAAAATATCGTTTTGAAGCAAAAAGGTATTTATTTGATTCAAGACCACCTTCCCCAAAACCTTTGATAAAAAAGGTAACTTTGAAATTGGCCGATAATTACAACAGCAGGGTCCACATGTGTTTTTTTCAAAAGAGGCTGAACAAGAGCATGTTTAAACTGATTAGGAACTACTCCTGTTAAAAGGCTATTATTTATAATAGATAGGATACTAGGGCCAATAACATCAAATGCTTCCTTTACTAATCTCGCTGGAATAATATCCAGTGAACAGTCAGTTAGTTTTGATTGCTTGATTACCTCGGCTAATGACTGCAAGGAGATCAGTTCAAAATGTTCAAAACTGACAAATGATGGCCGGACAACTGAAGGATCAGACAAACTAGGTTCGATCATAGATCTAATTTCAGAGATCTTTTGAACAAAATAATCCAAAAAAGCCTCACAAGTGATAATTGGAGGGTAAGAAAACACACCAGTTGTTGGATTAAATACAGAGTTTACTATGTTAAATAAAACTTGCGGCTTACTACTATTTTTTGCAATTACTTCTGCAAAATAATTTCTCTTAGCCATCTTTACGGCATTCTGATAATTGTCTTGAGACTCCCGTAACATTTCAAAAGATACCTGTAACTGGTCTTTTTTCCATTTTCGTTCAAATTTTCTGCAGGTTTTCCTCAACCCACGAGTCACATCATTCAGCCAGGGCTCAGGTCTGGGTTTACATTTTTTGTCATGGAGTGGGGCTACGGAGTCCAAAAAGGGTATACAAATGGAATATAGCACATCAAGTGAGGAGTCTAAATCCATATTAAGGGAAAGACTGTCCATTAAATAAAAATAATTAATTTCATAAAATAGGTTTTTGAATTGCTCTATAGCTCTAGCATTTAAAACCCGTCGTAATTGACTATGATCTCTAGGTTTTTCAATTTTATGTGGAGTCAACACCTTAAAAATAATTTCTTATTTTTATAAGAATTAATTTCTTATTTCTAATTCAAAAGCTTGATCTGATATTTCAACATCAACAACAGATAAACCAAAAGTCAAAACTAAGTCTAAAATATGACCAAGTCTAAAATATGAACATCAGAAGGATTCATCCATTTCTATCCACACAGGCCACTCGAGTGCTTGTTCAGTCCCTTGTCATTGACTACTGCAACTCGCTCCTGGCAGGTCTGCCTCTGAGCGCCATTCGACCTCTGCAACTGGTCCAGAATGCGGCTGTGCAAATGGTTTTCAACCTTCCTGTTCTCCAACACCACCCCACTGCCACACTCCCTCCACTGGCTTCCTGTAGCTGCCCACATCAGATTTACAACACTGATGTTTGCCTACAAAGCCAAAAACGGGCCAGCACCCACTTACCTCAAAGCTCTTATCACACCCCGCACTGCACCACACTCCCTCCGATCCTCTAGCACTGCTCAACTGGTCATGCCATCTCTTAGGGTAAAAGAAAGGCAAAACAGACTTCTCTGTTTTGGCATCTACAGTGGTGCTTGAACGTTTGTGAAACCTTTAGAATTTTCTATATATTTGCATATATTTATATTAATAAATATATTAAACTACACATTTATGATAAATAAATGTGTTGTCTATGTGCTTTTCAAACTACAGTACTTCCCCAACAGTGTTTTTAGACTACTGGTATTCTTAGTCCGTGACCTAGTGAACCATTATCAATATGTATTTATTGATAGAGACTTCAAAGAACTTCTGTAAGTTGCTCTGAATGAGGGCGCCTGCCAAATGCCATAAATGTAAATGTAAATGTGTAATCCAAATGGAGTGGAAGAGGCCACTTTTCCCTGAGATATTGGAGTCAAGGGAATCTGCCAATACCCCTTAATTAAATCCAGTGTCGAATAAAAGCGAGCTGCGCCTAACTGCTTGAGCAGTTCATCAATGCGAGGCATTGGTTATGCATCAAATTTAGACACTGCGTTGACTTTTCTAAAGTCCACACAAAAATGGACCGACCCGTCAGCCTTGGGCACCAAGACCACCGGGCTACTCCAGTCACTGTGGGACTCTTTGATTACCCCCATGTTGAGCATAGCTTTGAGTTCATCTTGAACCACTTTTTTAAAATGTATGATCAGGGAGCTGGTATGGGCAGCTGCGTACAATCACACCTGGATCGAGTCTCAGTATCAGTATCCCCCACTTGGGAGATAACACGGAAGAGTGCCTCCACAAAACTATAGTACTGTGCAAAAGTTTTAGACAGGTGTGGAAAAAATGCTGTATAGTATGAATGCTTTCAAAAATAGAAATGTTAATAGTTTATATTTATCAATTAACAAAATACGAAGTGAGTGAACAGAAGAAAAATTTACATCAAATCAAAATTTGGTGTGACCACCCTTTGCCTTTAAAACAGCATCAGTTCTTCTAGGCACACTTGCACACAGTTTTTGAAGGAACTCTGCAGGCAGGTTAGCCCAAACACCTTGGATAACTAACAACAGTTCTTCTGTGGATTTAGGCAGCCTCAATTGCTTCTCTCTCTTCATGTAATCCAAGACAGACTTGATGATGTTGAGATCAGGGCTCTGTGGGGGCCATACCATCACTTCCAGGATTCCTTGTTCTTCTTTACACTGAAGATAGTTCTTAATGACTTTTGCTGCATGCTTGGGGTCGTTGTCATGCTGCAGAATAAATTTGGGGCCAATCAGATGCCTCCCTGATGGTATTGCATGATGGATAAGTATCTGCCTGTATTTCTCACCATTGAGGAGACCATTAAATCAGACCAAATCCCCAACTCCATTTGTAGAAATGCAGCCCCAAATTTGCAAGGAACCTCCACCATGCTTCACTGTTGCCTGCAGACACTCATTCGTGTACAGCTCTTCAGGCCTTTGGCAAACAAACTGCCTTCTGCTACAGCCAAATATGTCAAATTTTGACTCCTCAGTCCAGAGCACCTGCTGCCATTTTCTGCACCCCAGTTCCTGTGTTTTCATGCATAGTTGAGTCACTTGGCCCTGTTTCCATGTCGGAGGTATGGCTTTTTGGCTGCAAGTCTTCCATAAAGGCCACTTCTGACAAGACATCTTCGGACAGTAGACGGGTGTACCAGGGTCCCACTGGTTTCTGCCAGGTCTGAGCTGATGGTACTGCTGGACATCTTCTGATTGCGAAGGGATGTAAGCCTGATGTGTCTTTCACCTGCTGCAGTAGGTTTCCTTGGCCGACCACTGCATCTACGGTCCTCAATGTTACCAGTTTCTTTGTGCTTCTTCAAAAGAGCTTGGACAGCACATCTGGAAACCCCTATCTGCATTGAAATTTCTGCCTGGGATAGACCTTGCTGATGCAAGACCTTCTGTCTTGTTGCTGTGCTCAGTCTTGCCTTGGTGTATGACTTTTGGTGGTCACACCAAATATTGATTTGATGTAGAGTTTTCTTCTGTTCTCTCACTTTGCATTTTGTTAATTGATAAATATAAACTATTAACATGTCTATTTTTGAAAGCATTCTTACTTTACAGCATTTTTTCACAACTGCCTAAAACTTTTGCACAGTACTGTACATGTTGATATGTTGCGCAGAGGAACTGCTTCCGGATATCACGTTGCATAATCCACCAGGACTAACACATAGCGATATCCTCGCATGCACCTTTCTAATGGCCCGACGAGGTCCATACCAATTCTTTCAAAGGGGAAATCGATTAATGGTAATGCGCACCATGGTGCTTTTGGAGTGGCTGACGGATTTACCAGCTGACATTTGCAACATGCTGCACACCACTGGTGAACATTGCCGCGAATGCCTGGCCAAAAAAAACGAGCCATGAGACAGTTTAGTGTTTTATCCTGCCCCAAATGCCCAGCCATCAGATTTTTCACTGTAATTACCGCCTGGAATAACAATTCCCGATGGCTCTTCGGGACCAATAATTGGGTCATTTCCTTTTTTGTCTGAGTGTCCTACATCACTCTATAACCTATCTTTAATAATCGTGAAGTAGGGGAAGGAGAGCGCAGCCTTGGGCTGAACTCACTGACCATCAATTACCTTCACTTTATCGAAGGTGTGAATGACGGTTTCGTCACATGTCTGCTCCAGAGGGGATCTGTGTCAGCATTCCCGCTTCCTTGAAGGAATGATGATCATGGAAATGCCCAGCTTCCCCACCATGCCAGCAGACCTGCCCACCCACTGAGAGTCGGGCCAGCCCCACATTTCCGCAGCATGTACCTGCCGGTCGTCCGTCTGGGCTTGGAGCAGGGCCTGGAAGCGTTGCTCCTACTCTTTCCACAGCAAGGAAGAGCCTGATGTTGGGTCTGGTGGAGGCTGGCTAGGGACTTGATTTCGCTTAGTGGTGGAGACTCCAATCGAAGTGGATCTTCCTCCCTCCCGGGTTTTGGCACCAGTGTAACAATTCCCATTTTAGTTTGGAGGGGAAATGAGGAACGGGAGGCAGGCTTGCAACAACTCAAAGGGCTCTTTATTCGGTCTGTTTTAAATTTGCTTTTCAGCTTGCACATCCACACACACCCACAGCTCTCTCTCACTTTGGCTTCTACAGGAGGCAACTGAAAGCACAAACAGACACAAACAAATCAATTTTCACTATTCAATTCAATTCACTTTTATTTGTATAGCGCTTTTAACAATGGTCATTGTCCCAAAGCAGCTTTACAGAAATGGTGTAAAGCTGGTGGTGGCAAGGAAAACTCCCTGAGATGATATGAGAAAGAAACCCTGAGAGGAACCAGACTCAAAAGGGAACCCATCCTCATCTGGGTGACACAGGATAGTGCAATTATAAATAAATAAATCCCTTCTATAAATGTACCAATACTACATGGTCAAATAGCAGTTGTGTAACCAGGAAAATTCATTACAGTTTTTACATGAAGACTGTTTTGTTGAACTTCTCCACTAATTACACGCAGGTGAGAATCATCATGCGTTATCTGCTGTTTGACCTGCCTCCTCTTCGTCTACAGCCAACACTCAAGCACACCCCTGCTGCCACAGAGTACTTTTCTGAAGTACAGACAAGTTGTTCAGTAATAAAAGCACAGCAAAAGATGTGCTGTACTTTGATTTTTTTATGACTTCTCAAGAATGTCACATAATCAAACATAATTCGGCATGTATTACTGAACACTTAGACAGCTCAAAAGTAATCTAGAGCTCAGACTGTAACTTCTCTTTCATTTTGATTGTATTTAAGTGCAGTATATTCAAAAATTGTTTTGGCCATAATTTTTTTCTGTTATGTTTTCTCTCTTTTCAGACTGTGAGCTTTGCAAATCCTTCTTCTTCAACAAGTGTGAGGTTCACGGTCCAGCACTCTTCATCACTGATACCCCTGTTCCCATGGGAGTCACTGACCGAGCCAGACAAACTCTTCCACCCGGTCTGGAGATTCGGAAGTCCGGTATTCCTTCCGCAGGACTGGGAGTGTTTAATAAGGGGGAGACTCTTCCAGTTGGTGCACACTTTGGACCCTACCAGGGAGAGCTGGTAGATGGAGAAGAAGCTATAAACAGTGACTACTCTTGGGTGGTGAGTTATTATTCATTTATTATAAATGTTAAAAGGTAGGTTCTCTGTTTTCATTCTGTTTTTCATTCAATGGGTTTGATTTTTTTTCAATGTAGTAGTCACATATGTGTAACAAATTCATTGACTTTTAATGCTGTTTTCCCGCACTTGTTGGAAGGGAGGGCAAGATAAAAATGGAGAAGTGCAAAATTAATGTAAATGTGGATAAAAGAAATGGTCTTGCATGCCATATATTTGGCGTTCCGGAAGGTTGTTGGAGTGAATTCTGGAAAACAGCCAAAAAAATGTTTTTATAAATTATTTTCTAACCTTGCCTTGGTGTCGGTCTGCAAAGATCACATTGATTAAAGAGCTAGTTTTAACAGCAATAGTCAGCCTGCCTGACATCCAAAACCTAGCTAACAAGTTTGCTCAATTTTTTAAACATTCTTTGCATCATTTAACACCCTTGATTGATGATTCCAGTTTGTAAAGAGATACTGGCTGTCAGAAATGTCCCCAAAGTTTCTGTACTGTCACATCATCCAACCAGAGAAAAGCACTTACATGATCTGAAGTCAAGTCAAGTGGCTGTATTGTCATTTCAAACATATATGGCTGGTACAGTACACAGTGAAACGAAACAACATTCCTCCAGGACCATGATGCTACATAAAACAACACACTAACATGTGCAAACATCACAAGACGGTACAGAAACTACTAAAACAGGACAATAGACACAGTAAGTGACAGTGTAGCGCCGACCAGTACACAGTTCTAGCGTAGAAGTGTCAGATATAACAGGTAGTGCAAAAGAATAACATACTATAGTATTCAGCAGATTAGCTTATACCATATATGGACATAGCAGTTACTGCGGTAGTAGCCAGGTAAAGAGGATAGTGGTGACAAGAAATTAAATATGATATTTTTATAAGTACATTAGCAGCAAAAATGCAGGTAGTCAGTACAGAAATTTGTAAAAATTGCAAGGATAGTGGGATGGTGTTCAGTTCAGTGTGTTTGTGTGTGTGTGTGTGTGTGTGTGTGTGTGTGTGTGTGTGTGTCAGTCATTCGGGGGGAAGAAACTGTTTCACCGTTCGGGCCCGAATGCTTCGGTACCTTTTTCCAGATGGCAGGAGGGTGAAGAGTTTGTGTGAGGGGTGTGTGGGGTCATCCAAATTGCTGGTGGCATTGTGGATGCAGCATGTGGTGTAAATGTCTATGATTGAGGGAAGAAAGACCCCTGTCCTCTCTATCTACTGCAGGGTCTTGCGATCCGATACAGTGCAATTTCTGAAGCACACTGTGATGCAGCTGCACAGGATGCTCTCCATAGTGCCTCTGTAGAATGTGGTGAGGATGAGGGGTGGGGGATTTTCTCAGCCTTCTCAGAAAGTAGAGACGTTGCTGGGCTTTCTTAGTTATGGAGTTGGTGTTGAGAGACCAGGTAACATTCTCCACCAGGTGAACACCAAGGAATTTGGTGCTCTTGATTATCTCCATGGAGGAGCCGTCGATGTTCAGCAGAAAGTGGTCGCTCCATGTTTTCTTGAAGTCCACAACCATCTCTTTTGTTTTGTCCACATTCAGAGACAGGTTGTTGGCTCTGCACCAGTCTGTTAGCTTCTGCGCCTCCTCTCTGTATGCTGACTCCTCATTCTTGCTGATGACACCCACCACAGTTGGCAAACTTGATGTGATTTGAGCTGTGCATTTCTGCACAGTCGTGAGTCAGCAGAGTGAACAACAGTGGACTGAGCACACAGCCCTGGGGGGGCACCAGTGCTCAGTGTGGTGGTGCTGGAGATGCTGTTCCTGATCCGGACTGACCGAGGTCTCCCAGGCAGGAAGTCCAGGATCCATTTGCAGAGGGTGGTGTTCAAGCCCAGCAGGTTGAGCTTTCCAATCAGGTGCTAAGGAATGATTGTGTTGAATGCTGAACTGAAGTCTATGAACAATGGTGGTGGCCTTGAAGCATGTTGGAACAACAGCGCTGCTCAGGGAGATGTTGAAGATGTCAGTGAGAACATCCACCAGCTGGTCTTAACATCCTCTGAGCACTTTGCCAGGAATGTTGTCCGGTTCAGCAGCTTCCCATGGGTTGCCTCTGCATAGAGTTTTCCTCACATCAGCCATGGTTAGACACAGTACCTGGTCGTTGGTAGGAGGGGTGGTCTTCCTCGCCGTCATATCATTCTGCACCTCAAACCAAGCGCATCTGGAAGGGAGGCATCACTGTCACAGGCAGGTGATGTTGTCCTGTAGCTGGTGATGGCCTGGATGCCCTGCCACATGCGCCGCGTGTCATTGCTGTCCATGAAGTGATTGTGGACTTTTTGGTCATTTGCGTGCTTTGCCTCTCTGATGGCCTGGGAAACTTTGGCCCTCACTGTTCTTAGGGCCGCCTTGTCACCTGCTCTGAAGGCAGAGTCTCAGGTCCTCAGCAGCACATACACCTCTGCAATTATCTGTGGCTTCTGGTTGAAGCGTGTGGTGATGGTCTTGGAAACAGTAATGTCATCAATGCACTTGCTGATGTAGCTGGTCACTGATGCTGTGGAGTTGCTCCAAGTTGGTGGAGTCGCTGTCGGTTGCAGCCTCCCTGAACATGTGCCAGTTAGTGTGCTCTAAACAGTCCTGAAGAGCAGAGATGGCTCCTGCTGGCCAGGTTTTTACCTGCTTCAAAACCGGTTTGAAGCATCTGACGAGCGGTCTGTATGCTGGGATTAGCATAAGAGATGTGGTCTGAGTAGCCGAGGTGGGGTCGGGGCTCTGGCTGGTACGTAGTATGTTTGTGTAAACAAAATCCTGCGCGTTCGCCTCACTTGTTGAAAAATTCACATGTTGATGGAATTTAGGGAGCACTGATTTGAGATTCGCATGGTTGAAATCTCTGTCGACGATAAACAGTCCATCAGGGTGTGTTCTGCAGTTCGCTAATAGCCCCATACAGTTCCCAGAGCACTTCCTTAACATTAGGGATGGGGGAAATGTACACATCGATTATAAGAACAGTGGTGAATTCCTGTGGTAAATAAAATGGTCTGCATCTAACAATCACAAACTCCACCAGTGATGAGCAGTAACTAGAAACTAGTACTGAGCACAGAGCCCGTGATGATATGACCTTTCTGAGAGAGCAGGTATTGAGGGAGAACAGAGGAGGGTCCATCATTGAGCTTTGAACATATGGTTTAGTAGCACCTGCCTGATGCTAGCTTCCAAAGCATGTGGTTGCCCAGCAATTTTCTGGCACTTTTCTGGAACTTGCTTTAATGGTAAACAGTTCATTAATGGGATTAAACAGGCACCTGATCTTCTCAGCAGTAAGGATTACTCATTGTAATAGGTATTTGGACTTAAAAGAGGAGGAAGGGAGCTACACGGTGATGCAGGATGTAAGAATGTACTCAATGATGGCCCTGTAAAACTTAACCATTATTGTTTGAGAGTTTCCTCAACTGTATCAGGAAAAAAACATCCATCTTGACTAGCCATGTAACATTCTCCTCCTTCTTATGGGTGTTCGTAATAATGGCACCCAGAAAACTGAAAGATTCAACAGTGCTTACATTGGTGCTTCTAACAAACAGATGTGGATATGATAGTTGGTCTATGCAGAAAGCATTGCACATCTCACAGTTGAGAGGGTACAGCTCCAGATTATTGTCTGTGCACCATGCTGCAAGTCATACCACATCCTTGTGGTAGGCAGACTCGTCATTGATCTTTGAGATCTAATTCGGCTGCAAACTTGATGGGTGTGTACAAATATACAGCAATGGGAGATTGGAATGTTACTAATAAAGAGCCTGCACCTTTGATCAAAGTAGGAATGGTGGATCATAAAAGACCAAAAGTTCACTTAGGTGCTGTGATGCAAGGCCATTCATTGCTTTATAGGTCAGATGGGGGATATGTTAAGAAATCTTCTGGTTCTAGTAAGGACTCTGAACAACCGCACAGCAAGGCATTAAAATAGTCCAACCTAGAGGTAAGAAAAGCATGATCTAGTTTTTCTTACTTGTGTAGTGACATTACATTTCTTTATATACAGTGAGGGAAAAAAGTATTTGATCTCCTGCTGATTTTGTACGTTTGCCCACTGACAAAGAAATGATCAATCTATAATTTTAATGGTAGGTGTATTTTAACAGTGAGTGACAGAATAACAACAAAAAAATCCAGAAAAACGCACTTCAAAAAAGTTATAAATTGATTTGCATTTTAATGAGTGAAATAAGTATTTGATCCCCTATCAATCAGCAAGATTTCTGGCTCCCAGGTGTCTTTTACACAGGTAAAAGGTGAGGTAATCTCAGCTTGTTACCTGTATAAAAGACACCTGTCCACAGAAGCAATCAATCAATCAGATTCCAAACTCTCCACCATGGCTAAGACCAAAGAGATGTCCAAGGATGTCAGGGACAAGATTGTAGGCCTACACAAGGCTGGAATGGGCTACAAGACCATCGCCAAGCAACTTGGTGAGAAGGTGACAACAGTTGGTGCGATTATTCACAAATGGAAGAAACACAAAATAACTGTCAGTCTCCCTCGGTCTGGGGCTCCATGCAAGATCTCACCTCGTGGAGTTTCAGTGATCATGAGAACGGTGAGGAATCAGCCCAGAACTACACGGGAGGATCTTGTTAATGATCTCAAGGCAGCTGGGACCACAGTCACCAAGAAAACAATTGGTAACACACTACGCCATGAAGGACTGAAATCCTGCAGCACCCGCAAGGTCCCCCTGCTCAAGAAAGCACATGTACAGGCCCGTCTGAAGTTTGCCAGTGAACATCTGAATGATTCAGAGGAGAACTGGGTGAAAGTGTTGTGGTCAGATGAGACCAAAATCGATCTCTTTGGCATCAACTCAACTCGCCGTGTTTGGAGGAGGAGGAATGCTGCCTATGACCCCAAGAACACCATCCCCAACGTCAAACATGGAGGTGGGAACATTATGCTTTGGGGGTGTTTTTCTGCTAAGGGGAAAGGACAACTGCACCACATTAAAGGGACGATGGACAGGGCCATGTACCGTCAAATCTTGGGTGAGAACCACCTTCCCTCAGCCAGGGCATTGAAAATGGGTCGTGGATGGGTATTCCAACATGACAATGACCCAAAACACACAGCCAAGGCAACAAATGAGTGGCTCAAGAAGAAGTACATTAAGGTCCTGGAGTGGCCTAGCCAGTCTCTAGACCTTAATCCCATAGAAAATCTGTGGAGGGAACTGAAGGTTTGTGTTGCCAAACGTCAGCCTCGAGATCTTAATGACTTGGAGAGGATCTGCAAAGAGGAGTGGGACAAAATCCCTCCTGAGATGTGTGCAAACCTGGTGGCCAACTACAAGAAACGTTTGACCTCTGTGACCCTGCCAACAAGGGTGTTGCCACCAAGTACTAAGTAGAAGGGGTCAAATACTTATTTCACTCATTAAAATGCAAATCAATTCATAACTTTTTTGAAGTGCGTTTTTCTGGATTTTTTTGTTGTTATTCTGTCTCTCACTGTTAAAATACACCTACCATTAAAATTATAGACTGATAATTTTTTGTCAGTGGGCAAATGTACAAAATCAGCAGGGGATCAAATACTTTTTTCCCTCACTGTATCTTTATTTGTGTTCTATATCTTGAGATATTTTAGATAAAAAAAAGGCTACCCTAGTAATATTATCTACATGAGCTTCAAATGAGAGACTGGAGTCAATAATCACACCAAGGTCTTTCACTGCTGCACATGATGTAACTGAAAGGTGTGGACACAATCTGTTTACCATCCTGACAGCTTGTGGGAAGAAACTGTTAGTCATCCTACTGGAGCTGCAGCCGATGCTTCTGTACCTCTTCCCGGATGGGAGGAGGGAGAAGGGTGTAGAGGGTCCTTTATGATGACGGTGGCTCTGAAAATGCAGTGCCGTTGATGTATCTGCCTCAGGGAGCAGAAAGGGGCACCAATGATTTTCCTCGCTGTCTTTACAATCCTGTCAGGCTGCTGTTGTTCACGGGCCTTGCAGATCCCAAACCAAGAAGTGAGGCTGTAGGTCAGGATGTTTTCGATGGTTCCCCTATAGAAGGTGGTGAGGAGATGAGTGGGGAGGCCTGCTTCTAAGAGTCTTCGGAGGGGATGGAGTCGCTGCTGGACTTTTTTGATGACTGCTATGGTGTTAGTGGTGAAATTCAAGTCATCCAACAGGTGGACTCCCAAGAATTTGATGTTGCTGACCCTCTCCATGGTAGCACCATCAATGATCAGCGGTGAGTGGTGGTGCTTGCCAACCTTCCTGAAATCTATCAGCATTTTTTTGTTTTGTCCACATTGAGGGCGAGATTGTGAATTTTGCACCATGCTGTAAGCTGCTCCACCTCCAACCTGTATGCGGACTTGTCATTGTCAATAACCAGACCCACCACTGTTGTGTCATCAGCATACTTAATAATGTGGTTGGTGCTGACTCTAGCAATACAGTCGTGAGTGAGCAGGCTGAACAGCAGAGGACTCAGGATGCAGCCTTGGGGTGAGCCCATACTCACTGTGATGGTATTTGATATTTGGCTGCCCACCTTTACCCTCTGCTGCTGCTGTGTCAGGAAGTTGAGGACTCAATTACAGGTGCCCGTGTCCACCTTCAACAACCTCAGCTTTTCCACCAGCTGTTGTGGAATGATCATATTAAAAGCAGAGCTGAAGTCAATGAAGAGGATCCGGGCGTAGGTGTTCTTCCTTTCTAAGTGTGACAGCGTGAGGTGAACTGAGATCGCATCCTCTGTGGATCGGTTAGTTCTATAAGCAAACTGCAAGGGATCCAGGTTAGCAGGGAGATAGTCCTTAATGTGCTGCATGACCAGGCGCTCAAAACATTTCATTATAATAGGTGTGAGGGCCACAGGACAGAAGTCATTTCGGCAGGCTAGATTTGGCTTCTTCGGGACAGGAATAATAGTGGCACTTTTGAGGCAGGTAGGCAATACTGCCTGACTGAGCGAGATATTAAAAATGTCTGCAAAAACATCCTTCATTTGCTCTGCACAATCCTTTAAAACACGTCCAGGGATGTTGTCCGGCCCAGCAGCTTTGCATGGGTTGACACAAGAGCCTTTTTTACTGCAGTTGTTGACAGCTGGAGTACCTGGTCACTAGGTGGTAATGGGAGCATCCGTGCCTGAATGATGTTGGCCTCAAAACATGCGTAAAAGTCATTTAAAAGCCATTTAGTAAAAGTCATTTAGTTCTGATAATGAGAGGGGTCATTGTGGCCTCTCCACAAGTGGGGGAGGGAATTTATAGTCAGTGATGGTCTGAAATCCCTGCCACAACCAACGTGAGTCTTTGTCATTTGTGAAGTGGCTGTTTAGTTTTTGTGCATACAGCCTTTTCGGCCTTCCTGATCCCGCTGGACAGATTTTTTTCTTGCCAGGCTATATGCTGCAGTATCCCCAGATTTAAAAGCAACATTTCAGGCTCTCAACAGTGAACATACTTCCCCGGTTAGCCACGGTTTCTGATTGGCACGCCTCTTGATGGTTTTGACCACTGTCAGATCATCTATGCATTTATTAACATATCCAATGACAGACTCTGTATATTCCTGTAGGTCAATAGCGCTGCCACGTGTTGCTGCCTCTCTAAAAATGTACCACTGTGTGGTTTCAAAACAGTCTTGCAGTGCTGAAGTAGATTCTTGTGGCCAAATTTTAATTTCTCTGACCACTGGCTTGGCCTGTTTCACTCTGGGTCTGTGTGCCAGAGTGAGCATAACGACCAGGTGGTCAGAACTGTCAATGTGTGGAAGGGGGGCTGCTTTATAGGAGTTTTTAATGTTTGTGTATAGCAGGTCTAGTGTGTTTTCCCCCCTGGTTGTAATATTCACATGTTGGTAGAATTTAGGCAGAAATAGGTTTAAGACCTGCCTGGTTAAAATCTCCAGCAACAATGAAGAAAGCATCGGGATGGTTCATCTGCTGCTCGCTGATGTTATTGTAGAGCTCTGACATTGCATCCTTCCTGTTAGCGTTCGGTGGTACATAGACAGCCATTATAATGACTGCCGTCAGCTCTCGCGGCAAATAGAGGGTTGGCATTTTACCATCATTAGCTCTACATGCAGAGAGTAATACGTAGAAACCACCATGGCATCTTGACACCACGATTTGTTGATGTACACAGCCAGTCCTCCTCCCCTTAGCTTGCTGGCTAGCGAGGCTACTCTGTCCGCCCTGTATAGTGTGAGCCCCTCCAGCTGGATCGTGGCGTCCGTGATGTTCCGATTTAACCACATCTCAGTGAAAACGTAGACACTGCAGTCTCTTACTCGTCGGTGCGAAGCCCTCCACAGTCTGATGTAATCCAACTTCTTGTCGAGGGAGCGAACATTTGCCAGCATGAGTGTAGGTACAGTCAGCTTGTGTGGATTAGCGGTTAGCCTGGCCCGTATTCATCCGCGCTTGCCCCACTTCTGCATCCTGTCACACCTCTTACGGTACTTCCTCATCGTTGTGGTTTTCCTTGGGCCTACCCGGCATGCGAGTCCAAGCTCGCTCAACATACTCGACAAATGTTCATTGTAACAGAAGACTTTGTTGCAAAAGTCCAGCAGATATTGTCGCTCATACACACATTTTCCATTTACATCACTCACTCCATAAACATACAGTAGCACAGCACAGTCACTAGGAGAGGTCGCTGCAATCGTCGGTCGTGCCGCCATGTTGTTCTGTACTGAACACTGTAATTCCATATTTGTATAAAATCTATTCACACAATCTGGTCATGTTTAAACCAAGTGAAATAAAAAACAACTGATGGTTTTGCAATGCCAATACATAGAGGTAATCATTAAAAAAAAAGAAAAAATTAAAATTAAAAACGGTCAAGCAACCAACTTTACAATTTTTGGACCACTTGAGATGGACGGACCCTTGAAGGATTTAGGTTCATAGCCTATGCTAAGGGAGGACATGATTAACCTGTGGTCAAGTCATGTTTAGTAAATCAATATTTGCATGGAATATCATTTTTGTTCCTTTATAGTTCATTGAATTTGAAGACATGGGCTGATTTAATGGATAAAATGTAAAAAAAAAAAAAAAATTTTTTTTGCAGATATACAAGAGTGGGCAGTGTGAGGAATACATAGATGCCAAGAGAGAGATGTATGCTAACTGGATGAGGTGCCCCATACTTTCTCTCACTCTGTATCACTGACCTCTGATGGTTTTTTTTTTTGTTTTTTTTTTAACTATTTCTGTCACTTCTCTTCATTCTCTTAGATATGTGAATTGTGCTCGTAATGATGAAGAGCAGAATCTTGCGGCATTTCAGTATCAAGGAGGGATTCTGTACCGTTGCTGTCGACCCATAAACCTAGGAGAGGAACTCTTGGTGTTATATGAAGAGGATTATAGCAAAAATCTTGGCCCTACATTTGACTACCATTTACAGAACACTTTTTCTTCCAGAGGTAAACTCTAAGCATAGTTATTTAATGATAAATATTTGGTCTTACAATTAATTTCATGGTTTTAAACCTAAAAATATTGTCAGGTCACTGTCCTCTGAGTTGTGGATGAGGTCAGTGAAGCTCTGTACTTCAAGGCTGTCCAGAACAGGAACACCGAACCACTAAGCTAGAACTCAGTTCCTTTTTCTGACTCCTTATTTTCATTTTTTTTTTTTTTCAATTTAACTGCTGATGTCTCTGTTCAGTACTACTCAGAATCTCAAGTCAAAACCAGAGACTTTGCTGTAACCATGGAAATGTACAGTCATGTGAAAAAATAAGTACACCCCATGGAAATTGTTGGCTTTTTCGACATATTTGGACAAGCAAACATTTAATCCTCTTTGAAACAGTGCCTATTAATAAAGTATATACACTATCAAATGGCACATACAATTGACATTTTGTAGTAATTTTCACAATTTAAATGAACAAAAAACAGACCAGTCACATGGAAAAAGTAAGTACACCCCTACATTTATCACACCTTCAGATCCATAAAATTAGAATCAGGTGTTCAAGATTGGGTGCCAGTGATTAGAACCTGCTTAGGGAGTGCAGGTGGAACCTGTCTTATTTAAAACTCTCACATCTAGTGTCTGGTGTTGTCTGTTGCTATTGAGTTGTGTGGTGTCATCATGCCAAGATCTAAAGAGTTCTGTAAGGCCTTCAGAAAAAAGGTTGTGGATGCCTATGAGTCTGGCAAAGGATTTAAAAAGATCTCCAACTTATTTGACATACATCATTCAAAATGCTACAAATGGTACAGATTTCAAACGACTGCCAATTTGTTCAGGACTGGCCGTCCCAGCAAATTCAGCCCAAGAGCAGACCGTCTGATGCAAATCTCCAAGAACCCCAAAATTTCATCATAGGATCTGCTAGTAAGTCTTGCAACTGTTGGTGTCAAAGTGCATGCTTCTGCAATCAGAAAGATATTGCACAAATTTGACCTGCATGGGAGGCGTGCCAGGAAAAAGTCTTTGCAAGACTACAGTGTGCCAGTGAGCATATAGGCAAGGACCAGGCCTTTTGGAATAATGTCTTCTGGACAGACAAATCAAAGATAGAGTTGTTTGGCCACAGTAGCAGCAGACAGAGAACAGAGAAGCACCTCATACCAACTGTGAAGCACAGTGGTGGAAATGTTATGGTTTGAGGTTGCTTCACTGCCTCAGGGACTGCACAGCTTGCATTCATTGATTCAACTATGAATTCTACATAATAATGCAGGACAAGATAATGTGAGGCCATCTGTCCAAATGTTGAAGTTGAACCGAAAGTGGACCTTTCAACAGGATAATGATCCTAAGCACACTAGCAAATCCACCAAGGAATGGCTCAAAAAGAGGAAATGGAGGGTTGTGGAATGGCCTAGTCAAAGCCTGGATTTGAATCCCATTTAAATATTGTGGGGGGATTTGAAACAGGCAGATGAAATGTGCAAGAAAACCCTCAAACAGCTCTCTGGTGTTCATGTTGGTTTACATTTTTTTTTTTTTTTTTTTAAACAACAAATGCAGTCTTCACAGGCGAAACTCAGGGCTCAAACCAAGAGTAGACATTCAGAGTGATTAATTATTTAAACAATCAATCTAACAGGGCACACCTGGGCAACAAGAAACACCTGTCATGTACCAATAATTTTTGTCACTTGACAAATGGGTGGGTTCAAACAAAAGGTGCCGTGTTCTAAGTTGTTTAGCACATCTAGATGTACAACCGAATTCCAAAAAAGTTGGGATGCTGTGTCAAATGTAAATAAAAACAGAATGCAATGACTTGCAAATCTCCTAAACCCATATTTTATTCACAATAGAACATAGAAAACATAAAATGTTTAAACTGAGGAAATGTACCATTTTAAGGGAAAAATAAGGTCATTTTGAATTTGGTGGCAGGAACACGTCTCAGTTTCCCAGAGCTATGCTAATTGGTCAAGTCAAATACATGGTGAGGCAGGACTTCCCAGAGAGTTGACTGAGATCAAATGAAGAGCATTAAAACAGACATGCATGGGTTGTTACAAAAAGAAAATTAGAGACCAAAGCCATTCCACACTGATTTGTGAGGGAGAAAGAAGCTTATAAAATGTAAATGATGTATAAAATTTACATTTTATACAGCATCCCAACCTTTTTGGAATTGGAGTTATAGATATCAGGAAACTAAAGCTGAAATCGTCTCATTCATCTTTTCATCCCAAACCCAAATGTCTTCAGTGTATAGCAAAAGCTAAAGAATAGCTGTTCCAATACTTTCAGAGGGGACTGTATATAATTAACATCAGTTAATTATATTTATATAGTTAATTATATTTAAATATCCATCCATCCATTTTCTGTACCGCTTATCCTACACAGGGTCACAGGGGGCCTGGAGTCTATCTCAGGGAACTCGGGGCATGAGGCGACCCATCACAGGGCACAATCACACACACACATTCACACACTAAGGACAATTTGGAAATGCCAATCAGCCTATAATGCAGGTCTTTGGACTGGGGGAGGAAACCTGAGTACCCGGAGGAAACCCCTATAGCATGGGGAGAAAATGCAAACTCCACACACACAGGGCAGTGTGGGAATCGATCCCCCAACCCTCGAGGTGTGAGGCAAACGTGCTAACCACTAAACAACTGAAAAATACAAACCAGCATAATGTGTTCAGACACTCTGAGCAGCAATACAGTGAAAACTATTGGCCATGTGAACATGAGAGCTGGCACTTGACCATGTCTTGGGTGGTCTTAGTGAGCTGCATGGTCACTAGGGGTCACATGGTCGCTTGTCTGCTGATGATTGGCCCTAATTTGGCTGGGCGTCAATAAATGAAGCTGTCCAATTTCGCCCATCTTCATGACGTACACTGCCATCAATCCTTTACTCCAGCAGCAAACCGTACACAGGAGCTGGTTGAACTGCTATCATGGTGGGCTGGCTTCAGGGGAGAACACAATGATACCCTTTACACACTGATGCATTCACATGTATAGCAGAATGTTTCCCCCTCATGCATCAGTGTTGTGTAACTTTAGCTAGAGAATATGGAGCCTGCTTAGGACTATGTTCATCTCTTCTCATCAGAAATTCACAAAATATGAGATTTTTGCATGAGTTTTACATTTTGCTAATAATAATAATAGTAATAGTAATAATAATAATAATAATAATAATAATAATAATAATATAATATAATAAATGTCTTTCCACTGGCATAGTACCTAAAAACAGTTTAATCATTTTGTTGCATCTCTGATATTTTTTTTCTTTCACTGCTCCAGATGTAAACGATGCTCTGTTGCAAGTCTTCTCCTGCTCCTTGTGTCCACGTTCCTATACATCAGAGATTAACCTTAACAAACACATAAGGAGATGCCACTATGAGGAGTTTGTGAAACTCCAGAAATCAGGAGAGATTAAATATGAGATTCAGACGCACGCAAAAGTAGAGAAGCCATATCACTGCACACAGTGTGGTAAGAGTTTTACTTACCATAGTAATCTCCAAGTCCACCAGCGTATTCACACAGGAGAGAAGCCGTACCTCTGCTTGCAGTGTGGGAAGACTTTTACTCAAAAGGGTAATCTCCAAATCCACCAGCTCATTCACACAGGAGTGAAGCCGTATCACTGCTCGCAGTGTGGGAAGACTTTTACTCATCAGAAAACTCTCCAGCAACACCAGCGCATTCACACAGGAGAGAAGCCGTATCACTGCTCACAATGTGGAAAGCATTTTACTCAAAAGCGTAATCTCCAAATTCACAAGCGCAGTCACACAGGAGAAAAGCCATATCTCTGCTCACAATGTGGGAAAAGTTTTACTCTTCAGCGTCATCTCCAACTACACCAGCGCAGTCACACAGGAGAGAAGCCCTATCAGTGCTCACAGTGTGGAAAAAGTTTCTCTCAACAGAGTAATCTCCAAGTCCACCGGCGCATTCATACAAAAGAGACTCTGTACCACTGCTCACAGTGTGGGAAGAGTTTTACTAATCAGAGTACTCTCCAGCTACATCAACGCTGTCACACAGGAGAGAAGCCGTATCACTGCTTACAGTGTGGAAAGAGTTTCTCTCACCAGAGTAATCTCCATGTCCACCAGCGCATTCACACAGGAGAGAAGCCGTATCACTGCTCACAGTGCGGAAAAAGTTTTTCTCAACAGAGTAATCTCCATGTCCACCAGCGCATTCACACAGGAGAGAAGCCGTATCACTGCTCACAGTGTGGAAAGTATTTTACTCAAAAGGGTAATCTCCAACTACACCAGTGCATTCACACAGGAGAGAAGCCGTATCACTGCTCACAGTGTGGGAAAAGTTTTACTTATTCATCTAGATTTAAGACCCACAAGTGCATTAAAACATAACCATTACATAATTTGAATTATTTGTCAAATTAAATATGCTTATTGTCATTACTCTTTTGACTTAAAATGATCTGTGTAGATTGTATTTTTGTGCAAGGCAAAGTATGTAATGTTATTGCATTGATTAATATACTTAATTTAATGTTTGCTTTTGACATTAAATTATTTTATTAATATATTTTTTTGGAGGATGCCATCTTTACCCACTGCTTACTCATTAATACATTTTGAAAAGTGTGTGATAAGATGCCAACATTTTCTTCTGTTATGTACAGTGAATGAATTTCTAAAAACAGCCTAACATTTTAATCAATTATTTACATATGTTTTTTTCTCATCAATATTTCATAGAGCAATTTGTAGTAGTAAAATGTTCATGTCTGTCTGTATAAACATGTTTTAATGGGCATACAGGTTGGTTGAGAACTTGATAAAGTTAAGTTTGCTATGTGCAAGTGTACTTTGAGAATAAACCGTGGTGCTGAGCCATCTATTCATCTGTTTCTAAATCCAAATCAGTTTTGATTTCTGTTTCTTTTTAATCTTCTCATGATGGCATGGGTTTCCTGATTCACATAGATCATCTTGAATTTTGTACACTGATCCCATTACCCGAAGCAAACCAAAAAGTTTTGCACCAGGTAATAACTGTATTCTTCTTCTTCTTCTTCTTCTTAATAATAATAATAATAATAATAATAATAATAATAATAGTAGTAGTAGTAGTAGTAGTAGTGTTGTTGGGCTATTCAGTGGCAGTGACAAAAATCTAGATTATGGCAGCGTCATGAAATTACAAGATGTGTATCGTTTATGCCTCCAATCAATGTAATAGAGTAATAGCTTCATAAAACCTTACCTAACTCTATAAAGAACATAATAGAACTGTTGTCCTACTTTACACCTCTATACTGAGGCCTCCCACAAAGTTATTAAATGACAGTGATACAGTATTTACTGTAAACACCCACGATATCATCACTTCAGCTCCTGGAACTGACACTATATGGAGAAAAGTATGTGGACACCTGAGTATTGAACATCCCATTCCATAACCATGGGCATTAATATTGAGTTGGTCCCCCCTTACTGGTGTAACAGCTTCCACTCTTCTGGGAAGGCTAAGAGGTAGGTCTTTCGACGTCATTTGAAGACTGCCAGTGACTCAGCTATTCGGACATCTAGGAGAAGTTCATTCCACCACATAGGTGCCCAAACAGAGAACAGTTTTAATGCATGCCTTTCTTGTATCCTGAGAGATGGTGGCACCAGTCTAGCAGTGGTAGAGGATTGGAGGGAGTGTGGTGCAGTGCGGGGTGTGATAAGTGATTTGAGGTAAGTGGGTGCTGGTCCATTTTTGGCATTGTAGGCAAGCATCAGAAAGCCAGTGGCGGGAGCGTAGCAGTGGAGTGGTGTGGGAGAATTTAGGAAGGTTGAAAACAAGTCGAGCAGCTGCATTCTGGATCAGCTGAAGAGGCCGAATGGCTCTCAGAGGCAGACCTGCCAGGAATGAGTTGCAGTAGTCCAGTCTTGAAATGATGAGGGACTGAAACAAGCACCTGAGTGGCCTGTATGGATAGAAATGGACGAACCCTGATGTTGTGAAGGAGAAATCGACATGAACATGTCAGATTAGCAATGTGAGAGGAAAAGGACAGTTGATTGTCCTTGGTTACCCCGAGGTTGCGTGCAGTAACTGAACGTGGGATCAGAGAGTTGTCCAGGGAGCTCAAGATCCTGACGTGGTGATATGTCACCTGGGATGAACAGCAGTTCAGTTTTGAAGGGATTGATTCTCAGCTGATGAGCTGCCATCCATGATGAGATGTCTGCCAGACATGCTGAGATCCGAGCAGAAACAAGAGGATCTGAAGGAGGGAAGAAGAGGATGAGTTGAGTGTTATCTGCATAGCAGTGGTATGAAAACTCATGTGAGGATATGACCTCACCAAGAGATCAAGTATAGAGAGAGAACAGAAGAGGACCAAGTACTGAGCCTTGTGGAACACCATTGGAGAGGCTGCAGGGAGCAGATGTGGATCCCCTCCATGTCACCTGTTATGAGCGAACTTCCAGGTAGGAAGCAAACCACTGCCATGCTGCACCACAAATTCCAAGACTCATGAGGGTGGACAAGAGAGTCTTGTGGTTGAATCCACAACCTCCTAACAACCTGGGATATGTGATGAAAAAAGAATTTCACTGTGCTGTAATGTATATGTGACAGTACATAGTATCATCAAAAGATCTGGAGAAATCTCTGTGCAAAGGGCCCATCTTCGGGCTCTCACACGGCACTGCATTAAAAACAGGCATGATTCTGTAATGGAAAATACTGCATGGGCTCAGAAACACCTCCAGAACTCATATGCTGCGCAAATGCTGGTTAAAGCTCTATCATGCAAATAAGAAGCCATATGTGAACATGATCCCGAAACGCCGCCGTCTTCTCTGGGCCGAAGCTCATTTAAAATGGATTGAGGCAAAGTGGAAAACATCTCTGGTCAGACAAATCGAAATTTGAAATTCTTTATGGAAACCATGGACGCCGCATCCTCTAGACTAAAGAGGAGAGGGACCATCCGGCTTGTTATCAGCGCTCAGTTCAAAAGCCTGCATCTCTGATGGTATGGGGGTGCATTAGTGCCTATGGAATGGGCAGCTTGCACGTTTGGAAAGGCACCATCAATGCTGAAAGGTATATACAGGTTTAGAGCAACATATGCTTTCGTCCAAATGATGTCTTTTTCAGGGAGGGCCTTGCATATTTCAGCAAGACAATGCTAAATCACATACTGCATCTCTTCATAGTAGAAGAGTCTGGGTGCTGAACTGGCAAGCCTGAAGTCCAGACCTTACACCATTTGAAAACATTTGGCACATCATGAAATGAAAAATGTGCCAAAGAAGACCCAGGACTGTTGAGCAGTTAGAATCCTGTTTTAGACATGAATGGGACAACATTCCTCTCCCAAAACTCCAGCAACTGGTCTCCTCAGTTCCCAGATGTATACAGACTGTTGTTAAAAGAAGAGGAGATGCTACACAGTGGTAAATATTCCCAACCTTTTTGAGACGTGTTGCCATCAAATTCAAAATTACCTTATTTTTTCCCTTAAAATGGTACAGTTCCTCAGTTTAAACATGATATGTTTTCTATGTTCTATTGTGAATAAACTATGGGTTTATGAGATTTGCAAATCAATGCATTCTGTTTTTATTTACATTTTACACAGCGTAATAACTTTTATGGAATTGGGTTTGTAACTTCTTGTAGGCGTTTTGCATAATTGTCCACCAGGAATTTTTTTTATCACTCTTGCTGGAATTTGTGACCACTCTTCCATGCAATATTCTTTCAGTTGAAAGATGTTTGCGGGTTTTCTTGCATGTACTGCCTGTTTCAAATCCCCCCACAACATTTCAATGGGATTCAAATCTGGACCTTGACTAGGCCATTCCATAACCCTCCATTTCTTCTTTTTGAATCATTATCCTGTTGAAAGGTCCACTTCCGGTTCAACTTCAACTTTTGGACCGATGGCCTCATATTATCTTCAAGCACTCTTTGATATGATGCAGAATTCATATTTGAATCAATGAATGCAAGCTGTCCAGTCCCTGAGGCAGCGAAGCAACTCCAAAGCATAACATTTCCACCACTGTGCTTCACAGTTGGCATGAGGTGCTTCTCCTGAAAAGCTGTCTTTGGTCTGCTCCAAACATGTCTCCTGTCACTGGGGCCAAACAACTCTATCGTCTGTCGGAGCACATTATTCCAAAAGGCCTGGTCTTTGCCTATATGCTCACTGGCAAACTGTAGTCTTGCAAAGGCACGCCTCCCATGCAGGTCAAATTTGTGCAATATCTTTCTGATTGCAGAAGCATGCACTTTGACACCAACAGTTGCAAGACTTACTAGCAGATCCTGTGATGAAATTTTGGGGTTCTTGGAGACTTGCATCAGACGGTCTGCTCTTGGGCTGAATTTGCTGGGATGGCCAGTCCTGGACAAATTGGCATTCGTTTGAAATCTGCACCATTTGTAGATGATTTTCCTTACAGTGGAATGTTGTATTTCAGATAATTAGGAGATCTTTTTAAATCCCTTGCCAGACTCATAGGCATCCAGAGCCTTTTTTCTGAAGGCCTTACAGAGCTCTTTAGATCTTGGCATGATGACGCCACACAACTCAATAGCAAAGACAACACCAGACTCTAGATGTGAGAGTTTTAAATAAGACAGGTTCCGCCTGCACTCCCTAAGCAGGTTCTAATCACTGGCACCCAATCTTGAACACCTGATTCTAATTTTATGGATTTGAAGGTGTGATAAATGTAGGGGTGTACTTACTTTTTCCATGTTACTGATCAGTTGTGTTTTTTTGTTAATTTAAATTGTGAAAATTACTACAAAATGTCAATATTGTGTGTCATTTGATAGACACATTTTAATAGGCACTTTTTCAAAGAGGATCAAATGTTTGCTTGTCCAAATAAGTCAAAAAAGCCAACTGTTTCCATGGGGTGTACATATTTTTTCACATAATGCCTAACAGTATTTTTTTTAAAAATTTTTTTATAGTTTATTTATTTGTTTGTGTAGACTGGTTATTTAGCTTGTTTCTTTATATTGATTCCTTATTATCCTGCAAGTTGTTTAATCCCCTCCCCAAACATAATAGTAAATCATTTGGTTGGTATTAATTGTGGGTAATTAGAGGCTGCAATCAGCTGATCTAAAGTCTATAATCTATGATCTGTAAATAGGCTACACTAAACGATGTGTTGTTTATGGCTCAATGGCTTTTTTGGCATTTTCACAAGACCATACCAACCAACAAATAAGGTGAGAATTTGTTTCCAGAGACAACTAAGATTTCCTTGCAGACCAGAGCATGTGAGCGGAGCAGAGCGGAGAGCGGAGAGCACCTTTCTTAAGATTCAGCTCTGCTTGCTCAGATCGCTCAGATTCTCAACACAGAATGCACTTTGTGATAAGCTGGTTTGAGAAACTGTGAAATAAGCAATAGGTTTAACAGTCAGTGAACAGTCAGTTCTTGAATTCGATGTGTTGGAAGCAGGAAAAATGAGCAAGCAAAAGGACTTGAGCGACTTTGACAAGGGCCAAATTGTGATGGCTAGACAACTGGGTCAGAGCATCTCCAAAAAGGCAGAGGCAGTGTGATGCTCTGGGCAATGTTCTGCTGAGAAACCTTGGGTCCTGGCATTCATGTAGATGTTACTTTGACACGTACCATCGACCTAAACATTGTTGCAGACCCTAATAGCAGTGGCCTCATTCAGCAGGATAATGCACCCTGCCACACTGCAAAAATTGTTCAGGAATGGTTTGAGGAACATGACAGGCAGTTCAAGGTGTTGACTTGGCCTCCAAATTCTCCAGATCTCAATCCGATCGAGCATTTGTGGGATGAGCTGGACAAACAAGTCTGATCCATGGAGGCCCCACCTCACAGGACTTAAAGGATCTGCTGCTAATGTCTTGGTGCCAGATACCACAGCACACCTTCAGAGGTCTTGTGGAGTCCAAGCCTCGACGGGTCAGAGTTGTTTTGGCAGCACAAGGGGGACAAAGGCAAGCAGTTTTAATGTTATGGCTTGTGTCTGTGTCTCTCTGTGTGTGTGTGTGTGTGTGTGTGTGTGTGTGTGTGTGTAGTGGTAGAAGTGGACATATCCTTTACTCATTTTATTATTTATATCATAGGCATACCATATATTATTTAATTTTGCCTAAAAAGGTATTCTATAGTCACCAGCATGTTCAGTGGAAGTGATTAGTGAAAGTTTGTTAGGCTTCCGTCAAAATGGAACTATCCTCCAGTCCAGGTGGTGGCGGTAACGCGCCCAGTAGCTGCTTCTCCAACCGCAGAAAACACAGAGAAACAAAAAGACGCTGCAGGTTTCTCGCCTGAGCATCTGAATTATTTGAATAATCTCCAGATTATTTTTAAGATTGGAACCAGTTAGAAATAAAAGCGCGCTACTGTGCCTGTGGTTGAGGATTTAAAACTTCATTTTGCGTTAAAACCCTGAGGTAAGGTAGACAGAAGCTGTGGCCGAATCCCAAATGGATCTCTACGTCACTGTTTAAGTGCACTACAGAAGGAATGAAATATTGACGTGTACACCCTATGTAGTGCACTATTTATCTAATGAGGAGAAATGTGTCATTCAGCCTTAGCGAGTGGTTTGTGTATGTAGCTAACCAATTGGTTTACATGTTTCAAGTATTTATATTGGTTTACGTGTGTGTGTGTGTGTGTGTATGTATGTGTGTGTGTATATATATATATATATATATATATATATATATATATATATATATATATATATATATATATAATATGTATAGATAGATATCTTATTATTATTGTTGTTGTTAATTATTGATTGATTGATTGATTGATTTTTCAGACCTGTTATAATGAGTTCAGCAGGAGACAGACAGCACTCCTCCAGAAAGTCTCAGGCTGCTGACCCTGCTCACTCACAGGTAAAGCTCAATGATGTGTCAACAGTCTCAGGATTTGTGTGAGAAAAATCCAGGGGGTGGATCTGGACCTAATTCAACTCCTCCCATAAGTCCACCCCCAAGTGTTGGATTATACTTGCTATTATAAACCGCTATTGAGTACTAACACTAACAGGTTTTCCTATTACAGTTATTGTTTGAATTTTGAAGACAAAGTTTTAACAGAGCTCCATCAGTGTGTTTAACACTGCTATGCATTCACTAAATCACTAAACGTTTTACACTTAGACTTAGAAACTAGATGGACGAGGATGTTTTGGCTCAGATCATTTCAGTTAGTGTTTGATAGCTAATCAACAAGGTTATAATTTAATATAGTAAATTATCATTTAGGTAGTCTGTGTTTAAATTTTGTTGTTGATATTTGATAACTATTTTGAGGTAATAGCTATTGGAGAGAAAAGTATGATTAATCAGAAATAAGAAAAAGAATGTGAAGTGTGTGAAAAAAATCACATTTCACACTTGTTAAGAGAGAGTTATAGATTTAAAACATTTTAATTGATTTAAATGAAAAAATCTATATATTTGCTTGTATAGATTTATAAACTTGGTTGATGTACTTTGCTGAAGAAGTGTTACTGTTGCTTTTATCTTTAGCTGTCTGAGGATGTGAAAATAGAAACTTCATGTGGAGGGACATCAGGCTCAGTGGGACGCATCCCCCCTGTGGACCAGCAGAATGAAGGAGTCCATATGAAGCTCACACCTCGTCAGTCCGGTTTCTACTGATATGAACTTATATGAACTCTGTAAATGTCTCATTCTGGATTTCTGAGATTGATTTCTCTCAGTGTGTGTAAGAATCTCTGTTTGTGTGTGTGTGTACTTTAGAAGGCTGTGTGCAGAAAGAGGAGATGCTGGAGCTGAACGTCTGCAACAGTGGGAACGACCTGAATAATATTCCTCAAGTTTCCTCTGTTAAAGAGGAAGAAACTGATGAGAAAGTCTACCTCTGTGAGAGATCGGGCCACTCTGGAGCTCTGTAACACGCTCACTGATTATTCTACCCTACACACTATCTAGTGCACTAAATGTCCACTAATGAGTCATTTAGATATGAGCCTCTGTCTCTGATTGTTTAGTTTAGATATTGGTCCATTCATTTTATAGCAGCTTAGCCCCACCCAGTCATTTTATAGCAGCCATTTTCAGACCTGCCAACCTTTTAACATCAGAGTACACTGATACGAGTTATCACTTAAAATACCAAAAGAAGACCAGAAGACCAGAGCATGAGCCAAAAGACCAGAGCATGAGCTAAAGTTAAGAAGCAATATTTGACTTCATTTACAACTTGGGAGGGCTACTGAAAACAGGAAGTGAAGTGATATCTCAGCAATGGCTTGTCAAATTTAGAATATCCCCGTGCAAGCAAGCGATGATCGTCCCACTGGCTCTTAGTCTTCCTCTGTCTCTAAGGGTGGCGACAGAAAGTGCTTGGGCCCCTTAATCGCTACTTGCAGGTATATTTCCTGGAATTTCCTTTATCAAACCTTGGCAGGTTTGATAAAGACACTCTGTTGTAAGTGCACTTCATGGAAAAAGATAAACAAAGACAATGTAGGATATGAGACCTTTAACTAGTGTTTACACTACTTTATTCCTTATTTTTTTTTTTGTTTTTTTTTTAAATTATTTTTTAAAATAAAATTCATAAAATGTGGTTTCATTTGATATTTTCCTTTATCAGTAATAAAAATGTAAAGACCAGGTTTTAAGTTATACTAATGTTAAGAACTAAAAATAGCTACAGATAAGTAAGTTGAGGAACTGTAAATACCTTTCACTGCAGCTGTATGCAGTTTATTATTATATGAACATGGGCTGGATTGCAGACTGGACATGCAGTTATGTTAATTCTACTGTGACATTTGCAACTCCTCCTTCTTTTAAATATTGTTTTTAATTCTGGTTTTCTAAATAATTTTGGAGATAATTTCTTCCTGTTATGTTTTCTCTCCTTCCAGACTGTGAGGTTTGCAAATGCTTCTTCTTCAACAAGTGTGAGGTTCACGGTCCAGCACTCTTCATCACTGATACCCCTGTTCCCATGGGGGTCACTGACCGAGCCAGACAAACTCTTCCTCCTGGGCTAGAGATTCAGAAGTCTGGTATTCCTGACGCAGGCCTGGGAGTGTTTAATAAAGGGGAGACTGTTCCAGTTGGTGCACACTTCGGACCCTACCAGGGAGAGCTGGTAGACAGAGAAGAAGCTATGAACAGTGGCTACTCATGGGTGGTGAGTTATTATAAATGTATTATAATTATTAAAATGTGATTTTGGGTACTAAGTGTGCTTGCTGATTTCGCCCTGGAGCTTGATGGCTGTTTGGTGAAAGATAAAGATACAGTCAAGATTGTTGGTGCACCAGGAGATGCTGGGTTATCATTTTATTTCTGTAAAACTACTCTATGCTTTTGTAACCTTTAGATTGGACTCTTCTGCATTGAAGTCCTGCTTATGACGTTTAAAGCTCTGAAAAGTTTAGCTGCTGGCATAACTTGTGAATCTCCTGTAGCATGGAATTTTATTTCCAGAAGATATTGGGAATGTCATTTTTCTTTAATGAACACAAAAAACTGACTACACTTGGAACATTTAGGCTACACGCTTAGGCTATAAAGTGGCGGTGCTTAGACTGAATGCAAAAAAATGCCTGATAAACAACAGTTTGGTTAAATGGGAAAGGATGTGGGATGCCAAAAAAGAGAGTCACCTCTGGTAATAATTTAATTTGCTTCAAGCTCACCAACTTGGTGAACTTTAACTCTCTGTGGAGAAAACACAGAGAATACCCTAGAGAGAATCAGAATCACAGAACAGTAAATCATCTTCTACTTCCCTTCTCGTCAACACGTATGCATTTAATTACATACATACAGTATACCATTAAATTGTTGTGGTGTGATTAATTCCCTTCTTTAGTTTTATTGAAAATGAGCAACCATTATGTGCCAAAGATATCCTGGGATGTGTATTAAAAGAACAAACAAAAGGAACTTAAATAAAGACTGTGTACATACATGCAAATCACAATATGAAGTCTCTAGTATACATTAAAACAGTTCTACTTTTTTTTTTTTTTTTTTTTTTTACACAACACATCTACACACAGATAAAGAGAAACATTAGGAAACACACAACAGCAGCGCTCAAAATGCATGATATCAAATGTTGGTGGTGAGAAAGGTACAAATCTAAATCATAACAAAAGACTACCTTTAGCTTATCAGCAGCACTAATCCAAATATTCAGTGTAGTTTCATTGGCACAATTAATTTGAACTGTTGAGAATTTCATACAAATGACATCCTAAGAGGTGAGAATCAATTTGCTAGTGGAAAGACAGACCAACCAGTATTACTTCTTTTTGAGTTTAGGAATGCTGAGCACTGAGAGAATTCAAAACAGGTAAGGTTTCAGGTGTTGTATTAGAAAACAGATCAGATATATCAGAATCAGAATCTAAACCTGGTCAATCATGCCTCCAACACTTGTCCAGTGGAAGTGTAATAGATGCTGCCTCCATCAAAATTAACTAAAATCTGTACACTCTACCTTTAAATTGTTTCTGAGAAGTAGAAAATTACTAATTGGGTGAGTGGGCATATGGGACACCATGTGCTTTCAGCATAAATCTAAACTGCAAGTAAAAGAAGGAGGAGGAACCTGACAAGCTACCAAGATATCTTCTTGATTTAGTTAAATAAACATGTCATCACTGTAAATATCCCAAGAGTTATGAATACCCATACAGTGCTGTGAAAAAGTATTTGCCCCATCCTGATTTCTTCTGTTTTTGTGTATATCTCATACTAAATAGTTTTAGATCTGCAATTTAAATACAACATAAAACAAAGGCAACCTGAGTAAACAACAATACAATTTTTATTTATTCATTTTTGATTGATGCAAAAAAAAGTTATCCAACACCTATCACCCATGTGAAAAACTTATTACCCCCTTAAATTTAAAATCTGGTTGTGCCACTTTTAGCAGCAATAGCTGCAACCAAATGATTACGATAACTGGAGATAAGTCTTTCACTTACATCTAGGACTAGGACTTACTCCTGTGCTTTGGATCATTGTCTTGCTGCATAATCCAGTTGCACTTGAGTTTCAACTTATAGACTGAAGACCGGACATTCTCCTTTAGGATTTTCTGGTAGAAAGCAGAATTTATGTTTCCCTCAATTATTGCAGGTTGCCTAGGCCCTGAAGCAGCAAAGCATCCCCACACCATCACACTTCCACCACCATGCTTGACCCGTAGGTATGATGTTCTTTTTGTGGAATTCTGTGTTTGGTTTACGCTAGATGTACGGGAATCCTGTCTCCCAAACAGTTCCTCTTTCGACTCATCAATACACAGAACATTCTCCCAAAAGGTTTGAGGGTCATCCAGGTGTGTTTTCTCAAAATTCAGACGAGTTTTTTACCTCCCCACTCTTCCATGAATGCTATTTTTGCCCAGTGGATTTCTGATAGTGGAGTCATGAACAATGACCTTTATTGATGCAAGAGAGGGCAGTAGTTTTTTTGATGTTGTCCTTGGTTCTTTTGTGACTTCCTGGATGAGTTGTTGCTGTGCTCTTGGAGGAATTTTGGAAGGTCGGCCACTTCTGGGAAGGTTCTCTACTTTGCTGAGTTTTCCCATTTGGAGATAATTGCTCTCATTGTGGTTATTTGGAGTTCCAGAGCCTTTGAAATAGCTTTGTAACCCTTCCCAGACTGATGTATTTCAATCACCTTCTTCCTCATAATTTCTGGAATTTCTTTCAACTTTGGCATAGTGTGTTACTGGGTAAGACCTTTTAACCAACTTCAAATACATTTTCAAACAGGCCCAGTTTGTATTGGATAACGTTTTTGCTTCAATGAATAGCATTATCATTTAATAACTGTATTTTGTGTTTACTCAGGTTGCCTTTGTTTTTGCACTGTATTTTCCCACTGAGAATCAGAGATGGGTCTCTCTCCAATTAGAAATCCCTTACTGTGAAATATACAGTATGGTGCAAAAGGTTTAGGCAGATGTGAAAGAATGCTGTAAAGTAAGAATGATTTCAAAAATAGACATGTTAATAGTTTGCATTTTGTTAACTGATAAATATAAAGTGAGTGATCAGAAGAAAAATCTGCATCAAAAAGGGTGTAACCACCCTTTGCCTTCAAAACAGCATCAATTGTTCAGGGAGTTTGTAGGCATATAGTCAGGTGTATGATTAAACAGTTATACCAAACAGGTGCTAATGATCATCAATTCAGTTTGTAGGTTGAAACACAATCATTAATTGAAACAGAAACAGCTGTGTAGGAGGAATAAAACTGGGTGAGGAACAGCCAAACCCAGGTGAGGTTGCTGAAGACAGTTTACTGTCAAAGGTCATACACCATGGCAAGACTGAGCACAGCAACAAGACAGAAGGTAGTTATACTGCATCAGCAAGGTCTCTCCCAGGCAGAAATTTCAAGGCAGACAGGGCTTTCCAGATGTTCTGTCCAAGATCTTTTGAAGAAACACAAAGAAACAGGCAGCAGTGGTCGGCCAAGGAAACTTACTGCAGCAGTTGAAAGACACATCAGGCTTACTTCCTTTTGCAATTGGAAGATGTCCAGCAGTGCCATCAGCTCAGACCTGGCAGAAACCAGGGGTACCCTGGTACACCCATCTACTGTCTGGAGAAGTCTGGTCAGAAATGGCCTTCATGGAAGACTTGCAGCCAAAAAGCCATACCTCCGACATGGAAACAAGGCCAAGCGACTCAACTATGCACGAAAACACAGGAATTGTGGTGCAGAAAAATGGCAGCAGATGCTCTGGGCTGAGGAGTCAAAATTTGACATATTTGGCTGTAGCAGAAGGCAGTTTGTTTGCCAAAGGGCTTGAGAGCTGTACACAAACGAGTGTCTGCAGGCAACAGTGAAGCATGGTAGAGATTCCTTGCAAGTTTGGGGCTGCATTTCTGCAAATGAAGTTGGGGATTTGGTCAGAATTTAATGGTCTCCTCAGTGCTGAGAAGTACAGGCAGATACTTCTCCATTATGCAGTACCATCAGGGAGGCATCTGATTGGCCCCAAATTTATTCTGCAGCATGACAATGACCCCAAACATACAGCAAAAGTTGTGGCAGTACAGATGTTTTCTGCACCACCCTTTTTGTTCACTTTCACTTTCTGTCACGTCCTCCCAACTATGCTACATCGGGATTGGAGGAAAGCGCTAATTAAGGGGAAAGGGAAATGTATATAGGTGAATGGTTTAGAGACTGACGAGAGATGTTCACCTGACCAGAAACATTGTTATGTCCTCTCCCAAATATCACTGAAATCCTAGAATCGCTCTCCGGGGCATCCATTTTCTCCACCATAGACCTCCACCATAGACCTCACACCATAGACTGTGGGTATTGGCAAGTGACAATTGACCCGGATAGTAAAGCCAAAACTGCTTTCATCATGACTGCAGGCTTATATCACTTCAGTGTTATGCCCTTTGTTTTAAAAAATGCACCCATTTACTCATGCCATACAATACTTACATCTTTCGCATAATGTATCATAACTCTCCAATTAACAAAAATCCAAACTGAAGTACACCTGAAGGAGTCAGAGAAGAAAACAGAACCAGAGAATACAGTTCTTTATGGAAAACAACACTTTTGTTTATTATAGTTGTCTACACATAACTATACAGATGTTTATGTATGTGTGTGTGTGTATATATATATATATATATATATATATATATATATATATATATATATATATATATATATATATATATATATATATATATATATATATATACTGAACAAAATTATAAACGCAACACTTTTGTTTTTGCCCCCATTTTTCATGAGCTGAACTCAAAGATCGAAGACTTTTTCTATGTACACAAAAAGCCTATTTCTCTCAAATATTGTTCACAAATCTGTCTAAATCTGTGTTAGTAAGCACTTCTCCTTTGCCGAGATAATCCGTCCACCTCACAGGTGTGGCATATCAAGATGCTGATTAGACAGCATGATTATTGCACAGGTGTGCCTTAGGCTGGCCACAATAAAAGGCCACTCTAAAATGTGCAATTTTATCACACGGCACAATGCAACAGATGTCGCAAGTTTTGAGGGAGCGTGCAACTGGCATGCTGACTGCAGGAATGTCCACCAGAGCTGTTGCCTGTGAATTGAATGTTCATTTCTCTACCATAAGCCGTCTCCAAAGGAGCCAAATTAGGCACACGCATCTTTCGCTTACATTTGTGAAGAAAAACTCACTATTTCCATGAAGAATGGGAGAGTATGTTTTCTTCCTTTTGTTTGGTTGAATGCTGTCTTTACTCATCCTGAAGCAAACAAAATTTTCTAGGTAATACTGTAATATAATATGAGCATGATGACGTGCTTGATTGAAACTTTGATGTGACGGCTGATGTGGCAAGTAAATACTACATTTTCATTGGAGGGGGTGGGATAGGGAGTGGTATAGCACACTCTGATTGGATGAAATAGGAAAAGGTTTCCAAAACGTCTTGGCGAGCTACCTACAATCAAGCCATGAGCTACTGGTAGTGTTGGAGACCCCTGGTCTACATAGACGACAACATCATTTATTCACTCACAGTGACCCAGCATTTCCCTGATCTTCAAACTGTCCTCCATAGGCTGGAAGGTGCTGGTTTGACTATTAATTTGGAAAAGTGCAAGTTTTGTCATCCAGAAATCTCTTTTCTGGGTCATGTGGTAAGCTCTAAAGGCATCATGGCCGATCTAAATAAAGTTGAGGCCATTCGCGCTTTTCCTGCCCCCAGCAACATGAAGCAAGTTCAGCGTTTCCTGGGATTAGCTGGCTGGTACCACTGGTTTGTGCCAAACTTTTCTAAAATTGCTGAGCTCCTCAACTCCTTGAAAAAGAAAGAACAGGTGTTTAAATGGACGACGCTATGTCGACAAGTTGAAAACATGCCTCATCTTGCCCCCCATTCTCGGCCACCCTGACCTTCAGGTCCCTTTTATTATATATACAGATGCCAGTAACGCTGGATTGGGTGCGATCCTCGCACAGCAAAAAGATTCAGGCAGGGAGGTTGTTATTTCATATGCCAGCAGAACCTTAACTGGGGCAGAAAGCAACTACACAGCAACTGAAAAAGAGTGTCTGGCAGTTGTATGGTCCTTGGAAAAATGGCAACATTACCTTGAACATGAACATGAATGACAACATTACTTTGAAGCTCTTCACGGTTGTCACTGACCATTCTGCTCTGCAATGGGTCATGGGATTGACCAAAACCAACAGCCGCCTCATTCGATGGGTTCTGAGACTGCAAAAATTCAACTTCATCACTGAATACCAAAAAGAGAAATTAAACGTAGCCCCAGACGCTTTGTCCAGGTCTCCCGTCACAAAAAGTTGCACCCTTTACACCAAGCAAAAGACAGACCACCTCACAGAGCTTTTGGTGTCAGATGTTGTCCTGTGGGAAGAACAGCATAAGGACAAAACTACTGCAGGCAGTGGCAGAAAAACAAACCCCTCAAATGGACCAATACGAAGTGGTAGAGGATAAGTTGTATCACAGAACTCACCTAATGGATGGTCAAATACACTACAGAGTGTATGTTCCTGGCAGTCTCAGACAACCCTCCTTCAGCATCATCATTCTCACCCCCTAAGTGGCCATAGAGGGACCTATAACACATATAAGTGGCTCCAGGAAGTAGCGTTTTGGCCAGGAATTTGGACAGATGTAAAACACCATGTCAGGAGTTGCGTGAAATGCCAAACCCTCAGGTTTGATAACCAAAAACCTCTGGGGAAACTCCAATCAATTACCACCCACCGTCCAGATGAAATGCTGGGAGTTGACAATATGGGCCCACTACCACGGAGTACACGGAAAAACGAGTACCTGCTGGTTTTCGCTGATTATTACTCCCGATGGGTTGTGTTCTTTCCCATGCGTCATGCCACCGCTCAAAATGTTGTATCAATTCTCCAAAAAGAAATCTTAACCCGGTGGGGAGTTCCAGACTTCATCCTCTCTGATAGAGGCGCCCAGTTTGTTTCATCTTTGTTCAGAAAAGTATGTGAAAAATGGAGAGTTACCCCCAAGTTAACCACAGCATATCACCCTCAGACAAACGTGTGAACAGAACTCTCAAAAATATGATTGCAGCATATGTGGGTGACAACCACCAAAGATGGGACCAGTTCCTACCCGAGTTGCGATTTGCCATAAACTGTTATCCAAGAAACCATTGGAGTAACTCCAGCAGAATTGCTCTGGGAAGGAAACTGCAAAGGCCAATGGATAAATTACTCCATGGTTCGAATCTCACTCCTGATGCTACCTCCTATGACGTGGTTTTTCACCAAAAGCAACTGCAATCTCAAGCTAGAGAGAGCAGCAGAAAAGCCCAACTCTGGCACTATAACAAAAAAAGGCAAGATGTCACTTTCCAGAACAAAGACAGAGTATGGCTTTGGAACTTTCCTCAATCCTGTGCACAACACAAGTTTAGTGCAAAATTGGCACCCAAATGGAAACGGCCTTACTGGATTCTGAGGAAACTGGGACCATCGAATTACCGCATAGCGTTGGAAGCCACTGGAGAAGATGTGTGCACAGCGCATGTATGCAACCTTAAAATGTGTTTTCCAACAGCTGGGGGGGGGGTTCTGGTTTAGAGACTGAAGAGAACCAGAAACGTTGTTCCGTCCTTTTTGGAGGCAGTCCTAGCGAGTGAGTTAGTCGAAGACTGTGCGTTTCCAGGGAATGCGGAGAGGATGTGGTGCTTCCGGGTTAGCCTACGCTGACAAGTTGTTTCCCTCTGACGGTGACCACCTTATTGTCCAGTTTCGGGATTGACCTGGAGCTTTGCACCATACAGGGAGCAGTTCAAGTGAACGAGCTAGACAGGCAGACCACGCCGACATACCCAAGCCACTCTCAGCCACCCGTGCTGTCAGCTTGGGCAGTGTCTCAGTATACATGCTACCAAACATACCACAAAGCTATTCCTACACATACACACACGCATCCACTACTGCGTTTTCAAAGCAGTGCTGCATGTCCAAGGTATTGGTTGCAATGAGTTTTTGTTTATAAATTTTTTTTTTTATTTTGAAACAGTTTTGACACTTCCCAGGTTCCTGAATTTATGTTTCCTTTTTGATTTTATGTTTTCTTGTTGTTTGTATTTCATGCACGTTGAGGGGAAGCTCAGAAAATATTTACTTAATGCCGCGTATGTGAATGAGGTTCTATGTTAAACAAAGTGTTGTTGTCTTTTCTTCTTTCTGGGAAAAGAAGAATTTTTTTTGTATTATAATAAGTCATTAAAAGGCAAAGAAAATGACCGATGATCTCTTGTGTAGTTTTCTTCCCTTTTGTGTGTGTTTATCTCTTTGTATGTAACAGGTGGTTTATTTAGCTATCCGGTTTTAAATAAATATATCTCTGACAGTTATACACCTGTCTGGAGCCTGAATATTCTAAACAATATATTTTATACAATATTTTTTTTGAGGGTTTGGGTCCAGGAGTCGATGTAGGACTGAGGACTAAAAAGTATGAAGATGGCTTTGGATTGCAGTTGATACGAACAGTCGTGCTACAATGGCTTAGGATGGCAATTGCTATGATAGCTTTAGGACAGCAATTGCCACGAACAGTTTTGCAGTCAGGTCTCCATCACTGAACAGTTGATAACTTCAACAAAGTAGACTTCATGTTGAAACTAATGCATTTCATGGTTACACAGTTGCTGAAACTGTTGATCACTTGGGATCTTCACACACAACAGACTCTAGAGATTACACAAAATGGCACAAAAATCATTGAGTGAGTGACAGTTCTGTTGGTGGAAACGCCTTGTTGATAAGAGAGGTCAGAAGAATTTTTTTTTTTTTTGTGCAGATATCCAGGAACGGGCAGCATGAGGAATACATAGATGCCAAGAGAGAGATGTATGCTAACTGGATGAGGTGAGGACTACACTGGGTCTTGGGTTTTTTTTTTAGTAGTTGATTTTATGGTTTCTCAATCTTGTCATTCACACCTTCCCCTTTATTATTCTCACTTTGTATAATTGATTTCTGATATTTTTTAATTTTTAATTTTTGCCCTTTCTGACATCGTGCATCATTCTCTCAGGTATGTGAATTGTGCTCATAATGACGGCGAGCAGAATCTTATGGCATTTCAGTATCAAAGACGAATTCTGTATCGATGCTGTCGAGCCATTAATCCAGGACAGGAGCTCTTGGTGTGGTATGAAGCAGACTATGCCAAAGATCTCGGCCCTGCGTTTGACTACCTATGGAACAAAAAGTGCACCACAAATGGTAAAGTCTAGGGATTTTATGATAAATATTTGGTCTTAAGAACAAATTTTATGATTTCAAACCTAAGTATTGTGTCTGGTATATGTCTTCATAAATTGAGTTGTGTATGAGATCAAGGAATCGTAATACTTCAAGAGTCTCCTGAACAAGAAAACAGAGCCACTGAGCTGGAACTCTGATCCTTTTTCATATCTACTAACTGAAACAAGCAATGTGAGTATCTCATACATTAATGGCCATGGTTTTGGAATAGGATGTCCAACAAGCTCATATCGGTGTCCACATACAGTTCCCTCTGAAAATATTGGAACAGCAAGGCCAGTTCTTTTGTTTTTGCTATAGATTGAAGACATTTAGGTTTGAGCTCAAAAGATGAATGAGTCGATTGAATCAGAACTTAAACTTCCTGCCAGCAGCAGTTGATGGCAGAATCATTGTGAGAGCTGTGATGAAAAACCCAGAATTAACAGTCAGTGACATCACCAACCTCCTCCACAGGCCATGGTTGAAGGTATCACAATCCACCATTTGAAGAAGACTTTGTGAGCAGAAATATAGAGGCCATATGACAAGATGCAAAACAATCATCAGTAGTAAAAATTGAAAGACCAGATTGGAATTTGCAAAGAAATATAGGGATGATCCACAAAAGCTCTGGAACAATGATTAACCTTCACCAAAGCAATAGAAAGGCCAAAGTGTGCAGAAAGAAAGGATCTGCTCTTGATCCAAAACATACAGTGCTGTGAAAAAGTATTTTGCCCCATCATGATTTCTTCTGTTTTTGTGTATATCTCATATTAAATTGTTTCAGAAATTACAACCCCATTTCCATAAAAGTTGGGATTTTTTCTAAATACAATAAAAACAAAAATCTATGATTTCTCAAGTCTCTTGACAATTAATTAATTTAATTAACTGACAAAAGTACAAAGAAAAGATGTTCAGCGTTTTCACTGACCAACTTTGTATTTTCCTCATGATGCGCCATAGGAGACAGAGCTGGACTGCTGGCAAGCCAGTCAAGCACACGCACTCTATGTCTACGAAGCCACGATGTTGTAGCACGTGCAGAATGAGGCCTGGCATTGTCCTGCTGAAATAACTATGGACTTCCTGGGAAAAGTTGTTGCCTCGATGGCACATATGTTGCTCTATAATCCCAATATACGTCTCCATGTCAATGGTACCTTCACACATATGCAAATCACCCATGCCGTGGACACTAATGCACCCCCATACCATCACAGATGCTGTCTTTTGCACCTTTCGCTTACGACAGTCTGCTTGGTCTTTTTCATCTTTGGCACAGAGAACTCTGTGTCCATTTTCCCGAAAACAAGCTGAAACTTGGACTCATCTGACCACAGCACACGTTTCCACTGCCTTTCATCTGAGATGAGCTAGGGCCCAGAGAACTCTGCAGCGTTTCTGCATAGAATTGATGTGTGGCTTCCTCCTTGCATAATAGAGTTTCGGGTTGCATTTTTGGATGCAGCGGTGGACTGTGTTATGTGACAATGGTTTTCCGAACTACTCCTGAGACCATGTGGTTATATTTATCACAGTAGCATGACAATTTCTCAGGTAATGCCACCTGAGGGCTCGAAGGTCACGCATATTCAACAATGGCTTCTGGCGTTGCCCTTTATGCAGAGATTTTGCTGGATTCCCTGAATCTTTTCACAATGTTATGCACTGTAGATGGTGAAAGACCTAAATTCTTTGCAGTCTTTCGTTGAGCAATGTTCTTTTTGAACTGACTGACAATTCTCTCATGAAGTTTGGAACAAAGTGGTGAGTCACGACCCATCCTTGCTTGCAAAGGCTGAGCTTTTGGTAGATGCTCCTTTTATGCCCAATCCTGATACTTTCCCCTGTTACCAATTAACCTGATCCTCCAAAATGGTGTTACTTCAATATTCTATAAACTTTTCAGTCTTATTTTGCCTCTGTCCCAACTTTTTTGAGTGTGTTGAAGGCAACAAATTCTAAAGTTGTTTATATTTACAAAATACAATTAGGTTGGTCAGGGAAAACATTGAATATCTTTTCTTTGTACTTTTGTCAAATTAAAGTTTTAAGAGACTTGACAAATCACAGATTTTTAGTTTTTTTGCATTTTAGAAAAAAATCCCAGTTTTTATGGAAATGGGGTTGTAAAACAGAGGCAGCCTGAGTAAACACAAAATATAGTTTTTAAACGATAATGCTATTTACTGAAGCAAGAAAGTTATCCAATACCAACTGGGCCTGTGTGAAAATGTTTTTGCCCCTGTAGTTACTAATTCCCCAAATCTATGAAACTGCATTCATAATGGGGTTCAGCGGGACTAGATGCAACCAGGCCTGATTACTGCAAAACCTGTTCAATCAAATCAACATTTAAATAGAACTTTTTCAACAGCATGAAGTTGGTTAAATGGTCTTACCTAGTAACACACTATGCCAAAAAGGAAAGAAATTCCAGAAATGATCAGGAAGAAGGTGATTGAAATACATCAGTCTGGGAAGGGTTACAAAGCTATTTCAAAGGCTCTGAGACTCTAAAGAACACAATGAGAGCCATTACCTCCAAATGGAAAAACTCGGCACAGCAGTGAACCTTCCCAGAAGTGGCCGACCTTTCAAAATTCCTCCAAGAGCACAGCGACGAATCATCCAGGAAGTCACAAAAGAGCCAAGGACAACATCAAAGGACCTACAGGCCTCTCTTGCATCAATAACAGTCACTGTTCATGACTCCACAATCAGAAAGACCCTGGCCAAAAATGGCATCCATAGAAGAGTGGGGAGGTGAAAACCACTGCTAACCCAGAAGAACGTTAAGGTTTGTCTGAATTTTGTGAAAACACACCTTGATGATCCTCAAACCTTTTGGGAGAATGTTCTGTGTATTGATGAGTCGAAAGTGGAACTGTTTGGAAGACAGGGGTCACATTACATCTGGTGTAAACCAAACACCTAATTCCACAAAAAGAACATTATACCTATAGTGGCAGTGTGATGGTGTGGGAATACTTTGCTGCTTCAGGGCCTGGGCAACCTGCAATAATTGAGGGAAACATGAATTCTGCTCTCTACCCGAAAGTCCTAAAGGAGAATGTCCAGTCTTCAGTCTGTAAGTTGAAACTCAAGTGCAACTGGATTATGCAGCAAAACAATGATCCAAAGCATAGGAGTAAGTCCTAGTCCTAGAAGTAAGTGAAAGACTGATCTCCAGATCCAAAACCGATTTTAAGTTCAAGGGGGCAAATAGTTTTTCACCTGGGGAATCTTTTTTTTTTAAACTTTTTGCTTCAATAATAAATACATTTTTTAAAAACGGTATTGTGTGTTTACTCAGGTGGCCTTTGTTTTATGTTGTATTTAGTTTGAAGATCTAAAACTATTAGTATGAGATGTACACAAAAACCGAAGAAATGAGGGTGGGGGCAAATAATTTTTCACAGCACTGTACAAGCTCATCGGTCAAGCACGGTGAAGGTAGTGTCATGGCTTGGGCTTGCATGGCTGCTTCTGGGACAGGCTTTAGGACCCACACAGACCACAGGGTGAGCACCACCTGCTGGTCTCACTAATACCACTTCCAGCAGCAACCTTAGTTTTCCCCAGGAGGTCTCCCATCCAGGTACTGGGTACAAAGGTGCCATGTTCTATGTTGTTTAACACATATAGATGTAAATATCAAGAATTTCATGCCTGTGAACCCTCCAGATCTGCTCCTTTACCTAAGCAAAAAAATTACCAAAAGGCTTGACTAAACAAACGTGTTCAGTTTAGACTTTGAAACATTGAGACTGTCCCGAGACACTAATTAGAAGGCTGTTCCATAACGGTGGGGCTTTGTAAGAGAAAGCTCTGCCCCCTGCTGTAGCCTTCAGTATTTAAGTTACCAACAAAGACTCTGCACCTTTTGATCGAAGTAGGCATGGCAGATTATAAAAGACCAGAGGTTCACTCTGGTATTGCAATGCAAGACCATTCAGTGCTTTATAGATCAGTAGTAGTATTTTATAATAAATGCGAAATTTGATTGGGAGACAGTGCAGTGTGGATAGGGGTATGTGGTCATAGCTTCTGGTTCTAGTAAGGACTCTCGCTGCATCCAATCTAAATCATCCAAACTAGAGGTAACAAAAGCATGAACTAATTTTTCTGCAATGTGTAGTGACATTATATTTCTTATCTTAGCAGTATTTCTGAGATGAAAAAAGGCTATCCTAGTAATATAATCTACATGAGCTTCAAATAAAAGACTGAAGTCTCACCAAGGTCTTTTATTGCTGCACATGATGAAACAGAAAGGCCATCTTGAGTTGCTTTGTAAACAAAAAGCTGTTCTAGCTGCTTGTGGTTCTAGTACAAGTACTCCTGTCTTGTCAGAATTAAAGAAGAAGAACGCAGCTCTGCTTGTGGAACACCAAACTTTACCTTACTATGCGTAGTCACCATTTACATCTGCAAACTGATAATGATCAGTCAAATAAGACTTGAGGCAGGAGAGGGCCTTTCCCTTAACTCTGTAACGAATCAATCATTACTAGCATTATTCTTTTCCACCAGAATAATGTAATGGATCAACTTTAAACATGAAAAATGAAACAGAAGCGCACGCTTGGATTCGAAGCACCTTTTTAAAGGAGACGAGTTTTAAAGCGTGCCCGCCTTATCTAACAGAATGTGTAGTAAATCGGATGAATCTGCAAAATTTAAAAATATTCTCCACCAGTTACAATTTATGTAACGAATTAAAAGATGTTTAACATGTTTAAATGTATTCTCCAATTTATATAAGGAATTAGCTTGAATGGCGTGAAATATATCTATATATCTAATCAACGTGTGTTGTGACCAGTTATAAATATACATCAGCCATGAAACGGAATTCGTGTATGTGCACATATACATATAGATAATTAACTACAATGGATTATAATTAATTATGACTATGTATGTGGTCTAGATCAGCTTTTAGGATCAGCTGTAGTCTAGTTTGGAATTATGAACTCTAAAGAGGGAGTTTATCCTTATGGCCAGGAAGGAAATCTCCCTTTCCTGAGCGGGTAGCAAGATCGCAGCATTTAATTGACTCATCACGTGACCAAACAGAGACAAATCAAGAGTGGGATAATAGATTTTAATAACTAGATGTAACTATGAATACACACGACTAACTCTAAGCAAAACATACATATGTACATCTATATACAAGGAAAGAAAAGGTATAGAGAGAAAGTAATGAAATAAAAGGGAATCGCAGACAGAAACACAACTAATTAGCCTATTTCAAAACCAGCAATGAACTTAAATCTCCTGTAAACAGGAGTACAATCTTAAACGCAGATAGATCCATTAACTATACTTGCATGGCTTTGGTTTGAAAGTTCGTGCGAGGTCGTGTAGAGTTCGCTGGTTCGTTGTGCCGTTTGAAAAGGCGTGGGCCGTGAGGCGGTTGCATCTTTTGTCCGGGAGAGGGAGATCCTGGCTTCCTCTTCCCGGGGCACGTGGCCACGGGGGAGACAAACCGGAAGGAGCGTAGAAGTGAAGTTGAAGAGTGTGAGTGAAGAGAGACTGAAGAGAGTGAAGTTTCAAAGCGTGGTGTTGTTTTAAAGACAACACCAACGCACACGCCTCTTTGGGCTATTGGCCAATCAGGAAGTTGGATTTGTTGGCGGGATGAACTATCTTTGTCTGGTCTCAGACCCAAATTTGCATGTCCAGGGAGGAGCCGGTTTAAACCGTATTATGTGTGAAATTAAGAAAAAGCATGAAATAATGTATCCCATTGCAATATGATATGCATAATCAATCAGGGTATCGCAAGACGATTAACCACATACCAAATTCGATGGACTTATAAAGAATATTACAAGTAAAACATGGTTACAGACATTTAAAATAATATCCTAAGTTAAAACTATCTAAAATCATTATAGTTATGTTACATAAACACACAGTATATGCAAACACGAAAACATCACACTATTTGGACATCGAATAATTACATATAATTACATGTTACATTCAAAAGAAATTCTTACATTGTGTGTGCGCACGGGTGTGTGCTTTGTGTGTTTGTGTGTGTGTGTGTGTCTGAAGAGGGGGGGGTCGTGTCGCATTCCGATGGCTTCTGATGAAGACCGGAGGGGGGTTACCGATAAGGATTCAAGGCTCAAAGACACAGAGATTCAAGGCTCAAAGACACAGAGAAACTTTTTTGCTAGATCCAGGCTGATTCAGAAATCAGTTTGATATGTTCAGACGTTACAGTCCCCCATTTCGGACAAGGATGTCCAGGTGTGGACATCGTTGGGTGACAGTCGTCATGGTGATCGGATGACAAGTGGTTCAAACTGATTGATCAGCGGGTGGCTCCTAAATGTCCTCAGCCTTTGCTTCCTCAGGCTGAGGGTCCATCTCGATGTGCGTTTGTGCGCCCTCTAGGGCCAGTTCAGAGACAGGGTAAATGGGTGGTTTCTTCCACAGCCTTTTCGGCAGCAGTCCTCTGCTTGGCGTAGGCCTTGTGGATTCTGCCTGGTGACACATTGAGCAGTGGGCTTCCACCCCCCTTTTGGAATTAGGGAGTGGTGGCAGGGAGGCTTGCGCCCACTGGTCAAGGAAAACTCTGTGGCAAGCGTTTACCTTCTCTGGTCATTTTGTAGAAGGTATGATCAGTTCAGTTCTCTGTGAATGGTGTTAAGTCCATCTATGAAAGTGTACCCTGGTTGTGCTGAAGTATGAATTTCAGCTCGGGTCGCCAGCAGGTGGTTTTGCAGGCCTTGACCTTAGTGTTCCTTTCTTTTCAGTTCACTTTCTGCTCTGGTTAGGAGAGCTTCACTTGTCGGAGTTTCCTGTTGAGTTCCTCTCTGGATTCTCTCTTCAACTGCTCTCTGTGCTCGGTCTCTGCATAAGGCCCTTTGTAGTTTTTCCACTGCCTCTCGGAGCTCTGGGTCCATTTCACCTTCTGTCCCGCGCCAGTTCTGGGTCTCGAGAGGTATGCTGATCTAGGCAGCGTTAAGCATGGGCCTGGTTCCTTCAGGCCTCTTCGTTCTGGAGCTTGAGCACACTGCTGCTTCTTGCTCCAGGGGGACGTTGCTCTTTTCGCTGAGTCGTGCCTGGGCGACGAGATTGTGTGCGAGGCTCCCGATGATCTCTGCCTGTCCTTGGGGTTCTGGATCAGATTTTGGGCCATCTGTCCGCTTATGTCGTCGTCCGGCTGCTCTCTGCTGAGGTGCTGTAGGTCGCCAGCAGTTTGGAGCAGGAACACAGTCATCACGACACACAGCCATGTCTCGAGGTGGTCCCAGTGGGTGGCAGGACTGGATGATTGGGACTCGATAGCTCACTGTTGGCGAGAGAGAAAGAACACCAAAGGCCATACAAGTCCGCGCAGAATTAATGAGCTACAGTGATACTGAATTTGGTACGTAGGGAGTATACAAATTTGGCTAACTGGTGTAGACAGTTAGTGGCCAGGGAGGGCCAATTTGCGTGGGTAAACGCCAGCTCTAAATAGAAATTTGGTCAGGCAGTAGCCTAGTGGGTCATCTTAAAGACACTGGCTGCCTGGGTCATCAATCTATCATCTAGCTTTTTCCTTGCTGGTTCTCATAGGCTCTGCCTGTATGTGAACTTTGAGAGACAAGTCACAACAGAACAGCAGCTAAAACAAAAGAAGATAAAATTTAAATAATCAGAGGAGGGAAACGTAAAGCAAGATGCAAATGAAAACAGGTATAGCTAGAGACAAAATAGAAGACCTATTAGAAGTTAGCTATCATGCATAGGGTTTATGACAGGCCTGCCGGAGTGGGGGCACTGTTGAGTCATAAGCCCTGTGGAGATGGTATGGCTTAAGAGAGAGAGAGCTGGGCCAAACACTTAAATAATCAGAGATGCCATGGCTTCTACTAAGTGGATGGGCCATATGCCCTTTAGATATGCCTGGGGTGAATTGAGGTTGCTCAGATGAGACTCAGTGGTGAAGCCAACCTACCTGACGGTCCCCAAACACTCAACTGCAGTGTGACTCAGGGCCCCTCGCTTTCCCGTACCACGGTGTGACCACTCAACCAGCTATGACCTTTAGCACAATTGGGTGGCGGACAGGTGAGGCATGCCAACTGCCAGGCTGCAGAGCCGGAATCGGGTTTCCTCCTAAAACCCTTTTTGGGACCAGCTGCCTCGGTGGCAAGCTGCGCCAGACAGGCAGGTCCGTCGGTACGTAGCCTTACTGTGGGTACGTAACCCAACTGCTCTGGTGGTCAGTTGGCCTCGTCTGCCTTTTCACCTGGAGTGCTCAAGTGCTGATGTCGCCCGCGTGCCGCCTACCAATGGTACGAGGGCCAAGGCGTCCGTCGTGCACACCCACAGCCAGCGCTGGGTCCGCCAGTCGAGGCGACTCCATTCACCGAATTCAACCTGGGGATAACCGTCGCTTCTCCGCAGAGCACTAGGGGTAGCATTACCTGCAAGTATACAAATGGCTGAACAAATGTAACTTGATATTTACAATTTCAATTTAAACCTTGTTTAAATTAAATCTAAATTAAAGCAGGTGTGGGGTAAGAGATAAAGCTGATACCTATAGTAATCAGACTCACTCAATTAATGAGAAAGATAGAAATATAGAAATAAAGTGATAATGAACCATACATGAAAATTAGAGGTACGAATTAAAAGGAGAAAAGAGAAGGAAGCCTTATCTATCTGTGAATGTCCTAAGGAGAAGTCCTACTAAGAGGGAGGCACTAATGGACAACACAGAAGCCTGATTTAAATCTTACTTAAACTTGGCTTTAGTTCAAACTAAGCAAGCGTGCATCGTAAGAAAGGCTGAAATAAAAGAGTTACCGAATGGTAATAAAAATGAAATAAAAGAAATGCAAGGAATGAAAATATAAAAAGGTAAAAACCCCAATAGTAGTCCAAAAGACTAAAAATAAAATTAAAGTAGCAAGGGGGAAGTTGAAATAAAAAGAGGAGTCAAATGAGATTAAAAAGGAAATAGAGTGGACCTAACTAAGAAGGACCACAAGGTGGCGGCAGTGGGCTTATGCCACTGTGAGTAAGGAGGGGGTTAGGTTACCACGCGTTAGACGCTCAAGAGGGCGGCCCTCTGGTGGTCAGTCAGAGGTACTGCACCCTACCCACCCTAAACTCAGATCCTTTTGTGCTATTTATATACAAGAAATGTGGGCAGGATTTCTTCGCTGCCATGCACACAAAATCACAACGGGATTTCTTCGCCGTTGTTTAAATCTTATACTTGATCAGAGTGTAGAGGGCTCCCTTATACATATCAATCAAATATTTGCCAGCAGTGATTTTGATTGGGTATGCACACAGTGTGCGTTTTGGTTAGCTACGCCAAGATTTTGTGCCGACGGGAGTGACATCGCTTAGTTGAATAACATTGGTCCTACGCAATGAATCGAATCTAGCAATATAATAATAAGGCCTTTTAGAAAGATAAGAGGATCATCGCTCAAATCAATCTCTTACTGCGCTTGAAGAAGATTTCTTCATCCTTACCAGGCGATTACATTATTAAAGATGTGCTGTAATGCGATTTCATCATCTTCAGACACAAATTTAATGTTAGGAATTGCAGTTTTAACTTTAAGTGCTTAACCGCGGCTAAATTTGTCAAAGAAAAATGGCGCTGTAGCGTGATACACTGAAACAATGAGCTTAAAGCTTTTCATTTATCAACGGAGTGGGGGAGGGGAGTCGCGTTGCGACTCGGCTCACTGACTCGGTTCATCTCGCTGATTCAATTCACTGGCGAATTTGCATGTCCAGGGAGGAGCCGGTTTAAACCATATTATGTGTGAAATTAAGAAAAAGCATGAAATAATGTATCCCATTGCAATATGATATGCATAATCAATCAGGGTATCGCAAGACGATTAACCACATACCAAATTCGATGGACTTATAAAGAATATTACAAGTAAAACATGGTTACAGACATTTAAAATAATATCCTAAGTTATAACTATCTAAAATCATTATAGTTATGTTACATAAACACACAATATATGCAAACACGAAAACATCACACTATTTGGACATCGAATAATTACATATAATTACATGTTACATTCAAAAGAAATTCTTACATTGTGTGTGTGCACGGGTGTGTGCTTTGTGTGTTTGTGTGTGTGTGTGTGTCTGAAGAGGGGGGGTCGTGTCGCATTCCGATGGCTTCTGATGAAGACCGGAGGGGGGTTACCGATAAGGATTCAAGGCTCAAAGACACAGAGAAACTTTTTTGCTAGATCCAGGCTGATTCAGAAATCAGTTTGATACGTTCAGACATTACAACTCCAACAACATTTCCTAGTCTATCAAGGTGAATAGAATAATCAGTGGTGTCAAAATCTGCACTAAGGTCAAGCAACATAAGAAAGGAGACACAACCCTGATCAGAGGCCAGTAGTGGGTCATTTACCACTTTAACCAGTGCTGTCTCTGTGCTATATAAGGCCTATATGAGACCTAAATCCTGACTGATAGATTTCATTAATGTTATTTCTATGTACAGTATCTCACAAAAGTGAGTACACCCCTCACATTTTTGTAAATATTTTATTATATCTTTTCATGGGACAACTCTGACGAAATGACACTTTGCTACAATGTAAAATAGTGAGTGTACAGCTTGCATAACAGTGTAAATTTGCTGTCCCCTCAAAATAACTCAACACACAGCCATTAATGTCTAAACCGCTGGCAACAAAAGTGAGTACACCCCTAAGTGAAAATATCCAAATTGGGCCCAATTAGCCATTTTCCCTCCCTGGTGTCATGTAACTCGTTAGTGTTACAAGGTCTCAGGTGTGAATGGGGAGCAGGTGTGTTAAGTTTGGTGTTATCGCTCTCACACTCTCTCATGCTGGTCACTGGAAGTTCAACATGGCACATCATGGCAAAGAACTCTCTGAGGATCTGAAAAAAAGAATTGTTGCTCTACATAAAGATGGCCTAGGCTATAAGAAGATTGCCAATACCCTGAAACTGAGCTGCAGCACAGTGGCCAAGGCCATACAGCAGTTTAACAGGACAGATTCCACTCAGAACAGGCCTCACCATGGTCGACCAAAGAAGTTGAGTGCACGTGCTCAGCATCATATCCAGAGGTTGGCTTTGCAGAATAGACGTATGAGTGCTGCCAGCATTGCTGCAGAGGTTGAAGGGGTGGGGGGTCAGCCTGTCAGTGCTCAGACCATATGCCACACACTGCATCAAATTGGTCTGCATGGCTGTCATCCCAGAAGGAAGCCTCTTCTAAGGATGATGCACAAGAAAGCCCACAAACAGTTTGCTGAAGACAAGCAGACTAAGGACATGGATTACTGGAACCATGTCCTGTGGTCTGATGAGACCAAGATAAACTTATTTGGTTCAGATGGCGTGAAGCGTGTGTGGTGGCAACCAGGTGAGGAGTACAAAGACAAGTGTGTCTTGCCTACAGTCAAGCAGGGTGGTGGGTGTGTCATGGTCTGGGGCTGCATGAGTGCTGTCGGCACTGGGGACCTAATTCCAACATGTACTGAAGCAGAACATGATCCCCTCCTTTCAGAAACTGGGCCGCAGGGCAGTATTCCAACATGATAACGACCCCAAACACACCTCCAAGACGACCACTGCCTTGCTAAAGAAGCTGAGGGTAAAGGTGATGGACTGGCCAAGCATGTCTCCAGACCTAAACTCTATTGAGAATCTGTGGGGCATCCTCAAACGGAAGGTGGAGGAGCGCAAGGTCTCTAACATCCATCAGCTCTGTGATGTCGTCATGGGGGAGTGGCAGAGGACTCCAGTGGCAACCTGTGAAGCTCTGGTGAACTCCATGCCCAACAGGGTTAAGGCTGTGCTGGAAAATAATGGTGGCCACACAAAATATTGACACTTTGGGCCCAATTTGGACATTTTCACTTAGGTGTATACTCGCTTTTGTTGCCATCAGTTTAGACATTAATGGCTGTGTCTTTTAAGGGGACAGCAAATTTACAGTGTTATACAAGCTGTACACTCACTACTTTACATTGTTCTAAAGTTTCATTTCGTCAGTGTTGTCCCATGAAAAGTTATAATGAAATATTTACAAAAATGTGAGAGGTGTACTCACTTTTGTGAGATACTGTAGGTGTGAGCATAACTGCTTAGGAGAGTTCTATATTGCTATGGCCTGAAAGGCTGTTGACCAAGGAAGATGCTGCTACTCCAAGACTGGCATAAAAAGGTCAGCCTGAAGTTTGTAGGTCATAACCATGATGAAGACCTAACCTAGAGCAGTGTTATCTGGTCAGATAAAACAAAAATTTGACTAAATAATTTGCCATCATGATCAGCACTGTCTATAGAGGAAAAGGGTAAGGATTTAATCTGAAGAACATCATCCCAACTGAGTAGCATGCAGGTAGCAGCATCATTTTATGGTGGTGTTTTGCTGGAAAAGGGACTGGTGCATTTCAGAAAATAGATGGCATCTTGATGAAGTAATATGTAAAATACTAAACACCTGAAGACATCACCCAAAATTTGCAACTGGGTCTTCTGGCAGGCCAATGATCCTCAGCAAACCTCCAAAGTTGTCCAAAATGGCTTAAAGTCAACAATGCGAAAGTATTGGAGTGGCCATCACAGTGGCCATGACCAGAATCCCATAGAAAATCTGTGGACTGAAAGTATGTCTAAGCAAGGAGGCCAACAAATTCTGATTTAGTAAATAAAAATGCAAATAAATAGGTCTCTTAACTATTATTTTGAAATGAGCTCAACTGGAAATACAGTAGATAACCTAATTGACTTAAGACAAGAAATGTATGCTAACGTGAAATGAGTCGAGTTGTGAAAAATTTAGTTTGAATGTCTTAGACTAAGTGTATGCAACTTTTGGTCTCAACTATATCTCTTAATAGAAGCCAGGGTAGTTCTAATTTCTAGAACAACATTACTTGTCCTAAATCCTTCGCTTTTCTGATTAGTACAAATTGTAAAAGAATGTCACATCATCAGCATGTGGGCAGTTGTGAATTATAACTTACATAGAACCCTGCTAATGAATACACTGTTTTTAATTTTAACATAATAGCAATTTATGTCAGACTGAGCCAGGTGAATCTTGTCTGACAGATAAGTCTCAGCATATTTTTAGCAATTAAATTAAGTTGGTTAGTATATTTAAAATAGGGATGCAGCAAAATGAAAATGGTTTAGGTTTTTTTTTCATTTGAGACTATAGCAGGGGCAGTTGCTTTGTAGATATGCACTGTACAATTGCTGGTCACTTGCTATTTTTTTTTTACTTAGGGCATCATGTAGACATCTCAAACACAACCCCTGTTTTATAATTCTCCTAGGCCTCAATAATGTCACTTGTTCATTAATTTTATGGCTTTATGACATTTCAATAACAGAGTTGTTTTTTGTTTTGTTTTTTTAATTTTGCTTTTCAAACACTTCTGGTCAGGTTTTATATAGTGCTGGATAATGTTGATTTGGCTGTGGGCAGTGATTGTTGATTGATTTTCCATTCTCCAGGGATGTGTCCCTAACATCATATCAGGACTAATCTCCTCAAGTACAAGTACATTACTTATAATTACGCTATCCGGTGTCACCCAGATGAGGATGGGTTCCCTTTTGAGTCTGGTTCCACTCAAGATTTCTTCCTCATGTCATCTCAGGGAGTTTTTCCTTGCCACCGTCGCCACTGGCTTGCTCATTGTGGATAAATGTATCAATTTAAAATTTAGATCTGAAATGATATATTTCTGTAAAGCTGCTTTGTGACAATGTCCATTGTTAAAAGCGCTATACAAATAAAACTGAATTGAAAGTACTAGACTCGAAGCAGGATGTGCAGGTGTCATGCGGGCTCTTGAAATACATGAAAATTGTAGCCTAAAAGCAAAGAGGTAAACACTAAAATGGCTATTGTTATGTGGCCCTTAAATATTCAGTAGTGTGATAGACATCTGGGATGGTACAATGCACAGATGCCATGGTCTCAACTGGAGTGGGCATCTTATCTGGGAGGCAGTACTGCCTGTATGGGAGTGCATGTACATTCACCAAAGCATGTACCAGAAATCCCCCCCAATCCAGCTCTTTCTTACTGTTGCATAAATTGTATCCTGCCAGACAGCACTCTCCTATTGTCGCGTACCAGACATTCCAGAAGGATTTGGTACTGAGGTGTTTCCCTCCCCCTAAGGCAGGGTAGCTGGCACCTGACCGTGGCTTGTGTGGTCCCTGGTCATTTAGGTGCACTAGTCTCAGGAGGTTTTGTCTCTTTATGATTGACCCTAATTTGACTGGGCAAGTGAATGAATCTCTCCAGTTTGGCCCATCTCCCTCACTTGGACTGCCATGGGTTCATCTATTTGACTCCAGCAGCAAACCATACACAGGAGCTGGTTGAACTGCTATCATGGTGGGCGGATTTTAAGTGGAAAACCTGTAGTATGTTTTTTGCATCTCACTGGTGAGGTAGATCAGCTTTGTAAGTGCACTGATCTGGCTGCATTTCTGTCTGATGAGCAAGTAACGTTGGAGGATTCCAGCATAAAGTATTTATTTAGTTAATGAATAATTAAATGTTTATCATGTTCACCACACCAGCTTAATAACAGAAATATACTGTTCTCACTACTTGGTGCAGATCCTGTGTAGCAGCTGAAATCATGTCTTGTTACTTTAGTTAGAGAATGTGGAGACTGTTTAAGAGTGTATGATTGTCTTTGCTCATTAATAATTCAGAGAACCAGAGTTATATTTATCATCAGTTTAGAATTTTGCCAATAAAAATAACATACAGTGGGTATAGAAAAGAATCCCACCCTTTAAAATAATCACATTTTATTGCTTTTCAGCCTGAAATGAAGACAGACACAGTTTTTGTTTTATCCAGCTGTATTTACTCAATGCAACTTATAACATCCATGTGAAAGATATAACACCAACATGTCAGACAAAAGTAAGATAAAAAGTAAGGTAAAAAACAGAATCACTGAGTTGGAAAAAGGATCACTCCCTTGCTTTAATTTGCCTTAATATTTGTAATTACAGCCTTTAGTCTGTTGGGAGATGTCTCTACTAACTTTGCACATCTAGACTTTGCAATATTTGCCCACACTTATTTGCAGAACTGCTCAAGTTCAGTTAAATTTGATGGTGACCATTTGTGGACTACAGTCTTCAAGTCATTCCACAGATTTTAGAGAGATAACAGAGGTTTAAGTCTGGGCTCTGACTAGGCCATGCAAGGGCATTCACCTTTTTCTCCTTCAACCATTATGTGGTCAGTTTTGCTTTGTGCTTTGGGTCATTGTCGTGTTGGAAGATAAACCTTCTTCCCATTGACAACTTTCTGGCAGAGGGCAGCAGATTTTCCTCAAGAATCTGATGGTATTTTGCCCCATCCATTTTCCTTCTATCCTGACAAGTGCTCCAGTCCCTGCTGCAGAGAAAAAACCCCATAACAGGATATTACCACCTCCATGTTTTACTGTATGAATGGTGTTATTTGGATGGTGAGCTGTATTGGATTTCCCCCAGACATATGGTTTCGTGTTGAGGCCAAATAATTCAATTTTAGTCTCATCTGATCATAACACCTTTTTCCATATGGCCTCAGAAACTTCAAGGTGCGTTTTGGCAAAGCTCAGTCTTGGGTGGCTTTTTTCTTGCAACCCTCCCATACAAGCCACATTTGTGGAGAATTTGTGATATTGTTGTCACATGCACACAATGACTACTCTTTGTAATAAGTTATAGTGTTTACAAGTCATTTTTAGGTGGGGGGTGATCATTTTTCCAACTCAGTGATACTGTTTTTTTCTGACATGTTGGTGTTCTATCTTTCACTTTCACTATTTTCATAAGTTGCACTGAGTAAATGCAACTAGATAAAACAAAAACTGTGTCTGTCCTCATTGAAAAGCAACAAAATGTGATTATTTTAAAGGGGGTGATTCTTTTTTATACCCACTGTAGAAGAGTATACTCCTCAAACATTGGGAGAGATTCCTAACGTTAGTTTTATAATTTTGTTGCATTTCTGATATTTTGTCTTTCACTGCTCCAGAAGTAAACAACGGTCTGTTGCAAGTCTTCTCCTGCTCCTTTTGTCTACTTTCCTATACATCACAAATTTATCTCCACAAACACATCAGGAGATGCCACTATGAGGAGTTTGTGAGACTGCAGAAATCAGCAGAGGTTAAACATGAAATTCATATGCCGACAAATGGCTCCAGTACTCAGCAAACATCATCTTATACTCTCAGTTCTGACACCTCTCAGAAAGAAATGCAGAAGGAATTTCACCACTGCTCAGATGGTGGAATGCGTTTGACTTATCTGAGTCTTCTCAAAACACATCAACATAGTCAAACAGGAGAGAACCCATATCACTGCTCACAGTGTGAAAAGAGTTTTAATCAAAAGGGTGATCTTCAGCTGCACCAGCGCATTCACAGAGGACTGAAGGTGTATCATTGTTCACAGTGTGGAAAGAGTTTTACTCATCAGAGTAATCTCCAACTACATCAGCGCAGTCACACAGGAGAGAAGCCATATCACTGCTTACAGTGTGGAAAGAGTTTTACTCATCAGAGTAATCTCCAAATACATCAGCGCATTCACACAGGAGAGAAGCCGTATCACTGCTCACAGTGTGGAAAGAGTTTTACTCATCAGAGTGATCTCCATCGACATCAGCGCATTCACACAGGAGAGAAGCCGTATCACTGCTCACAGTGTGGAAAGAGTTTTACTCATCAGAGTAATCTCCAACGACATCAGCGCATTCACACAGGAGAGAAGCCGTATTACTGCTCACAGTGTGGAAAGAGTTTTACTCATCAGAGTCATCTCCAACTACATCAGCGCATTCACACAGGAGAGAAGCCGTATCACTGCTCACAGTGTGGAAAGAGTTTTACTCATCAGAGTCATCTCCAACTACATCAGCGCATTCACACAGGAGAGAAGCCGTATCACTGCTCACAGTGTGGAAAGAGTTTTTATGAACATAGAAATCTCCAAGCCCATCAGTGCAGTCACACAGGAGAGAAGCCGTATCACTGCTCACTGTGTGGAAAGAGTTTTACTACTCAGAGTATTCTCCAGGTACATCAGCACATTCACACAGGAGAGAAGCCGTATCACTGCTCACTGTGTGGAAAGAGTTTCTCTCAACAGAGTAATCTCCAACGACATTGGCGCATTCACACAGGAGAGAAGCCATATCACTGCTCACAGTGTGGAAAGAGTTTCTCTCAACAGAGTGATCTCCAACGACATCGGCGCATTCACACAGGAGAGAAGCCATATCACTGCTCACAATGTGGAAAGAGTTTCTCTCAACATAAAAATCTCCAAGCCCATCAGCGCAGTCACACAGGAGAGAAGCTACGTCACTGCTCACAGTGTGGAAAGAGTTTTACTACTCGGAGTAATCTCCAGGTACATCAGCGCATTCACACAGGAGAGAAACCTTATCACTGCTCACTGTGTGGAAAGAGTTTCTCTCAACAGAGTAATCTCCAACAACATCAGCGCAGTCACACAGGAGAAAAGCCGTATCACTGCTCACAGTGTGGGAAGAGTTTTACTTATCAGAGTAATCTCCAGGTACATCAGCACATTCACACAGGAGAGAAGCCATATCACTGCTCACAGTGTGGAAAGAGTTTCCCTCAACAGAGTAATCTCCAACGACATCAGCGCATTCACACAGGAGAGAAGCCGTATCACTGCTCACATTGCAGCAAGAGTTTCTCTCAGCATAGAAGTCTCCAAATCCACCAGCGCATTCACACTGGAGAGTAAATTTAAGACCCACAAGTGCACTAACAGAGCCATTATATGATTTTAATAATTTGTCAAATTAAATAATTCTTTTTCTTAAATGATCTGTATAAACTGTACATCTGCCTTCTCAATTTTCTGTGAAAGGCAAAGCATGTAATGGTATTGCAATGATTAATATCCTTATTTTGTTTGCATTTCCCCTTAAATAGTCATAACATTAAATGCATAACTTCTGAACAAATGATTTAAATGCAACATTGTCAGTGGGGTAACTAGTGCAGGATAAGAATAACGCAGAGCCATCCAAAGGGAGGTCCTTAAGGCACCATTTCCACTAAACTGAAGATTCATGTCAATAGAGTGGAAAAAGTGCAAACATCTCAGTCCACCAGAACTTTTTTTGCCCATGCTCGACTTCCTCTACTCATTTGAATATAGAAGGTCAAGTGTTTGCTGCCAAAACCGGTGAGTTTTTAGACTGCATTTGTCTGAATCCCAGACATTGGTAGAAAGGCTGTTGAGGTTTGTTGATACATACAGCAGGGCATTGGACTTCACAGTAATCCAAATGTTATAATTGCATTTCTTTCTTAGGACAAAAACTTTATCTTTGCTGAGTAAAAGAACATTCCTAGCCATGGAGTCACTGGTATCCTAAATGCAACTTTCTAACCTAGAGACCTATGTTAACTTGTCACGTTTGGAAAATGCCATCAGGTAAATAAATATTTGGACACTGACAAAGTTTTTGTTATTTTAGCTGTCTAACACAGTGTATTGGAGTTGAAATCGTACACATACCCATGCAATTGTAAATAAATCCAAATTGTGAACAGTGTAGGAAATACAGCACTTTTACTTGGAATGGCTTGGCATGGAGCCCTTTTTGAGCCATCCCATGCTTTGTTAACCTGGTGAGTAAATTTCCACTTTCTCTCTAGGTTGTAGACACCTCAGGTGTTCCTATGAAAGTGGTCCTGGCTGCTTTTCCTACCCACTAAAACCTGTCTCTTAATTGGATCGTCGTCAGCTGGCTAACTTGGTGTTTAACTTGGCTGTGTATGTATGGGGGTGTCAGGAGGCTTCTCATAAGTTTGTACTTGACTTGTTTTAGCCCTTTTTGGACTAAATGTCATTCAAAAACTGCTCACTGGCAAACTTGGCATTTCCACATACAGGCACTGTGTTATGGCTTACAAAGAAAGCTCCCTTGCTAAATGAAATTTGCAGTTGGTCATCCAGGTGTTTTGATGTGCCTGAGCTCACCAGTGTGTTCTTTCTTTTGAAGAATGTACCAAATAGTTGATTTTGTATAATCCAAATATACTGTGGTAAACAGGTAAAATTACTAACTTGGTCAATGTCTAAATGTTTATAGCCATATTCCATAATTTACTTGTTTAAGGATTGAGAATTCCCTATTTATACTTTAATTGGTGCTATTCTCACAAGTAATATCTAAACCATGTACTGATCATTCCCTGCATGTGACAACAATCTCTTGTATTCTTCACGTGTCTGGGCAATGGGGTAGGGTGGCTAGATAGATGCCTTTTCACACAAAAGATACATCCAAGCCAGCCTAAATTTTGTCAAACCATGTGGCAAAATGTGTTATGCTGTAATGAGACCAAGGTAGAACTTTGTGGGCATAATTCTAAAAGATATGTTTTTCACAAAAACAACACGTCACCCAAAGAACACAATGCCCATGGTGCCTGGTGGTGGAAGCATCATGCTATGAGGCTGGTTCTCTTCTTCTGGTACTGGGGCTGTATTCAAGACAGAGGGAATCATGGATGGCTCCAAATCACAGTGTATTTTGGCACAAAACCTACAGGCCTCTGTTTGACAGCTGAAGATAAAGAAAAATTCCACCTTCCAGCATGATAACAAGCCAAAGCACAAATCCAAGTCAACAAAGGAATGGGTTCAGAAAATGATGATCACCATTTTGGAATGGCCCAGTCAGAGCCCAGATGTAAATCCTAATGAAAACTTGTAGAATGACTTGGAGGGCCGTGCACTGGAGATTACTTTACTATTTGATAGATCTTGTAGCATTTTTGCAAGAGAGAGTGTAATAAAATTCTCATATGAAAATGTCCTAAGTAGGTAGACTTTTACCCAAAAAGACTAAGTTCTGTATTACAAGCAAAAAAAAAAAAAAAACTTTTTATGAAGTATTGGTTAAGGGGTGTGCAGACTTGGGCAACCAGGTTATTATCAGTTTTTTTTAATTATCTTTTTTTTTTCATAAAACTTTTCTATTTGTTTTTCACTTGAATGTTGTTCACAGGTTTCTGTAACATTAAATGTGGAAAAAGGTCTGACATGATTTATCTTGGTTTAATTTTTTACATCACAAAAATCTGCAGTTTTAACACTGTACATGCTTAACAATTAAAAGAATAATTTGGAGTAATATCCTTGTTTGTATCCTTGTCTGTGTCTTGTACAATGAGAGCTTGATAAACTTAAATTCCTTGTATGTGCAAGGGTATTTGGCCAAGAAAGCACAAAGGTGATCAGGCTATTCCCATGTGCATAGGTTTCCTCCAGAGGCTAAATCATCATTCATTTATTTTCCTTCTGCTTTTTCTTGTTGGGGCAATGGTGGCAGCATGCTGAGAAGGTTAGCCTAGAGATCTCCAGCCACAGACTACATCCATCACAGGATTGTTGTTTTGTTCGCAACCCAACTGTGATTATATAATCATTCCAGTGGGTCCTGGGTCTTTTGACCAGGGCAAACTACCTAAACTGGCTTCTCTCCATTTGGAGCAGCAACTACTTTGGTTGCTGATTCCTGGTCCCCACTATATCACCTCATTTCCACTACCTATTGTGACCTTATTCTTTTCAAGTCAAGTGACTTTATTGTCATTTCATATATACATTGTATATGCCATATAAAACTGGTACAGTACACAGTGAAACGAAACAATGTTCCTCCAGGAAAATGGTGCCACATAAAACAACACAGAACCAGGAGACTACACATTACTAAATTAGACTACAAGGACTACATAAATTGCATGTGTGCAAACAGCGTAAGACAGTACAATAATTAATGAACAGGACAATAGGCACAGTAAAAGACAGTACAGTGCCAACCAGTACACAGTTCTAGTGTGGAATAAAGTGCAAAAACGATATTGCAATATAATGATAAATTTAATCTAATTGAATCTAAAATTATAATCTCAGCTATCTTCAGTATCCACTGCAGGGTCTTGCGGTCCGATACGGTGCAATTTCCAAACCAGGCAGTGATGCAACTGCACAGATGCAATCTTGATAGTGCCTCTGTAGAATGTCGTGAGGATGAGAGGTGGGAGATGGGCTTTCTTCTCTATGGAGCTGGTGTTTAGGACCAGGTAAGGTTCTCCACCAGGTGACCCCAAGGAATATGGTGCTCTTGACGATCTCCACATAGGAGCTATCAATGTTCAGCAGACAGTGGTCTCTCCTTGCTTTCCTTGTCAACAACCATCTCTTTTGTTTTGTTTATGTTCAGGGACAGGTTGTTGGTCTATGAACAGCATTCATACAGTGAGGGGAAAAAGTATTTGATCCCCTGCTGATTTTTTGTATGTTTGCCCACTGACAAAGAAATGATCAGTCTGTAATTTTAATGGTAGGTGTATTTTAACAGTGAGAGACAACAAAAAAATCCAGAAAACCGCATTTCAAAAAAGTTATAAATTGATTTGCATTTTAATGAGTGAAATAAGTATTTGACCCCTTCGACTTAGTACTTGGTGGCAAAACCCTTGTTGGCAATCACAGAGGTCAGACATTTCTTGTAGTTGGCCACCAGGTTTGCACACATCTCAGGAGGGATTTTGTCCCACTCCTCTTTGCAGATCCTCTCCAAGTCATTAAGGTCTCGAGGCTGACATTTGGCAACTCGAACCTTCAGCTCCCTCCACAGATTTTCTATGGGATTAAGGTCTGGAGACTGGCTAGGCCACTCCAGGACCTTAATGTGCTTCTTCTTGAGCCACTCCTTTGTTGCCTTGGCTGTGTGTTTTGAGTCATTGTCATGCTGGAATACCCATCCACGACCCATTTTCAATGCCCTGGCTGAGGGAAGGAGGTTCTCACCCAAGATTTGACAGTACATGGCCCCGTCCATCATCCCTTTAATGCGGTGCAGTTGTCCTGTCCCCTTAGCAGAAAAACACCCCCAAAGCATAATGTTTCCACCTCCATGTTTGACGGTGGGGATGGTGTTCTTGGGGTCATAGGCAGCATTCCTCCTCCTCCAAACACGGCGAGTTGAGTTGATGCCAAAGAGCTCGATTTTGGTCTCATCTGACCACAACACTTTCACCCAGTTCTCCTCTGAATCATTCAGGCAAACTTCAGACGGGCCTGTACATGTGCTTTCTTGAGCAGCGGGACCTTGCGGGCGCTGCAGGATTTCAGTCCTTCACTGCGTAGTGTCTTACCAATTGTTTTCTTGGTGACTATGGTCCCAGCTGCCTTGAGATCATTAACAAGATCCTCCCGTGTAGTTCTTGGCTAATTCCTCACCGTTCTCATGATCATTGAAACTCCACAAGGTGAGATCTTGCATGGAGCCCCAGACCGAGGGAGACTGACAGTTTCTTTCATTTGCGAATAATCGCACCAACTGTTGTCACCTTCTCACCAAGTTGCTTGGCGATGGTCTTGTAGCCCATTCCAGCCTTGTGTAGGTCTACAATCTTGTCCCTGACATCCTTGGACAGCTCTTTGGTCTTGGCCATGGTGGAGAGTTTGGAATCTGATTGATTGATTGCTTCTGTGGACAGGTGCCTTTTATACAGGTAACGAGCTGAGATTAGGAGCACTCCTTTTAAGAGAGTGCTCCTAATCTCAGCTCATTACCTGTGTAAAACACACCTGGGAGACAGAAATCTTGCTGATTGATAGGGGATCAAATACTTATTTCACTCATTAAAATGCAAATCAATTGATAACTTTTTTGAAATGCGTTTTTCTGGATTTTTTTTTTTGTTATTCTGTCTCTCACTGTTAAAATACACCTACCATTAAAATTATAGACTGATCATTTCTTTGTCATTGGGCAAACGTACAAAATCAGCAGGGGATCAAATACTTTTTTCCCTCACTGTATGTACGTATCCTTTTTGATCAATACCCATGGCTTTTGACCACCATAAGGATGATTGACTGGAAATCACAACTGGTGACTGTGGCACTGCTCCTGCTGGCCCAGACTGTTTCAGTTTCACATTAGACAAGACAGGCTTGATGGGGTCAGACAATCACTTACAATAGTTTCAACTTAGTTACCAAAAATGTGGATATCACTGTGCTCATTCATTGCACAAAGAAGCTACCAAGGTATCCAATACTCTTGCAGTTCCTTTCACAGCAAATTTGGAGGTACATGGTCATAGGCCTTCTTCAAATCCACATAACACTTTTGGACTGGATTATCATACTTCCATTACCCCTCACAAAGCTGTGCAAGAGTAAAGAGCTGGTATACTGGCCTGGACAGAACCTACATTGTTCCTCAATCCTAGGTTCAGCTATTAGATAAAGTCAACTCTCCAGGACACTGGCACCCAAGCAGCATTAAAGAGGTGCATTAACCAAACAACCCCAGCTTTGTCCAATGCCTTCAACATCTCCCACTGAATTTCATTCAGGTTTTTAACCACCACAAAGATGGACTCAGAAATACCAGATATTTCTGATGTTGCCTCTTGAAGAGAGCTCATGTCCACTGGGCTAAGGAGTTCCTGAAACTGTTCCTTCCATCACTCATCAATATCCCCAGTATAGGTTAGCACTCCCCTGTACTTACTTAGCAAAGCTTAGGCATGGTATCATCTTCCTAAAGCACCAATCAGTTTGGTACATCCTAACTCCTCCCATGCCAGAGTTTCCACTTACGCAACTGCTTTTGCCACAGCCTTCTGGCTCTCTTTTACCACTCAACTGAATCAGAAGAGCCCTCTGAGAACATTCATCAGAAGTCCTTCTTTTTCTGCTTGACTGCTTCCCTTACCACTGTTGTCCATTCCTTGTGTTTGTCCTGGTGGGGGTTGCCGTGGCAGCAGATTTAGAAAATCCACCCAGACTTTCATTCCCAACATGAGCACTAAATGCCCCCAGGAGCACTATGGAGTTAGTAGGGAGGTACCCTCTCAAGCACCTGCTCCACCTTCTCCAAGAAGGCTGAATACTATAAACTCCTCCATCCAGAGACTCAAAATCTCAAGGAGACAACCCTCTTGTCCACTGAGGAAGAACTTCAACTGTGAGGCCCTCAACCTGGGACTTGTACATACAGGTGCATCTCAAAAAATGAGAATATCATGGAAAATTAAATTTTTTTCTGTAATTTAATTCAAAAAGTGGATCTTTCATACATTCTAGATTCATTTCACATAAAGTGAAATATTTCAAACTTTTTTTGTTTTAATTTTGATGATTATGGCTTACAGCTCATGGGAATTAAAAATCCGGTATCTCAAAATATTAGAATAAACAATTTATAACACAGAAATGTCAGCCTTCTGAAAAGTAAGTTTATTTATGCACTCATCACTTGGTCAGGGCTCCTTTTGCTCAAATTACTGCATCAATGCAATCATTGGAGGCAATCAGCCTGTGGCACTGCTGAGGTGTTATGGAAGCCCAGGTTGCTATGATAGTGGACTTCAGCTTATCTGTATTGTTGGGTCTGGTGTCTCTCATCTTCCTCTTGACAAAATTCAGGTCAGGTGAGTTGGCTGGCCAATCAAGCACAGTAATACCATGGTCGGCAAACCAGTTACTAGTAGTTTTGGCACTGTGGGCAGGTGCCAAGTCCTGCTGGAAAAGGAAATCAGCATCTCCATAAAGCTTGTCAGCAGATGGAAGCATGAAGTGCATCTCCTGGTAGATGGCTGCATTGACACTCGACTTGAGAAAACACAGTGGACCAACACCAACAGATGACATGGCACCCCAAATCATCACTGACTGTGGAAACTTCACAATTGACTTCAAGCAATCTAGAATATATGCTTGAATCTAGAATATATGAAAGTTCCACTTTTTGAATTAAATTACGGAAAAAATGAACTTTTCCACGATATTCTATTTTTTTTTAGATGTACCTATATACTTATACACTCCTGAGGCCTTGGAAATAGTCTACACTGCAAGTTTTATGTTTTCCTGTTTATGTTTTTCTCATCACCACATTACCCAAATTCTTAAATGTTTATCGGCTTGCCATTTGCAATAATTGACTATTCGACAGAGCACAGAACCCCTTTAATAACATATTTCTGCTGTAATAACATATTTCTAGCAGAGAGCGTAGATATTCCCAAAGGTTATATACTATTGAATTTCTTTCTTTGCATTCACACTGTTGAATAAATCAGTTGATGACGGTCAAAATGCTTAGCAACCAAATGTGTCAAATGTATCAGGAATGAAAATAACAAGAAATTGTATTTGGTGAAATGCACATGAAATGAAAATAATTTTATTACAAATGAATGTCAAAGTGAATTCTTATGAAATTAGTTGATTTCATGAATGTAAAAATTTTTTAAATGAACACACAAACATCCTATGTTTTTCCCACCATTCTGTGTAAACTCTAGAAAATCCCAGGAGATCAGCAGTTTCTGAAGTAGTCAAACCAGCCCATCTGGTACCATCAACGGCTAAAGTCCCTGAGATCACACTTTTCCCCATTCTGATATTTGTTGTGACCATGAACTGCAGCTCTTGACCTGTATCTGCATGATTTTATGCACTGTGCTGCTGCCACATGATTGGATAACTGCATAAATGGACAGGTGTACGGGTATTCCTATTAAAGTGGATGGTGAGCGTGTAGGTAACTTGTTTATGCGTAAAGCTGGCTGTTTTAGCCTTGGAAGGTCGGAAGTAACACCAAGGCAGAAGTACCAGAAAAGCCTGCTTAAATATTCATCAAAGCATCTTTCTAATGAGCAAATTACATTTTATTATACATGCCCTTTTCATTTCAAAAAGAAATAATATTTGTTACTTCCATATGGACATCTTGTATGTTTGGCTGTTTAATGGTATGGATATTGAATGTAAAATGACAGAAATCAAAGCATGGCTCGTGTTTTATGTTATAGAACTCCAATGTTTTAAACAAATCGTCTTAGAACTGAAAGCAAATTACTGCATTTTGGTTAAGCTCAACATTTGCAGGTGCATTTTTACCAAATCCATTGTTATCAATTATTATTAGTTAGTTTCCCCCATCATATGAATACATTTTGTTCAGTTCAGTACCTCTCATGACTTGAGGGTACCTGCATTGTTTTTGAAATTATAATGCAATTTTTAAAAAATGCTAATATGTTTTGATTAGTTTTGCCTATTGTTTGTCATAGAATCTTGACTAAGCTAAAATCATGCTTGCTTATCGCCTCAATTTGTCTCTGTTTTGCTTGGCCCCGGAATTGCTGCTTGCAGCTATATATTGTATTCGTTATTATTATTATTATTATTATTATTATTAGGGGCCAAGCACCGATGTTAGTTTTTTTCTCCTTCTTCTTCTTCTTCTTCTTACGCTCTAGAGTCTATGGCAGCCCATAGAACCACTTGCGGGAAAGTTATGAAATTTGGCACACAGATAGAGGACAGTCTGAACTGTTAATAGAGCCAATTTGGACTCTGTAACTCAAGCCCTCTAGTGCCACCAACTGTCCAAAGTTGCACTCATGTTTATGCTAACTTTTGAACCATAAGGGCTAGAAACATTCTTTTTTCCTCTGATTCCTTGGCTCGAGACAATTCAAGTGGATATCATTGGATCAATTTGTTCCATTTTGAATTTTCCGAAAAACATACTTTTTTGAACTCCTCCTAGGCCAGTGCTCTGATTTTCATGAAAATTGAATCAGATCATCTTCAGACCATGCCGACAAAAGGTTTTGGAATTCAAGTTGATTAGTCAACCCATTCTCGAATAACGTGCAAATGAATCCAATGTCGAGCATGCCAAAATGGACATGAGGCTATATCTCAGAAATGCTTTAGCCTATTGAGATGAAACTTGGTAGCTGTCATCACAATCATGAACTGAGGGTAGCTGAACAGTTTGGGTGCAGCGCCACCTAGTGGTCATGAGATATAAAAAATGGCTAATTTTTTATATCTCATGCGGCATACTGAGTCGAAACATATCCAATTTTTCCATGTCGGCCCTTGTGGGCGTCGGCCATTTCAAATTATGCCATAAAATGCTATATTTTACAGACGCATTGACATATTATGAAACTCGGTCAGTGTTTTTGGCACAATGCATTGAAGGTACTCAAAAAGTTTCAAGACAATGCCACCTTGTGGTCAAAAATTATGATGAAATTTTTAAAAATGCTAATATCTTTTGATTAATTTGGCCTACAGTCATGAGACTGGTCTTGATTCCTTGAGTCGTGAGGAGAACAATGATACCACTCAGGACATGATTGAGCAAAGTTCCTGTCCACCATTTTGAAATGTTTTGAAAACCTACTTTTTCGAACTCCTCCTAGATCGTTTGTCTGATTTTCACCAAAATCAAAACACATCATCTGAAGACAATGCCGACAAAAAATTATGGAATGCAAGTTGATTAGTCAAACCCTTTTTGAATAACAAATTTGATGGCGAGCATGCCAAAATGGACATGAGGCTATATCTCTGTAAAGCTTTAGCATATTTAGACGAAACTTGGTAGCTGTCATCACAAGCATGACCTGAGGGTGCGTGCACAGATTTGGCGCAGCGCCACCTAGTGGTCACAAGATATGAAAAAATGGCTAATTTTGCTTGTAACTTCTGAACAGTTGTCATAAAATCATGCTTGCGTATCTCCTTACTTTGCCTCTTTTGTGCTTGGTACCTTAATTGCTGCTTGCAGATCTAGTTATACTTAGTATTGGTTTTACAAATAAAAAATCTTCTGTCACATCAGCACCATATTATTGTTAGTATTAGTATTCTAACATTTCTTCAAGCATGATTATGTTAGTAAATCATAACTCTCTCAATTTTAAGACTCTCAGTTTTCATTTGACTTCTTATCCAATGAGTGCACTTCTTTAGAATGGAGTTCTCAACACATTGAGAAATTGAATGAATTTATACATGTACTGTACTATGCACATAATAATGTACGTGTGTGTGTGTGTGTGTGTGTGTGTGTGCGTGTGTGTGTGTGTGTGTGATTACTGCTTACAATCTTAGTCAGAGCTTAGTCAGGATGCATGGGGCTTCACGCAGGAGTCTGGAAGAGGGACCGCAGTGGTGGAGCAGGATTTCCTCTTCAGCGCCAACAGCTCTTGACTGGCGGCGCGTAGGCTCTGAGCTAGCTCCTGGGTCACCGCCTGCTGCTGGATGTTTGTCTCCAGCAGGTGTTGTAGCATGGGGTCCATGGCGGCTGTGGGGTGGGTCTATGTTCTAGTCTTCTTGAAGCATCTAGGGCCAACGGACTGTGTCAGGGACAAATTGAAAATAGTGGTGAGCACTGGGGCTAGTTGGTCAGCACAGGTTTACCTACCCTAACAGGAATCGCATCTGGGCCTGCTGTCTTCCTCCCATTCACTTGCCTTCGAGTCCTTCTTACATCATGTTTTGAGACAGTGAGTGTCCCGTCTGGAGTACATAATTATAGGCAGTGGTGCATGCATTCAGCGCATCACGGATGGAAACACAACAGACTGAACCAGACTGAACCAGACTGAAACATGGCCTTTCCTGAAAAGTGGTGAAAGTTTGGCATGACCTGTTTCAAATTGGCTTTGAAAAAGTCTTCTGCTATGATGAGTGCAGCATCTGGGTATTTTTTCTTAATGCTGTTGAGCGTATCATGAATTGGAGAATTCTTGGGGCAGGTAGAAGGGGCAGCATATGATCGTCATGAGTTCCAGGTTAGGAATGGCAATATAGCAATGTTCGTAGAATCACACCAGTTAATAACCTGGACTTCACCACCTTTGGATTTACTGGACTCTTCTGTTCTGTCCATGCGGAAAATGGAGAAGGACTGCGGGTTATAGGACTACTGGTTATAGGGGGGTAAGCCACGTTTTTAGTAAAACAAAGGATATTGCAGTTCCTCAAGTCACATTGGAAACAAACTCTCTCCCTGATGTCTGGTAAAAGTGTCCAATAACTGGTGGGTGAATTTATATCCTATGTACAAAAGTGTGCGGTCATAGGTAACGAGTGCCAAAAGTGTGGGTGCAAAGAAAGTAAGTAAAATAAGATTTTTAAAAGACACACTTAAAATGTCTTAACTGAGTAACGACAAAGGTGTCTGGAGTTGTCTGTGCCATTCTGAGAGTGTGGAGATGATCACTGCACTCACACCATTAGGACAGTGGTGACCTTGTAGTACCTGGAGAAGGTACAAGGTGATGCTCTGGTAGCTGCAGCGCAGATGTTCTGGAGCTGGACCCTGCTTAGTACTGCCCACAAGGATGAAATACTCATCGTGGAATGACATGACTGTAGGGGCTGGAACACCAACAGAAGATCCCATGATTAAGAGTAGCTCTGGGAAGCATGTGCGACACCCAGTCCTGTCCCCCCTGTGCCTGGCTGAATTTTGCTCAGATCTGCTGCACAACCTCTGGGTGCACGCACAAATTTGCTAGGCATATGCATTCCATTGACAGTGTGTCCGCTGCCCCACTGTGCTGACCTGGAAAAAAGTTGTTCCCACTCGAGGAGCTTCTGTAAAGTGGAGAGCTTTTTCAACCTCATGATACCCTGGTGATTTATCTGATCATCACATTGTCCAAATGGATCATGGATATGCAGTGCCATATTAACCATATACAGTATCTCACAAAAGTGAGTACACCCCTCACATTTTTGTAAATATTTTATTATATCTTTTCATGGGACAACACTGAAGAAATGACACTTCGCTACAATGTAAAGTAGTGAGTGCACAGCTTGTATAACAGTGTACATTTGCTGTCCTCTCAAAATAACTCAAGACACAGCCATTAATGTCTAAACCGCTGGCAACAAAAGTGAGTACACCCCTAAGTGAAAATGTCCAAATTGGGCCCGAAGTGTCAATATTTTGTGTGGCCACCATTATTTTCCAGCACTGCCTTAACCCTGTTGGGCATGGAGTTCACCAGAGCTTCACAAGTTGCCACTGGAGTCCTGTTGGAGATGTTAGAGACCTTGCACTCCTCCACCTTCTGTTTGAGGATGCCCCACAGATGCTCAACAGGGTTTGGGTCTGGAGACATGCTTGGCCAGTCCATAAACTTTACCCTCAGCTTCTTTAGCAAGGCAGTGGTCGTCTTGGAGGTGTGTTTGGAGTCGTTATCATGTTGGAATACTGCCCTGCGGCCCAGTTTCCGAAGGGAGGGGGTCATGCTCTGCTTCAGTATGTCACAGTACATGTTGGCATTCATGGTTCCCTCAATGAACTGTAGCTCCCCAGTGCCGGCAGCACTCATGCAGCCCCAGACCATGACACCCCCACCACTATGCTTGACTGTAGGCAAGACACACTTGTCTTTGTACTCCTCACCTGGTTGCCACCACACACGCTTGACACCATCTGAACCAAATAAGTTTATCTTGGTTTCATCAGACCACAGGACATGGTTCCAGTAATCCATGTCCTTAGTCTGCTTGTCTTCAGCAAACTGTTTGTGGGCTTTCTTGTGCATCATCTTTAGAAGAGGCTTCCTTCTGGGACGACAGCCATGCAGACCAATTTGATGCAGTGTGTGGCGTATGGTCTGAGCACTGACAGGCTGACCCCCCCACCCCTTCAACCTCTGCAGCAATGCTGGCAGCACTCATAGTCTATTCTGCAAAGCCAACCTCT
>CM042569.1:12911932-13056932 GCA_023630585.1 Cranoglanis bouderius | reverse complement strand
GCAAACGAGATGCATAGCCAGACGCCAGCTTCTGACAGCGTTCCTGAGGAATCTTAGCCCATTCCTCATGAGCAACGGCCTCCAGTTCAGTAATATTCTTGCGTTTGAGTGCTGTAACTTCCTTCTTCAAATTCCAAGTCAGGTGAATCAATGAATCCTTCTTGCCTTCCACACGCTGCAGGATTCAAGTGCCAGAGGATGAAAAGCAGCCCCAGAGCATCACCGAGCCACCGAGCCACCTTGACTGTGGACAGAGTGTACTTTCTTCATTCTTCTTTTTCCAGACATACCGCTGATCCATCATGCTGAAAAGTTCCAGTTTTGTTTCATCGGTCCACAGAACAGAATCCCAAAACTTCTGTGGCTTATTTATATGATTTTGAGCCGACTTTTCTTGTACTTTGGGTCAGTAGTGGTGTACGTCTTGGAGTTCTGGCATGGAAACCTTCTGCATTTAGTACACGCCATACTGTGCTCACTGAAACCTTAGTGCCTGTTGCCACCAAGTCTTGCTGCAGGTCTTTTGCAGTCACTCGAGGGTTTTTCACAACCTGCCTTCTCAGAAATCTGGTTGCAGCCATTGATAGCTTCCTTTTTCTGCCCCGTTCAGGTATTTCAAGTGTTCCAACTCAAGCACACCTGGTGCAGCTAATGAAGCCCTTGATTAGTTGCATCAAGTGTGCTTGAAACTTCTGTTTTCCTTATTTGTGCTGTTGTGAGGGATTCTATTCAAGGGTTGAATAATTTTGAAACTGGAGAATTATAAGTTGCATTTTCAGTTGAATTTGGGGACACCACTTGAAGCATGAACTATTTCAGTTGCTTTTGTTTGATTTGTTCATTGCAAGTTCATTGAAAGTCTGTAAATTTTGACAATAAACCTGATTTGCAATGGGGGTTGAGTCGTTTTGATTGCAAGTGTAGGATATGAGACCTTTAAGTAGTGTTTACACTACTTTTTTCCTTGTTTCTTATTTATTTATTTATTTATTTTTTACTATTTATGCAGAAAATGTGGTTTCATTTGATATTTTTCATTTGATATTCACTGAAGCTGTATGCAGTTTATTATTATATGAACATGGGCTGGATTGCAGACTGAACATGCAGTTATGTTAATTCTACAAAAGCTGTATATACTGTAGTTTGCTGGGCACCACACTGTTGCCGCCTTATAGCTTGAAGGTCCTGAGTTCAGTCCTGAGCCCGGGTTCATCTGCCTACATTTATGACTGCACACTTGGAGAACTCAAAATTGGGCTATGGGGCTACTGTGACATTTGCAACTTATTTTTCTTTTTAAAATTTGTGTTTAATTCCAGTTTTCTAAATAATTTTGGAGATTTCTTCCTGTTATGTTTTGTCTCCTTTCAGACTGTGAAGTTTGTAAATCCTTCTTCTTCAACAAGTGTGAGGTTCACAGTCCAGCACTCTTCATCACTGATACCCCTGTTCTCATGGGGGTCGCTGACCGAGCCAGACAAACTCTTCCTCCTGGACTAGAGATTCAGAAGTCCGGTATTCCTGACGCAGGCCTGGGAGTGTTTAATAAAGGGGAGACTGTTCCAGTTGGTGCACACTTCGGACCCTACCAGGGAGAGCTGGTAGACAGAGAAGAAGCTATGAACAGTGGCTACTCATGGGTGGTGAGTTATTATGAATGTAATATAATTATTAAAATGGGATTTTGGGTACTAAGTGTGCTTGCTGATTTCGCCCTGGAGCTTGATGGCTGTTTGGTGAAAGATAAAGATACAGTCAAGATCATTGGTGCACCAGGAGATGCTGGGTTATAATTTTATTTCTGTAAAACTACTCTATGCTTTTATAAGCTTTAGATTGGACTCTTCTGCATTGAAGTCCTGCTTATGACGTTTAAAGCTCTGAAAAGTTTAGCTGCTGGCATAACTTGCGAATCTCCTGTAGCATGGAATTTTATTTCCAGAAGATATTGGGAATGTCATTTTTCTTTAATGAACACAAGAAACTGACTACACTTGGAACATTTAGTCTACACACTTAGGCTATAAAGTGCAACTGAATGCAAAAAAAATGCCTGGTAAACAACAGTTTGGTTAAATGGAAAAGGATGTTGACGTCTCTGGTAATAATTGAATTTGCGTCAAGCTCACCACTCGGTTAACCCTCTGTGGATAAAGCACAGAGAATACCCTAGAGATCAGAATCACAGGACAGTAAATCATAATTATCAACAATTCTGCTACTTCCCTTCTCGTCAACACGTATGCATTTAATTTCGTACATATACCATTAAATTGTCGTGGTGTGATTTCTTCCCTTCTTTTGTTTTTCTAATTGCCCCCTTAAACTTAAAATCTGGTTGTGCCACCTTTACCAGCAATAACTCCAACCAAACGCTTCTGATAACTGGAGATCAGTCTTTCACGTATTTCTAGGACTAGGACTTAATCCTGTGTTTTGGATCATTTTCTTGCTGCGTAATCCAGTTGCACTTGAGTTTCAACTTGCGGACTGAAGACCGGACATTTTCCTTTAGGATTTTCTGGTAGAGAGCAGAATTCATGTTTCCCTCAATTATTGTAAGTTGCTCAGACCCTGAAGAAGCAAAGCCCCACACCATCGCACTTCCACCACCATGCTTGACTGTAAGTATGATGTTCTTTTTGTGGATTTCAATGTTTGGTTTACGCCAGATGTAACGGGAACCCATCTACCAAATAGTTCCACTTTCAACTCCTCAATCCACAGAACATTCTCTCAAAAGGTTTGAGGATCATCAAGGTGTGTTTTGGCAAAATTCAGACGAGCCTTAATGTTCTTCTGGATTAGCAGTGGTTTTCACCTCGCCACTCTTCTAAGGAAACGCCTCGTTGATAAGAGAGGTCAGAAGAAAATATATATAATCTTTTTTGTGCAGATATCCAGGAGCGGGCAGTGTGAGGAATACATAGATGCCAAGAGAGAGATGTATGCTAACTGGATGAGGTGAGGAATACACTGGGTGTTGGGTCTTTGTTTAGTAGTTGATTTTATGGTTTCTCGTTTTTTTGGAACAATCTTGTCATGTACACCTCTCCCATTATTACTCTCACTTTGTATAATTGATTTCTGATATTTTTTCTTTTTCTTTTGTAATTTTTGCCCTTTCTTACACCGTGCATCATTCTCTCAGGTATGTGAATTGTGCTCATAATGATGGTGAGCAGAATCTTATGGCATTTCAGTATCAAGGAGGAATTCTATATCGATGCTGTCAACCCATTAATCCAGGCCAGGAGCTCTTGGTGTGGTATGAAGCAGACTATACCAAAGATCTCGGCCCTGCGTTTGACTACCTATGGAACAAAAAGTGCACCACAAATGGTAAATTCTAGGAATTATATGATAAATATTTGGTCTTAAGAACAAATTTTATTTAAAACCTAAGTATTGTGTCTGGTATATGTCTTCTTGAATTGGGTTGTGGATGAAATCAAGGAAGCTTTATACTTCAAGGGTCTCCTGAACAAGAAAACAGAACCACTGAGCTAAAACTCTGTTCATTTTTCATTTCTACTAACTGAAACAAGCAATGTGAAGCATACAGGATGCTTCTGCACCTGTAAACAGTTTAGAACCTTAGACTGTAGTGAAATGACTGATCTATAAAGTAATACAAATATGTCATGTACAGTCTGGAGACACAGTCAGAGCTTTGAAAATCTGTCCTGTCTTCCATAGAGCTCAACATTGAGGTTCCAGATGTGAAAATGCACTTAATTTTTGGTGTAGAGATTTTTTTGTTATCTTAAACCTGATAAGATTGACTTACCTTTCAACTACTTTGAGTACTATATTAGCCAGAATCCCAAAGCAAAACCCAGCATTCAGTGACATCACTTTAATCATGGAAATATGTGGCATAACAATTGGTCACACTATTTTCCGCTGTTTGAAAATTGTCAAGCATTGGCAGTAGGAATGGGTTGTACTAAATAGCTCAGTGACTTTAAACGTGGCACTGTCATAGGATGCCTCCTTTTTCACCTTGTTCATGAAATTTCTGTCCTGCTAGATCTGCCCTGGTCAGGTAAGTGCTATTATTGTGAAATGGCAGCAACTCGGAGCAACAACAGCTCAGCCACAAAGCAGTAGACTGACAGAGTGGGGCTGCCAAGTGCTGCAATATGTAGCATGTAAAAATTGCCTATCCTATGTTGCATCACTCACTACAGAGTTCCAGACTGCCTCTGTAAGCAACATTAGCAAAAGAACTGTGATTGGGAGCTTCATAAAATGGGTTTCCACGGCAGATGCACTATCTGGCAGTCTGATGGACAAATTTAGGTTTAGTGAATGCCAGGAGAACACATACCTACCGGAATGCATAGTGGCAACAGTTTGCAGGAGGAAGGATAATGGTCTGGAGCTGTTTTTCAGTGTTTGGGCCCTTTAATTCCAGTGACAGGTGATGTTAATGCTACAGCATACAAAGACATTTTAGACAATTGTATGCTTCCAACTTTGTGGCAACAGTTTGGTATGGCCCTGGTTGGGGAAGGCCATGGTTTGATGAGTTTGGTATGGAGGAACTCCAGTGGGCTGTACAGAGGGAGGGAGCTCCATTTTAATGGCCATGGTTTGGAATAGGATGTCCAACAAGCTCATATAGGTGTCCACATACAGTTCCCTCTGAAAATATTGGAACAGGAAGGCCAGTTCTTTTGTTTTTGCTATCCACTGAAGACATTTGGGTTTGAGCTCAAAGATGAATGAGTCAATAGAATCAGAACTTCAGCTTTTGTTTCCTGATATTTACATCTAGATCTGTTGGAAGTTCTTCTCTTTTTGTGTATATCTCACTAAATTGTTTCAGAAATGAAAACAAAATCTAAGATAAAACAAAGGCAGCCTAAGTAAGCACAAAATACAGTTTTTAAATGATAGTTATTTACTGAAGCTGTAAAGTTATCCAATACCAACTGGGCCTGTGTGAAAATGTATTTGCCCCATAGTTACTAATTCCCCAAATCTATGAAACTGCATTCATAATGGGGTTCAGCTGGACTAGACGCAACCAGGCCTGATTACTGCAAACCCTGTTCAATCAAATCAACACTTAAATAGAACTTTTTCAACAGCATGAAGTTGGTTAAAAGTTCTTACCCAGTAACCAACTATGCCAAAAAGGAAAGAAATTCCAGAAATGATGAGGAAGAAGGTGATTGAAATACATCAGTCTGGGAAGGGTTACAAAGCTATTTCAAAGGCTCTGGGAACCACATCCAAATATCTCTAAATGGAAAAACTTGGCACAGCAGTGAACCTTCCCAGATGTGGCCGACCTTCCAAAAGTCCTCCAAGAGCACAGCAACGACTCATCCAGGTAGTCACAAAAGATCCAAGGACAACATCAAAGGACCTACAGGCCTCTCTTGCATTAATAAAGGTCACTGTTCATGACTCCACACCTTGCTGATCCTCAAACCTTATGGGAGAATGTTCTGTGGCTTGATGAGTCGAAAGTGTAATTGATTGGAAGACAGTGGTCACATCTGGCGTAAACCAAACACCGAATTCCACAAAAAGAACATCATACCTATGGTCAAGCATGGACGTGGAAGTGTGATGGTGTGGGGATGCTTTGCTGCTTCAGGGCCTGGGCAGCTTGCAGTAATTGAGGGAAACATGAATTCTGCACTCTACCAGAAAATCCTAACGGAGGATGTCCGGTCTTCAGTCCATGAGTTGAAACTCAAGCGCAACTGGATTATGCAGCAAGACAATGATCCAAAACAAAGTCCTAGTCATAGAAGTAAGTGAAACACTGATCTCCAGTTATCGGAAGCGTTTGTTGCAGTTATTTCTGCTAAAGGTGGCACAAACAGATTTTAAGTTTTAGGGGGCAGTTAGTTTTTCACATGGTAGATAGGTGTTGGATAACTTTTTGCTTCAATAAAAAATAAATAAATAAAAGCTGTATTGTGTGTTTACTTAGGTTGCATTTGTTTCATGTTGTATTTTGTTTGAAGATCTAAAACTATTTAGTACGAGATGTACACAAAAACCGAAGAAATGAGGGTGGGGGCAAATACTTTTTCACAGCATTGTACAAGCTCATCAGTCAAGCATGGTGAAGGTAGTATCATGGCTTGGGCTTACATGGCTGCTTCTGGAACAGGCTCACTATTCTTTATTGATGTAACTCATGATGGTAGCAGCTGAATGAATTCAGGAGTCTGCATATACATTCTGTCTGCAAATGTAGAGAGAGATGCAATTAATTGAGAGGAACATCATGCAGAAAGACAATGACTCAAACAAACTGCCAACACAACAAAGGACTTTCAGATGGAAAAAGTGGAAGGTTTCAGACTGACCATGTCAATCACCTAAAAACTGGGTGGTCTGCCAACAAAGGTGTCATGTTCTATGTTGTTTAACACATCTAGATGTAAATATCAGGAAATCACATTATAAATGTAAATATAAGGAATTTCATGCCCGTGAACCCTCCAGATCTGCTCCTTTACCTAAGGAAAAAAAAAATTACAGAAGCCTTGACTAAACAAACATGTTTTCAGCCTAGACTGAGACTGTGTCTGAGTCCTGTACACTAATTGAAAGGCTGTTCCATAACAGTGGGGGTTGTAAGAGAAAGCTCTGCCCCCTGCTGTAGCCTTCACTATTTAAGGTACCCACAAAGAACCTACACCTTTTGATAGAAGTGGGCGTGGCAGATTATAAAAGACCAGAAAGAAGTTCACTCAGGTACTGCAACCAAGACCATTCAGTACTTTATAGATCAGTGTTAGTATTTTATAATAAATGCAAAATTTGATTGGGAGCCAATGTAGTTTGGATAGGGGTATGTGGTCATATCTTCTGGTTCCAGTAAGGACTCTTGCTGCTGCTTTCTGGACTGCCTGTTAATATACTTACTGGAACATCCAGACAGCAATGCATTACGATCATCCCACCTAATGTAATAAGCATGAACTAATACTTCTTATCTTAGCAATATTTCTGAGAGAAGATGGCTAAGAAAGAAAGAAGGCTGTCCTAGTAATATTATCTACATGAGCTTTAAATGAAAGACTGAAGTCACACCAAGGTCTTTTATTGCTGCACATGATGAAACAAAGGCCATCTTGAGTTACTATGTAATCAGAAAGCTGTTCTAGCTGCATGTGGTCCTAGTACAAGTACTCCTGTCTTGTCAGAATTAAAGAAGAATAATGCGGCTCTGCTTGTGGAACACCAAACTTTACCTTACTATGCGTAGTCACCATTTACAACCTCAATTCCAAAAAGTTGGGATGCTGTGTAAAAGGGAAAATAAAAACAATACAATGATTTTCAGATTTCATAAAGCCATATGTTATTCATAATAGAACATAGAAAACATATCAAATGTTTAAACTGAGTAAATGTACCATTTTAAGAAAAAAATAAGGTAATTTTGAAGTTGATGGCCGCAACACGTCTCAAAAAAGTTGGGATGGGGCAACAAAAGGTTGGAAAAGTAAGTGTTACTAAAAAGAAACAGCTGGAGGATAATTGGCAACAGGTCGGTAACATGATTGGGTATAAAAAGAGTATCTTAGAGAGGCAGAGTCTTTCAGAAGTAAAGATGGGCAGAGGTTCACCAATCTGTGAAAAACTGTGTCTACAATTTGTGGAACAATTTCAGAATAATGTTCCTCAACGTAAAATTGTGAAGACTTTGAATATCTCATCATCTGCAGTACATAATATCATCAAAAGATTCAGAGAATCTGGAGAAATCTCTGTGCGCAAGGGACAAGGGTGAAAATCAGTATTGCATGCCTGTGATCTTCAGTCCCTCAGGTGGCACTGCATTAAAAACAGGAATGATTCTATAATTGAAATCACTGCATGGGCTCAGAAACACCTCCGGAACTCATTGTCTGTGAACACATTTTGCCGTGCCATCCGCAAATGCTGGTTAAAGCTCTATCATGCAAAGAAGAAGTCATATGTGAACATGATCCAGAAACACCGCCGTCCTCTCTGGGCCAAAGCTCATTTAAAATGGACTGAGGCAAAGTGGAAATCTGTTCTCTGGTCAGATGAATCAAAATTTTAAATTCTTTTTGGAAAGCATGGATGCCACGTCCTCTAAACTAAAGGGGACTAAAGAGGAGAGAGACCATCCAGCTTTTTATCGGCGCTCAGTTCAAAAGCCTGCATCTCTGGTGGTATGGGGGTGCATTAGTGCCTATTGGCAGCTTGCACATCAGGAAAGGCATTATCAATACTGAAAGGTATATACAGGTTTTAGAGCAACATATGCTTCCATCCAGATTGCATCCCATTTGATCCCACATTTGATTTGTTTTCTATGCTCAACTGTGAATAACATATGGGTTTATGAGATTTGCAAATCATTACATTCTGTTTTTATTTACATTTTACACAGCATCCCAACTTTTTTGGAATTGAGATTGTACATCTACAAACTGATAACGATCAGTCAAATAAGACCTGAGGGCCTTTCCCTTAACTCCAACAACATTTCCTAGTCTATCAAGGTGAATAGAATGATCAGTGGTGTCAAAATCTACACTAAGATCAAGCAACATAAGCAAGGAGACACAACCCTGATCAGAGGCCAGTAGTGCGTCATTTACCACTTTAACCAGCACTGTCTCTGTGCTATGATGACGCCTATGAATATCCTAACTGATAGATTTCATAAATGTTATTTCTATGTAGGTGTGAGCATAACTGCTTAAGAGAGTCCTTTATTGCCATGGCCTGAAAGACTGTGCAAGGAAGATGCTGCTACTCCAAGACTGGCATAAAAGGTCAGCCTGAAGTTTGCAGGTCATAACCATGAGGAAGACCTAATCTAAAGCAGTGTTATCTGGTCAGATAAAACAAAATTTTGACTAAATAATTTGGCCATGATGATCAGCACTGTCTATAGATGAAAAGGGTAAGGATTTATTCTGAAGAACATCATCCCAACTTTGAAGCATGCAGGTGGCAGCATCATATTGTGGGGGTGTTTTGCTGGAAAAGGGACTGGTGCATTTCAGAAAATAGATGGCATCCTGAGGATGAAGTATTATGTAAAATACTAAAGTAACACCTGAAGACATCACCCAAAACTTGGTTGCAACTGGGTCTTTTTGCAGGCCAATGATCCTAAGCAAAGTTGTCCAAAATGGCAACAAAAAAAGTCAACAATGCGAAATTATTGGAGTTGCCATCACAGTGGCCATGACCAGAATCCTATAGAAAATCTGTGGACTGAAAGTATGTCTAAATGGGTCTCTTAACTATTATTTTGAAATGAGCTCTACTGGAAATAAAGTAGATAACCTAACTGACTTAAGACAAGAAATGTATGGTAACGTGAAATGAGTTCTGAAAAATTGAGTTTGAATGTCTTTTATACTATGTGTGTGTAACTTTTAGTGTCAACTATATCTTTTAATAGAAGGCAGAGTAGTTCTAATTTCCAGAACGACCTTACTTGTCCTAAATTTTTTGCTTTTCTGATTGTCACAAATTTTAAAAGAGTGTCACATCAGCAGCATGTGGGCAGTTGTCAATTATAACTTACATAGAATCCTGCTAACGAATACACTATTTTTAATTTTAACATAATAGCAATTTATGTCAGACTGAGCCAGGTGAATATTGTCTGACAGTTAAGTTTTCAGCATATTTTAGCTATTAAATAAAGTTGGTTAGTATATTTAAAATAGGGATGCAGCAAAATGAAAATGGTTTAGTTTTCATTTTGCTGCATATAGCAGGGAGTTGCTCTATAGATATGTACTGTAAAATTGCTTGTTACTTGCTATTTTTTTTTTTTTTTTTACTTAGGGCATCATGTAGACATCTCAAACACAACCTTGTTTTCTAAATATGTTACAGAACAGGGAAATTCTCCTAGGCCTCAATACTGTTACTGGTTCATGAATTTTATGGCTTTATGACATTTCAATAACAGAGTTGTCCTTTGTTTTGTTTTTTTTGTTTTTTATTTTGCTTTTCAACCACTTCTGGTTAGGTTTTATATAGTGCTGGATAATGTTGATTTGGCTGGGGGGCAGTGATTGTTGATTGATTGATTTTACAGTCACCAGGGATGTGGCCCTAACTTGATATGCTTTCATGGTACAAGTCCTGTGGAAGACTAGACAGGGACAGGCTAGATGATTTTATTTTAAAATACCGTTAGCTCAGATGCTGATTATTATAGAGTGAACAGTGGTCAGCCACGAACATGCCAAATTGTTGCAGATATCTGCACAGCTGTCTTGCATAGCCCATAGAAATCAATCAGATGAAACAGGGCAGAATGTGGACTTCCCCAGTCTACTGTATGTGGAATCTTGAATAAAACCTTTGAAATGCAGCCATGCTGTAGAGATTATACCGGCCTTATCTTCTGCAGACAAAGTCACTTGATGTTTGCAACAGTTTTCCTTTTTGGAGAAGGTGAACTTGGAACCCAATATTCACAAGCAAGTGGTATTCAGAGACGAGGCAACCTTTCACGAGTGGGTACATGAAGAGACATAATTGTGTCTTTTGGGGCATTGAGAATCCCCATGTTGTGTGTAAAACACAGTAGAGCCAGTGAATCCACCTTTGACTAGGAACTGATAATAAGGGTTATGTAGGAATATCCAAAACTGGCCCCTCTCTTCAGGACTGACCTCCTCTCTTGTGTTCTACAAGAACACAAGTACTAGACTCAAAACAGGATGTGCGGGTGTCATGCAGGCTCTTGAAATACATGAAAATTGTAGTCTACAAGCGAAGAGGTATACACTAAAATGGATATTGTCATGTGGCCCTTAAATATTCAGTAGTGTGAGAGACATCTGGCATGTTACAATGCACAGATGCCATGGTCCCAACTGGAGTGGGCATCTTATCTGGGAGGCAGCACTGCCTGTATGGGAGTGCATGTACAGCCACCAATACATGTACCAGAAATCCAGGTTGGACCAGAAGTCCACCTCTTTCTTACTGTTGCATAAATTGTATCCTGCCAGACAGGACTCTCCTACAATGAAGTTCCAGACATTCCAGAAGGATTTGGTACTGAGGTGTTTCCCTCCCCCTAAGGCAGGGTAGCTGGCACCCGACCGTGGCTTGTGTGGTCCCTGGTCATTTAGGTGCACTGGTCCCAGGAGGTTTTGTCTCTTGATAATTGACTCAAATTTGACTGGGCAAGTGAATAAATCTCTCCAGTTTGGCCCATCTCCCTCACTTGGACTGCCATGAGTTCATCTGTCTGACTCAAGCAGCAAACCATACACAGGAGCTGGTTGAACTGCTATCATGGTGGGCTGGCTTTCAGTGGAAAACCTGTAGTATCAGCTTTGTAAGTGCACTGATCTGGTTGCACTTCTGTCTGATGAGCAAGTAACATGTTGAGGGATTCCAGCATAGTGTTTGTTTAATTAATGAATAAATGAATGTTTATCATGTTCACCACACCAGCTTAATAACAGAAATATACTGTTCTCATTACTTGGTGCAGATCATGTGTAGCAGCTGGCATCATCTAATAATGTCTTGTTACTTTAGTTAGAGAATGTGGAGACTGTTTGAGAGTGTATCTTCTGGTCCAGTCTTTGCTCATCAATAATTCAAAGAACCAGAGTTATATTTATCATCAGTTTAGAATTTTGCCAATAAAATAACATGGAAGAGTATATACCTCAAACATTGGTAGAGTTCCTAACATTAGTTTTATAATTGTGTTGCATTTCTGATTTTTTTTTTCTTTCACTGATCCAGAAGTAAACAACGGTCTGTTGCAAGTCTTCTCCTGCTCCTTTTGTCCACTTTCCTATAAATCGCAAAATTATCTCAACAAACACATCAGGAGATGCCACTATGAGGAGTTTGCGAGACTGCGGAAATCAGCAGAGATTCAACATGAAATTCATATGCCAACAAATGGCTGCAGTACTCAGCAAACATCATCTCATACTCTCAGTTCTGACACCTCTCAGAAAGAAATGCAGAAGGAAATTCACCACTGCTCAGATGGTGGAAAGCATTTGACTTCTCTGAGTCTTCGCAAAACACATCAACATAGTCAAACAGGAGAGAACCCATATCACTGCTCACAGTGTGAAAAGAGTTTTAATCAAAAGGGTGATCTTCAACTGCACCAGCGCTTTCACAGAGGACAGAAGGTGTATCATTGTTCACAGTGTGGAAAGAGTTTTACTCGTCATAGTACTTTACAGCAACACCAGCGCATTCACACAGGAGAGAAGCTGTATAACTGCTCACAGTGTGGAAAGAGTTTTACTCATCAGAGTGATCTCCAACGACATCAGCGCATTCACACAAGCGAGAAGCCATATCACTGCTCACAGTGTGGAAAGAGTTTTACTACTCAGAGTGATCTCCAACGACATCAGCGCATTCACACAGGCGAGAAGCCGTATCACTGCTCACAGTGTGGAAAGAGTTTTACTACTCAGAGTAATCTCCAGCTACATCAGCGCATTCACACAGGAGAGAAGCCATATCACTGCTCACAGTGTGGAAAGAATTTTACTCATCAGAGTACTCTCCAACTACATCAGCGCATTCACACAGGAGAGAAACCGTATCACTGCTCACAGTGTGGAAAGAGTTTCTCTCAACAGAGTAATCTCCAACGACATCAGCGCATTCACACAGGAGAGAAGCCGTATCACTGCTCACAGTGTGGAAAGAGTTTTACTCAACATAAAAATCTCCAAGCCCATCAGCGCAGTCACACAGAAGAGAAGCCGTATCACTGCTCACAGTGTGGGAAGAGTTTCTATGAACAAAAAAATCTCCAAGCCCATCTGCGCAGTCACACAGAAGAGAATCTATGTCACTGCTCACTGTGTGGAAAGAGTTTTACTACTCAGAGTTATCTCCAGGTACATCAGCGCACGCACACAGGAGAGAAGCCGTATCACTGCTCACAGTGTGGGAAACGTTTCTCTCAACAGAGTAATCTCCATCAACATCAGCGCAGTCACACAGGAGAGAAGCCATATCACTGCTCACATTGCAGGAAGAGTTTTACTTATCAGAGTAATCTCCAGCTACATCAGCACATTCACACAGGAGAGAAGCCATATCACTGCTCACAGTGTGGGAAGAGCTTCTCTCAGCAGAGTAATCTCCAACAACATCAGCGCAGTCACACAGGAGTGAAGCCGTATTTCTGCTCACAGTGTGGGAAGAGTTTTACTACTCGGAGTAATCTCCAACAACATCAGCGCATTCACACAGGAGAGAAGCCGTATCACTGCTCACACTGCGGGAAGAGTTTCTCTCAACAAAGAAGTCTCCAAGCCCATCAGCGCATTCACACTGGAGAGTAGTTTTAAGACCACAAGTGCACTAACAGAGCCTTTATATGATTTTAATAATTTGTCAGATTAAATATAATTATTTTTCTTAAATGATCTGTATAAACTTTACTTTTGCCTTTTCAATTTTCTGTGGAAGGTAAAGTATGTAATGTTATTGCAATTATTAATATCCTTATTTTGTTTGCTTTTCCCTTTAAATAGCCATAACATTAAATGCATTACTTCTGAACAGATGATTTAAATGCAACATGGTCAGTGAGGTAACTAGTGCAAATAGTACAAACATCTCAGTCCACCAGAATTGCAACTTCCTCTACTCATTTGAATATAGAACGTCCAGTGTTTGCTGCCAAACTGGTGGGTTTTTAGACTGCATGTGTCTGAATCCCAGACATTGGTAGAAAGGCTGTTGAGGTTTGTTGATACATACAGCAGGGCATTGGACTTTACAGTAATTCAAGTTCATTACAGTAATCCAAATGTTATAATTGCATTTCTTTCTTAGGACAAAAACTTTATCTTTGCTGAGTAAAAGAACATTCCTAGCCATGGAGTCCTTGGTATACTAAATGCCACTTGCTAACCTAGAGACCTATGTTAACTTAAGAAATGATCTTTATTTATTTTTTACTTCTGTTTTTGACACAATGATAACACTGAACTGAACAGACCGTTTTATTTATAACATTTTTTTTTTTCAATTTAAATTCCTAGGGTTAGGGCTAGCTGCTTAAACTACATATCAAGCATTTATGTAACACATCTCATTAATGTCCATTAATGGCTGTTAAATAAAGTTTATTAATTAAAGAAAAGCAAGTAATTCATACTCTGAGTGTGATTAGTTCTCTCTGGTGGACATGTGTTCTGTGTCTTCCAGGCTGTGGGAAGGTTAATGGCACAGCAGGATATACTTACTGAGACTAGAGGAATAAGGACACATTATTTGGATGAAAGAACCTTTATAGACAAAAGTGGGGTTGAAAGGTGGCAAAAGTTCATTGCAGCTAAATTGTGGTGTATAACTAAATGGAACAATTTACATGATTTACAAATTGAATTTCCCGAGGTCAATTGTACTGAAACACTGAGAAGACTCTGGAAACCTAGGCTGCTTAGTGCGATATTACGATCCTAAATCGACTAAGGCTGTCATCCCCTTATTTGAGTTTACAAAAGATCCAGATGATGAAGATGATGAACCACTAGTAGACCTGTTTCAGGATAGACCTAGCCAATATAATTATTGCTCAGGACTAACTGCAATAGTCACAGTAGATCTCAGGAGGGTAGAGTGGGAAAGGGGATCTACTGTATCTATATTAGTAGACAAAGTCAATTCACTTGCAGAAAGGTACGGGAGAAAGAACTGAGTAAGGTCAGCAGTGACAGCTAAGCAGAGAATTGTTCATTTAGTTTGGTCAAGACATAATCAAAACCTAGGGGAAAGGAGTAGCACCCTCAGGGCTCGACAAGGGTGTGTCCTGGGTAAATTGAGAAAGCCAATGCCGGAAGACATAGTGGTGGCCAAACATAAAAATGATGAAAAGTACATCAAGAAGTGTATGATAAAATGGCATGGCAGGACTCAAGGAGTGGTGCAGTGGCCTAAGGAAAGAACATTTGCAGAAAAACAATGTGAAGAAGAGAGAGAAATGATGAGACATTGGAAAGTAGGGAAAAACGATGATAAGAGTAGGGGAAAGAGAATAAAAAGCTAGAGATACTAGAGATAGTTGGTTTGAAGAGGAAGGGAGAGAGATGAGGAAGAGAGAGGAAACACCTTATGCAAAACATCACAGGGAAAAGGGAAGATTGTACCCTAACATAACACAGATGGTGATGAAGGATGGATGGAGGGAGTGGTGCAGATCAAGGGGATGATAACAGGAAGAATGAAGGTACTGAGAGAAGAAGATGGGGAAGAATCAGTGGTCAGAGTGACGCTATAGAAAATCTGGATGCCCCCTCAAGCACAATGCGGAAACCTGAATGGAGCAAATTGAAGGAGGAAATTAACAACTACCTAAAGAAGATAGGGCTTCCCACCAGCATGCCATTAGCTCCAGCACCAAGTGAAATGCGAAAGAAATACTCAATCAACAACTCACTGGAAGAGCTCTCCATGCAGCCAGGAAACAAAACAGCACCAAACAGCCTCATTAGTGAAACCCATCCTGAAGAAGAACGACAAGTGGCTGAATGGCCAGTAGGAGTCAACCAGGACCTGACAATACAAGATGGCAGAAACCGAATGGATGTAAACAGACTTGTGGAAAGGCAGGTAAATGGAACATTGTATATAGAACCTGAATCAGAGGCACTGAGAAGAAAAGAGGACCAAGGGTTGATGGGAGTGCTAGAACAAACACTCAGCCTGTTGGAACAACAAATAAAGTGATCAGAAGAGAGGGTAAAAAATGACGGAAGAGCTATTGAAGAGAAGCATTGCAGAGATGAACGAAAGAATGTGACAAGCAGAGGAAGAAATTATGCGGGACACAAAAAGGCTAGAGGAGAGGGAGCAGAGATCAGGTGGACGGCCACTCTAGAGGAAGACAAGCTTGGCTATCACCTGCAACTAGCCTACAGAGGGAGTCTGAAGAGATTAGGGAGACAAGATATGGAAGAGTTGTCAGACCACCCCAGAGGTATTGGAGAGAAAGTGAGGAGTTGCAGCTAGTGATGGAAGAATCGGAGGCGAGTCAGTGCCCCCTGATGGTTAAAGGAGGAGGGTGCAATATGTGACATGGTCATTCATGGAGATGACGGGACTAACAAGTCAACTCCCAGACATATGTCAAGGAGGGCAAAAGTGGATAACTAAATTTGAGGAAAAAACATCAGGCTACCTACTGGCAATAGGGGATATTAAGGCCATATTAGCACAGGTGGCAGGAAAGAGCAAAGCCGCCAAAATACTGGCAGATGCAGGACTGAAAAGTTTGATGGACTCAGAGATGGGAGATGACCTGGCCTTTGTAGCATACAAAAATTGAGTGTGTGTTAGGTCGCGCAAAAAGCGCGACTTCAATTACCAGAACTCTCATCCACACACTCCACACTACACTTCCCAGCAAGCTCGGCGGCCTACAAACATGGCCGCCAGGGACTACAACACCCACACACTACCTCGGTCACAATCACCCTCTTTCTAATCCCGCGCACCTGTCTTCTATTTCACTAACACTTTATTTAAGGACTTTTGTGTTACAGGTTGGACGCGAAGTATTGTTTGTTTTTTCCCAAATCTTACCTTACTGAGCTACTGTATTCTGGACTGATTCTCACGGCATTTGACATTAAGCTAAGTACCTTGGATTCCGACTTCCTCTCAAGCCCTCTTTCTATTTTACACTTCTCGGTGATAAGTTTACTTGCACATGTGTCTGATTTTCTGTTAGCGCTAATAGTTAGCACACTTTATGTAGTTACCACTATTTTGTTGAAGGGGTTCATTTCTGGATGCTGTTTTTCCATTTTTTCTTTCTGTAGTTTAGTGTGTGTTTTTTCTTACTGCTAGCGCTAATACTTTTGAGAGAGTGTATAAACTTTACCACGATATCCTGCGAAGACTCGAAGCCTTCTAAAAGCCTGTTGTTTACCCTGTGTCCTTTCCACATGTGTGCTGAATAAAGTGACGAAGTTTTTGACCGCAACTGTGTCCAGCCTACTTCTGGTGTCGTAACAGAATACTTCGCCTCGACATGGACGCAGCGGAGGAAATTCGTCAAGCAATCGCAGCCCACGGTCAAATTATCAACGCGCAACAACAACGCTTGGGAGAAATGGATCAGAATCTTCAACTTCTCTCTCAAGTCACGGCTACAGCAACGCAGCGCGCCGCTCCCACATCCTTTTCTACACCTCGACTGCCTATGCCCGTACCCGATAAGTACAACGGTGACACTGGATTATGTAAGGGTTTCATCTTACAATGCTCCTTATACTTTGACTGTTGTGGGGAAATGGGGGATCATGAGAAAGTGGCGCGATTCATCTCCTTATTAACAGGCAAGGCTTTAAGGTGGGCGGCGGCAGTAAGGGAACGAGGGGGAGAAACGGTTGCTTCCTATGACACCTTTGTCTCCATGTTCCGGCGGGTGTTTGACCACGCCCCCGATCACCAGGAAGTCGGGGAACGGCTCCTAACACTGAGGCAAGGCTCACTTCGAGTGGCGGATTACGCGTTAGAATTCCGGACTATCGCTGCGGGTAGCGGCTGGAATGACGTGGCGTTAAAAGCTGTCTTCCGTCAGGGCCTTAATCCCGCCATAATCACTGAGATGGCCTGCCGCGATGAGCCTCTTAACCTAGATTCGTTAATTGATCTCGCCATTCGCCTCGATCAACTTCTCTACAGCCGTAGGCATTCATCTCAGCACCCTGAATCAACCCGACTCCCCGCTAGCGACGAACCCATGCAGATCGGCCATGCAAAACTGGACCCCGACGAGAAAGAAAGGAGACGCCGAGAGAATCTATGTCTCTACTGTGGCCGCGCTGATCACTCTCTTCATTCCTGCCCTGTCCGCCCCACAAGCATAACTCCGACGAGGGGCGGACAACGCACCCGTTCAACCCCGGTGAGTCAGATTCCTGATGTTACTTCATGTTCTTTTACTCTACCCGTCTACCTTGAACATTCAGGTGTCTGTACTCTTGTTACAGCCATGCTCGACTCCGGAGCAGCGGGCAACTTCATCGACGAGGAAATAGTGTGTCAGCTTGACCTAGACACTCGTCCCCTACCTCAACCGCTAAAGATTCAGGCCATCGACGGTACGCCCATCGGAAACATCACCCGCTACACACACACCCTGGGGCTTCGTGTCAGCGCTCTCCACCACGAAGAATTATCCTTCTGGGTTATCAAGTCTACCCGATACCCCGTGGTTTTGGGCTTACCGTGGCTGAGAAAACATAACCCTCACATCTCTTGGGCCAACCAGCAAATACTCAACTGGTCACCCTTCTGTCACCAACAATGCCTTAACACCCTATCACTCACTGTCGCAACTACATCCGTTGAAAGCCCTGAAAACGCACCCACCGTCTGTATACCCCACGAATATAGCGACCTCAAGGAGGTATTTAGTAAACTCAGGGCTAGCGGTCTTCCACCCCATCGTTCATATGACTGTTCCATAGACCTCCTGCCGGGTATGACTCCGCCACGTGGACATATATATCCCCTGTCCCAAGCAGAACATAAAGCCATGTCCGAATACATTCAGGAGGCTCTCCAACAGGGATATATTCGTCACTCCACCTCCCCGGCAGCAGCCAGCTTCTTTTTCGTGGCCAAGAAGGGAGGGGGCCTTCGTCCTTGCATTGACTACCGAGGGCTCAACCGCGCCTCGGTGAAATATCCCTACCCCCTTCCACTCGTCCCTTCCGCCTTAGAACAACTTCGTGAAGCCCGATATTTCACCAAATTGGACCTCCGTAGCGCGTACAACTTGGTGCGTATCCGGGAAGGGGATGAGTGGAAGACTGCCTTCAGCACAACAACAGGTCACTACGAATACCTCATAATGCCGTATGGGCTAACTAACGCGCCCTCAGTATTCCAATGCCTAATTAATGACGTGCTGAGGGACATGTTAGGAAAATTCGTGGTGGCCTATATTAACGACATTTTGATTTACTCCCCCAACTACAAAATCCACGTATCTCAGGTACGCCAGGTTCTCACACGCCTACTGGAAAATGGACTATATGTAAAGGCAGAAAAGTGTGAGTTCCACACTAATACTACGACCTTCCTGGGTTACGTCATTAGCCCCGAGGGAGTGGCCATGGACAAAAGTAAGGTCACGGCGGTAACACAATGGCCCACTCCTACTACCATCAAGGAGCTCCAAAGCTTCTTGGGTTTCGCCAACTTCTACAGACGCTTTATCCGGGGTTTTAGTTCGATTGCCCTACCCCTTACTTCTCTGTTGCGGGGCGGTCCTCGCCGTCTGGTTTGGAACCACGAGGCCGAGTGGGCATTTTCCAGACTCAAAGCGGCTTTCACCACGGCTCCTATCCTCAAGCACCCAGACCCTTCTCGTCCCTTCGTAGTAGAAGTAGATGCCTCTGAGGTGGGGGTGGGGGCCATATTATCCCAACGTCTAGGGGAAAAACCAAAACTTCACCCCGTCGCCTTCTTTTCGAAAAAACTATCGCCGGCAGAACAGAATTATGACGTGGGAGATCGTGAACTGCTAGCTATAAAATTAGCTTTGGAGGAGTGGCGACACTGGCTAGAGGGGGCAGAACACCCGTTTACCGTTTTCACAGATCACAAGAATTTAGAATATCTGCACACAGCCAAACGACTAAACCCTCGCCAAGCACGTTGGTCTCTGTTCTTCGCACGGTTTCAGTTTACCCTTTCTTATCGCCCCGGGTCTAAGAACCACAAGGCGGACGCCCTTTCCCGACTCCACACTAGGGATTCACCACCTTCCAAACCCGACCACATCCTACCTCCCTCCTGTTTTGTCGGTAATGTGCACTGGGAATTCGACAGTTTACTTCACAAATTCCCACGTAAGTACGTACCGTCTGCTTGTCCTCCCACAAAATTGTTTGTCCCTTCTACCTATAGAACCCGATTAATAAGATGGGCTCACACGGTTCCCGGTACCGCTCACCCCGGTTCCCTACGCACCTACCACCTTTTGTCCCACAAGTACTGGTGGCCCAATATGGCCCAAGAAATACAACAGGCAGTCAAAACTTGTGACATCTGCGCCCAAACTAAGGTACCCAGAACCTTCCCTGCCGGCAAACTCATGCCACTACCCACTCCTCAACGACCTTGGTCACATCTCGCAGTAGACTTCATCACGGACCTCCCCAATTCTCTGGGTCACACCACCATTTTTGTTATTTTAGATCGGTTCTCCAAATCCCTCCGTCTAATTTCCTTGCCCAATCTACCCTCAGCCTTCCACACAGCAGAACTGATATTCTCACATGTATTTCGTTATTTTGGGATCCCCGAAGACATAGTTAGCGATCGGGGACCGCAGTTCATATCTCGCGTATGGTCCGGTTTTATGGGTAAATTGGGAGTGAATGTGAGCCTTACGTCGGGATACCACCCCGAATCCAACGGGCAAGCGGAACGGGTTAACCAAGAAGTCGGAAGGATGCTCTGTTCGTTTTGTCACAAAAATCCCTCTGATTGGGCCCGCTTCCTGCCATGGGTGGAATACGCCCAGAACTCACTCCGCCATTCTGCCACTAACCTGACCCCATTCCAATGCGTGCTAGGATATCAGCCCCCTCTGTTTCCGTGGGACGCCACGGACGCACCAGCCGTAAACGAATGGTTTGACCGCAGTGAACAGGTCTGGGCAAGCACCCATAGGAGGCTAAAACAAGCAGCCTCCAAATCAAAAGCCCAGGCGGATCGCCACCGACAGGTAACACCACGCTACCAACCCGGTGAACGGGTATGGCTCTCCACCCAAAACTTGCACCTCAGACATCCCTGCCAGAAGCTCTGTCCTCGTTATCTCGGCCCCTTCAAAGTCATCAGGCCCATCAATGAGGTAACCTACAGACTAGCCATCCCCAAACATTGGCGCATTGCCCCCTCGTTTCACGTTTCTCTCCTGAAACCCTTCCACACAGGCATCCTCACCTCTCAAAACCCTTCTAATCCACCTCCCCCACAGGAAGTTGACGGACAACCGGCCTATCAGATTCATCAGATTCTAAAATCCCGGCGACGTCAAGGAAAACTTCAGTACCTCATTGACTGGGAGGGGTACGGGCCCGAGGAACAGAGCTGGGTGGCGGCTAAGGACATGCTGGACCCTGAAATGGTGGACGAATTTCACCGCATCCATCCAGAATACCCAAAACCTAGACCCAGAGGTCGACCCAGGCAAGGAGAGGCTCCCGGAGTGAGCCCTTTGGGGGGGGGCTCTGTTAGGTCGCGCAAAAAGCGCGACTTCAATTACCAGAACTCTCATCCACACACTCCACACTACACTTCCCAGCAAGCTCGGCGGCCTACAAACATGGCCGCCAGGGACTACAACACCCACACACTACCTCGGTCACAATCACCCTCTTTCTAATCCCACGCACCTGTCTTCTATTTCACTAACACTTTATTTAAGGACTTTTGTGTTACAGGTTGGACGCGAAGTATTGTTTGTTTTTTCCCAAATCTTACCTTACTGAGCTACTGTATTCTGGACTGATTCTCACGGCATTTGACATTAAGCTAAGTACCTTGGATTCCGACTTCCTCTCAAGCCCTCTTTCTATTTTACACTTCTCGGTGATAAGTTTACTTGCACATGTGTCTGATTTTCTGTTAGCGCTAATAGTTAGCACACTTTATGTAGTTACCACTATTTTGTTGAAGGGGTTCATTTCTGGATGCTGTTTTTCCATTTTTTCTTTCTGTAGTTTAGTGTGTGTTTTTTCTTACTGCTAGCGCTAATACTTTTGAGAGAGTATATAAACTTTACCACGATATCCTGCGAAGACTCGAAGCCTTCTAAAAGCCTGTTGTTTACCCTGTGTCCTTTCCACATGTGTGCTTAATAAAGTGACGAAGTTTTTGACCGCAACTGTGTCCAGCCTACTTCTGGTGTCGTAACAGTGTGGAATGCAATAGGAGAAGCATACCCCACTAAGATGGACCCAGGAAACCTGGAGGCTATGACACTGGGTGAAGAGGAGAATGTGAAATTCATTCAGGATTTCAAGAACAGATGGAGAGAGGGACAGGAACAGTATGGAACCTGAATGAAACAAATCAAAGCTTATTCAAGATGATGCTAAAAAAAATGTGCATGCTTGTAGCTGTACAGGAGACACTGGAACATGTGGTTGGACTTCATACATTGCCCTGGGAAACATTCGAGGCCCATCTTGTGCACCATGTGGGACAACACAGGAAGAAGAAAAAAGAAGCCAAGGATGCCACTGAAGCACTGGTGACACAACTGTATAGAACACACCTAGGAGAACTTACAAAGGCTAAGAGGGAAAAGGAAAGGGCTGGAAAAGTGCAGGCCTCAATGCAGGCCCCAATAATGGAAACAGCAGTGATGGTACCTGCCACATCCAACCAATCTCAGGCAGTACGAACTTATGACCCACATGTCCAAGTTCAACATCCGGCTCAGCCACAGGCTTACATGCAGTAGCCTGGTCCGCCATCAGTACCAATGCCACCAATACATGTCCACCTCGGCAATCAACAAGGCATAAGAGGACAGGGACAAGAGGCAAGGACCAGGGAGGTGGCAGAAGTGGACCCAGACCACTTCTGACAAGGGCAGAAGCAGTTTGCAGGCCCCCAGACTGGAGGTAATGCCCCCAGATCACAACCACCCGAATGTTGGGGATGTGGAGAAAAAGGATACACCAGTAGGAACTGCCAGGTTTACCCGTGAGAGAAGCAGTCAGGGCAGCCGGAATATAGAGACCAGCAAGGTGGACCCCCTTGCCCCAGCCAATGGAAAGAACAAGCGGGGCCCTGGATGGGACCCGCAGCCAACTGGAGTTGAAGATGCACAGAGAAGCCGGAGGGGGAGCACAGGCAGTAGGTCACCACACTGCATCAAAGGCAAGCACCAACGATCATAGTGTCTATTAATGGACCAGCATCGTTTATGATAGACACAGGTGCCACATTCTCATGTATAGGCCAGGAAGGCTCCAGACTCCCCCTCTCATGGACTTTGGGTGACCTTTCCTAGTGAAACATCAGTAGAACAGCACCTATTATCAGAGGCAAACAAACAAGTGAGACATGATACAGTGTATTGGTTGGTATATACTGACCCAGATTCATCCGAACTGAACCAGACCAATCTGAAATGGAAAATATGGATACAAGCTATGTGACCAGACTGTAGAGAAAAGAGAAGCCCCCTACACTCTACAATGTACTTTGATCAAGACAGTAAAAATGAGGAATACGGACAGTTGTGGAATGGACTGATGGAGCAGAGACAATTCGAGGTGATAACAACGGATGTGGTAATCAGACCACAAGGAGTGGCTGCCATGGTACTCTTGAAAGATGACCTAAAGGACTGGTATCACATACCAGGTGCCGCCCCACACATCTCCCTCATGGTAGCAGAAGGTTTTGAGTCTGAAGACTTAGGACCTATGGTTAGGGAGGTAGCACAGATTAGGGAGTGGAAACCTACTAATAATCCATATATGCACACCTCACCAGACAACAAGTACACAAAGATTTCACAGAAGGGAGTAGACAGCATGATAGCTACATACACATAAATAAAGAGGTGCATGCCATTGTCACTGTGCACACTGGTACTCACAACAGGAACCAACAAAGAAGATGAAGCACTGCTGAAAAGCATGCCTGACACCTTGTGGACAAAACACCAGACAGATGTAGGGTTAGTCAAATCAGAAGGACAGGTGAACATACAGGTTAGGCCATGTTAGGTTCCCCTATCAGAAACAATACCTGCTGACAGTACAGGTTAGGAAAGGAATCAGACTTATAATTCAGTACCTGACCCTCACACTCTCTTGTCGAACATCCCTGAAGATACAAAATGGTATACGGTAATAGACTTGTGTTCAGCCTTCTTTAGTATACTGCTACATCCAGATTCAAGGCATCTGTTTGCTTTCACTTATGAGGGGCAATAATACACTTATGCATGCCTTCCTCAAGGGTACTGTGAAAGTCCATCTATTTTTAACCGCATGTTAGCAGAAGACCTGGCCTCAGTCGATATCGCAAGCACATTAATTCAATATGTGGATGATTTGTTGATTTGCAGCCCGACCAAAGAACAATGTAGAGCAGACTCGTACAATTACAATGCTTGCAGAGAATGGTCATAAAGACAGCAGGGACAAGTTGCAGAGGTGGAATACTTGGGCAGAATGTTACATGGAACAAATAGGTCTCCTGCCCCTGCCCATGAAGAGGCTGTACGAACTGTCCCCAAATTTCAAACGGTAAAACAGATCATTTCCTTTTTGTGGATGGTAAGCTATAGTAGACAGTGGATCTATGACTTCGCACTAAAAATGGCACCTTTGCGGGCTTTAATACAAGCAGCAGAGGAGAGAAAACGTGTCCCTTACCTGGACACCAGAGCTGCTCGCACCATTTGAAAGGTTAAAAATCTCTGTTCTGCACCAGCTTTGGCTGGACCTGACTATAGTAAGTCCTTTTATTTGTATGTCTCAGAAACACAGGGATTTGCCAACGCTGGGTTAACCCAACAGCAAGGTCCAAATAACCAGCCTATCGCCTATTTTAGTACATCCCTCATCAATGTAGAGAAGGGAATGCCACCATGCTATCATGGGTTTGCGGCAGCCACCTTCGCTTACCAGAAAGCCTCCGCTATCACTATGAGCCACCCTACTATCCTATATACCACTCATGCCCTGCAGGCACTTTTAACAAGCCCAGCATTTGTGATCATTTGCACACATAAGGCAGGATATGACGTGATCCTCTCTGCACCAGAATTGATAATCAAGAGATGCCAGACAGTAAATCTAGCAGATAGAATGGTAACCCTGTTAGAGGGTGAGCCTGACTACATGACTGTCACGTTGCCTCTAACAAACATTTGAAGGCACGTCAAGATCTCGAAAATCAGCCCCTGTCACATTCCTCTCTGATGTTTTTTGTGGATGGGTCATGTTTTAGAGGGACAGACGGGAATGTAGCAGGTTGTGCGATCGTGGCTCCTAGCCCAGACCTCACATCATTCGTTACTGTCCAGCCAAATCTGTCAGCCAACCTTGCTCAGCCCAGTTGGTGGAATTCAAGGCCTTGACAGCAGTCTGTAAATTGGCAAATGGAAAATCTTGCACAATTTATACTGATTCAGCATACGCGTATGGGGTGTGCCATTTATACTGTCTAATTTGGGCACAGCATTGGTTTCATAGAGCAGATGGCTCACCCGTAACACATGGTCAAGCCATTTCTGAGCTATTGCGTGCTATAACTCTGCCATCTAAATTGGCTTTTGTTAAGTGTGCTGCACACAAAACAGATGGCTTGTTTGTCACTAAGGGGAATACAGCAGCAGATGAAGCTGCCAAGCAGGCAGCCCTGCAGAGTATTGACATAATGCCAGGCTCAGTCCCAGAAGACAAGCCTCCACCAGTGACAAACTTAGCATCCCTAGTGGAAGCACAAAACACAGCCTCAGTCCACGAAATCACACGTTGGAAAGAAATGGGAGCAAGGAAAATTGACCAAACTGGACTCTGGCGAGGGCCACACGGACACTTTGTAGCTCACCTGTCATTGTCCACAATAATCAGGACTGTGCATGGTCTAGACCATTGCGCAAGGGGGAGGTGGTAAAAAGACTTAAAAGAACTTGGTGGACACCATTTCTAGGCCCCATGATTGACCACACACTAACAAATTGAGATAAGTGCTACTCAGAACATTCAGAGCATTCAAAAGGAAGTGGAACGACATGAGAAGAATGGGGCCACACAAAGTGGTATTGGCCACAGTGACAGCAATAAAAGTAGAAGGCAAAAACTGATGATACCACCTCAGTCACTGCACATGAGCATGGAACCTAAACACACCCCTGATCCCAAATTCACTTCCGGAAGGACTACAAGATCCGAGACCTGATACACATGCTGATGTGAACGCTGACCCAGAACAACCAGCAGAGGAACTGCCAGCAGAAGAACCACCAGCAGAGGAATCATTAACAGAGGAACTTGGGGAGCAACCCAAACAGCTGGCAGAGCAGCTCCCTGAGCCATCACAAGAATCACCAAGTGACGTACCCGGGACACCCTCAGAAACAACCATAGATAGAGACAGGTTGAGGCAGAACCAAGAAGACACACAACAAGCCATGATCCTCCAAGATCTGGAGGAACAGTGGAGACTAAGAGTAGAACAATCATTGGATGAAATAAGACACGAGGTAGCTCTGCTTCCCCAGCACTTATAACCTTGGCAACTCTAGCAGTAATAGCTATAGCCGTAGTGACAATTGGGTTAACAGTTGATGAGGCAGTAAAATTGCTGGGAATAACAAACAAACTGTACTTGAGTGAAGATCTACAATGTTACCAAACTAGAGTGTAACGTCTGAACGTATCAAACTGATTTCTGAATCAACCTGGGCTTGGCACAGAAGTTTCTTTTGTTTCTTTTGAGCTGTAAATCCCTATCTGTTTAATGACCACTCTAACCTCTTCACCAGATGCCCCATTGGAATGCTAATGACCAAACTTCCCCCCTTGGTACACACACACACACACACACACACACACACACACACACACACACACACACACACACACACACACAAGCTTACCTTACACACACAATGGAGAAATCTCTCTCTTTTCAATGTAACGTGTAATTATATGTAATTATTCGATGCCTAAATAGTGTGATGTTATCTTGTTTATATATATTGTGTGTTTATGTAACTAACCTTAATGATGTTAGATAGTTTTAATTTAGGATATCATTTTAAATGTCTGTAACCAGGTTTTATTTGTAATATTCTTTACAAGTCCATCGAATTTGGTATGTAGTTAATCGTCTCGAGATACCCTCATTGATTATGCATATCACATTGCATTGGGATACATTATTTCATGTTTTCTCTTAATTTCATTGATAATATGGTATAAACCGGCTCCTCCCTGGACATGCAAATCCAACTTCCTGTTTGGCCCATAGCCCAAAGAGGCGTGTGCATTGGTGTTGTCTTTAAAAACAACACCACGCTTTGAAACTCTCTCTCTTCAGTCTTCACTCTGCAGTCTCTTCAGTAATTCTTCACTTCTACACTCCTTCCGGTTTCTCTCCCCCGGGGCCACGTGCCCCGGGAAGAGGAAACCAGGATCTCTCTCCCGGACAAAGGATGCAACCTCTTCACGGCTCACGCCTTTTTGCAAATGGCGCAACGGACCAGTGAACTCTACACGACCTCGTGCGAACTTTAAAAGCAAAGCTATGCAAGTATAGTTAATGGACCTATATCTGCGTTTAAGATTGCACCCCTGTTTACAGGAGATTTAAGTTCGTTGCTGGTTTTTGAAAAAGGCTAATTAGTTGTGTTCTTGTCTGCCATTCTCTTTTACTTCATTACTTTCTCTCTATCCCTTTCCTTTCCTTGTATATAGATGTACATATGTATGTTTTGCTTAGACTTAGTCGTGTGTATCCATAGTTACATCTAGCTATTAAAATCTATTATCCCACGCTTGATTTTCTCTGTTTTTGTTCACGGGATAAAGTCCCTTCTTCACTGCATAAGATCTCAATTACCAGCTCTAATCTTTAATAACAAACTTCGTGAGTTAATTCTTCCTGGCCAGAAGGATAAACTCCCTCTTTAGAGTTCATAAAGCTGATCTAGGCCACATACATAGTCAGAATTAATTATAATCTGTTGTAGTTAATTATCTATGTGTGTATGTGCACATACATGAATTCCCTTCCATGGCTGATGTATACTTCTAACTGGTCACAACACATGTTGATTAGAGATATAGATATATTTCACGCCATTCGAGCTAATTCCTTATATAAATTGGAGAATACATTTAAACGTGTTAAACATCTTTTAATTTGTTACATAAATTGTAACTGGTGGAGAATAATTTTAAACATTGCAGATTCATCCGAGTTACTACACATTCTGGTAAATAATGCGGGCACGCTTTAAAACTCATCTCCTTTAAAAAGGTGCTTCGAATCCAAGCATGTGGTTCTGTTTCATTTCATGTTTAAAGTTGATCCATTTCATTATTCTGGTGGAAAAGAATAATGCTAGTAATGCTTGATTCGTTACAAGAGCCAAGGAGGGGAGATCTTGGTAGTATCAGAAAGGAAAATAAAAGAACACAACACAAAGCAGGAAAAACAGTAGCAGAGCAGATAGATCAACCAGGGTGCAGAAAATTTATTCCAGAAATGGTTGACGTTCACAGCCAAAGAAACCGTAAAAACAGATTGCATAATATGTGCCAAGAAAAGACAGATAGTTAAAGTCATTCTAATCCCTGGGAATTTAGCTGCCAAAGTATGGCTAATATAGTAACATGACCAATATTCCCCAAACCACAAGGTAATGTGAAAATAGCACCCGACCTGCGCTTCCCACACTGCTATGAGGGATACGGAAACCAAATGTTAGGGAAGCTGACGAACTGTGAGGAAATATGGATACCTGGGCAAGACGTGTACGTAACAGGTGTAGAAGGAGATAGAAAGTGACTAAAGTCTAGCTGGACAATCTCAGATCTGGTCGTAAGGGGAACATTACCAGTAGCTGATGTATTCAGGTATTGTGGTCATACGACAGACCCTTCCACCATACTGGGGAGGAGTTTGTGCCCCAGCAATTCTGGTAGGGTCCTTCAGGATACTCCCACTAAATATGGATAAAGGACCAGTGGTACCGAGAAGGAGAAGATGCTTTAGCCTCAAAGAGTAAAAGGTATATGTGAATTGGGCAGGAGTCCCAGTAGGTATCCCCACTGAGTATAGGGCTATGGGAGAAGTGTCCACAGACAATCTGATCATGTTCCTTCCATGGGTGAAAATGAAGAGAAATGCAGAATGGATTCATTATATATGGTACAACCAATAGTGATCTGTGAATTACACCATACTAGCCCTGCAGTGTCCCTAATGGCCCTGCAAAACTGGCTAGCTATAGATGCAATGAGAGCACCAGATGAAGGATTGTGCAGTTTAATTGGTGAAGAATGCTGTACAGTGATCCCCATGCATACTGGGGAGGGAAGCAATCTCATTGTTGCCATTAAAGCACTGGAATTCCACAATTATGCGAGGAGCACGTGCGGAATTCATACAAACCTGGACCAGAGAAGGCAGAAGTGGACTGGTTTAGCTGGCTATTCTCTGGGAGCTGGAAATTCATCCTGATTGGAATGGGAACAGTACTGGTAACATTCTTATTAATACTAATGTTGCTGACCTGTTGCAAAGTCTCCTGATCCACAAAATGATTAGTAAAGCCACTCAGTCCTTGTTTGGGCAAAACCTGCAAATTGTTGATGAACCAGAGTGTAGTGAAATGAAAGGATGTGGTGCGGAAGAATACAATGTCCCCCAGAAAGGCTCAACCTGTCTGGAAGTGTACAGTGTACCCCATAATGTATAATACACATTCTAATGGAAAATGTATATAGTAAAAATACTAACAAAAAGCTTTAATTAATAAAAAAATTAATAAATATAAAAATAATAGTAATATAAAAAAAATAAAATAAAATAGACAAAATAATAAAATAAAAGGAAGTACATAGTACTATAAGACTGCAAATTTTAACACCGGTGGTGATGAAAACCGCCACTGCCCGTGGAAGCACAGCCCGATTTGGATGACTGTCCTTGGGATAGAAAAGACGGGACATTTTAGAAGTGTATACAAAAGGTATTATGTGTTGTATATCTTTGTTTCCTACGATAAATATTAGAAAGACCATGCTGAGCAGCAAAATGGACACTGGAAATGAAGGGATAACCATTCTGACTGATGGACTGGGAGAATGGAAACCAACTCACTGGGAGCACCCCATCCCCTGTCGAGCAGATTACATCACCATGGACCAGAAGTGGGTACCCACAAAGGAGGAATGAACATATGGACCCTTGAACAGTGAAGGGGTCCGAATCTAGGTTACCGATACAAGGTATCACTTGATACATGAGGTATTGTATGGACTCCAAGTGGGAGGACTAGAATGGTTTTCTATGAACACTCCCATGTGGAAAGACATAGAGGTCATCACGATCAGGGCAGGAGATCAACTGTGGACTAATGTTCCTGCAAAGACAAGGAAGGTCTTTGGAACCCTGTGAAACTCAAGGATGGGGAACAGATGAGGGTTCAGGGTGACGTGATAGTAACCTCTCCCGTGATCCCCACCAAGCCCTTCTACCTGGTGTAAAATCACAAAGGGCAGAAGAAGGCACTCGTCGGGAGCAGCATGCAATATTAGCCCTGAGACATTACGATTGTATAGTTGTATGTTAGTGGATGTTAGTACATAGAAATGTTAGTACATAGTATGTTGATATATGGTGTCCAGGTGAATACACTGTCGAGCACAAAAGCTGGGAAGGTGAGAATTTTTCCCTCATCAATTGGCATAGAATGGGAGGGTTTTTTTTCCACTCACCTCTGGACCTAGTTACCCATCATTAAAAATATGCATGCTTGCTATTGTAGAAAAAGTTAGATAAGAGAATGCATGTTTCCTCAGGATAAACAATTTAAGTGTGCCCATTGCCAAGTGAGAACTGTGACTTTAAAGTCACAAAGGGGGGAATTATGAAAAAAATATAGAAAACTAAACTGCTGTAGGATGACATCAACTTAAACTAGCTAAATTAATGTAAAGTGAGAATAAGAGATGTAATGGTTGTGCAGGAGAACAAGAATATAGGGGCACCATGACAGCTGCACTGACAAGGCAGAGGGATAAGGTTTGAGATAAGCTTGTATATTGCCAAAGCATATGCAAAAGGAATATTACTTTTTTACATGGTAAGGTTTCACAGTAAATCTCACAGAGTACATGGTCCTTCTATTAACACGCCAGGGCCACTGAGTAGCTTGAGTATTCTTGGATGAGGTATGCATGGGGTGCAGGCGTTTGAGTCCCATGTGAAGAATAAGCAGGGGCCTGTGTGGATGCATCAACCATATTGGGAAACTCAGGGTTGGTGATGTCTGACCATAAACCACATAAAGCATGGGGATTGTTAAAACCATAAATCTGACCATAAAACACATAGAATATGAGCCCAGGAATATGAATGACATAAGAAAGTAAACATGGAGGCCCATAGGTACACAGTATAGAGCAGATAATGTTAGAATTTTCACTCACCCTTGGTAGAAGAAGTCTCAAGAGTAAATAAAGAGAAATGGGGAAATAGGGGCAAGTGATAGACTCCTCAATGTAATGATGTAAATAATGGCATGAAACGCAAACCAAGTTGAAGATAATGGGAAAATTGCAAGCGGTACTAAAAAAACCTAAGACCTCCTGGAAACAGTGGGAACTTACACACCTGGGATATGGAGGATTGTGATTAGATGTAAGCAAAAGGGGAACATGTGTGAGTGGATAGAGGTTGATGAGAGGAACATGCATGAAATGTATATAAGGATACTGTAACCAGTGGAACCTCAGTGCAAGTTGCATGTTCATGGCACTTCTGCTCCTGGTACCAGCTGGTTTGTTTGCTGTCTTCCTTGACTGCTAATAAACCAAACTCTTCTGAATCAAGTCTTCATGAACTCTGATTTTATTCATTTTAAGTTTGATATAGATTTTCTTGACCTATTGTGTGATTTGAATCTGTGAGCTAGCTAGGTCAATGTAGGAAGGAGAAGTAGAAATATCCTGCATTCTCACAAGTAATAAATGTGTTATGGTCTAATGAGACCAAGGTAGAACTTTTTGGGCATAATTCTAAACAATATGTTTTTTGACAAAAACAACACTTGTCACCCAAAGAACACAATGCCCACAGTGAAGCCTGGTGGTGGGAACATCATGCTATGGGGCTGGTTTTCTACTTCTGGGACTGGGGCTAGATTCAAGACAGAGGGAATCATGGATAGCTCCAAATCACAATGTATTTTGGCACAAAACCTACAGGCCTCTGTTTGACAGCTGAAGATAAAGAAAAATTCCACCTTCCAGCATGAACAACCCAAAGCACAGATCCAAGTCAGCAAAGGAATGGCTTCAGAAGATGATGGTCACCATTTTGGAATGGCCCAGTCAGAGCCAAGATCTAAATCCTATTGAATAAATAAATTTGTAGAATGACTTGGAGGGCCATGCACAGGAGATTTATTTGCTATTTGATAGATCTTGTAGCATTTTTGCAAGAGAGGGTGTAATAAAATTCCCAAAGGAAATGTCCTAAGCAGGTAAACTTTTACCCAGAAAGACTAAGTGCTGTATTACAAGCCAAAAAAACCCAACTTTTTTATAAAGTATTGGTTAAGGGGTGTGCAGACTTAGGCAACCAGGTTATTATATGTTTTTTTTTCTTAAAACTTTTCTATTTGTTTTTCAATTAAATTTTATTTGTATAGCGCTTTTAACAATGGTCATTGTCCCAAAGCAGCTTTACAGAAATACATAAATTCAGGATATAGATTTTAAATGTACGACTTTATCTCCAATGAGCAAGCCAGAGGCGCCGGTGGCAAGGAAAAACTCCCTGAGACGATATGAGGAAGAAACCTTGAGAGGAACCAGACTCAAAAGGGAACCCATCCTCATCTGGGTGACACCGGATAGTGCGATTATAAATAAATGAATCCCTTCTATAAATGTGCCAATACTACATGGTCAAATAGCAGTTGTGTAACCAGGAAAATTCATTACAGTTTTTACATGAAGACTGTTTTGTTGAACTTCTCCACTGTTCACTGATGGAGACTTGAGTGCAAAACTGTTTGTGGTAATTGTAGTCGTAGTCATCATAGGATAACTATTCATATGAATTAAGGTCCAAGCCATCTTTATGGTTTTTAAGTGGTACCATCCTCAGTAATCTCAATGATCTTTAGGCTGCACCATGTGGGGCCATCCTCAGCAGCAGCATGTGACTTCCAATTGATGAGAACTCCAACCAGAAGTAGGGCATCAGGATGGATCAGGCAGGTCCAGAGAGCAGAACGGGTCGGGATTACTGGCATCTCAGGAGTATCATGTGTAGCTCGACAGAGAGAGAGAGAGAGAGAGAGAGAGAGAGAGAGAGAGAGAGAGAGATATTATTAGATATGCTTATTGTCCTGTAATGGTTAAGGACAGTGTACCTTGCATGAGTGCAGGACTAGCTATGACAGCATAACTAAAAGGGAGAGCCAAGAGATTACACAGACATGAGGGCTCCCTGGGACATAAGGCAGCCAGCCACTTCACCATCAACAAACCTGGGTGAACGTGTGAACGTGTTTTTCACTTGAATGTTGTTCACAGGTTGCTGTAATACATTAAAGGTGGGAAAAGATCTGACGATTTATCTTGGTTTAATTTTTTTACATCACATAAATGTGCCATTTCACACTGTACATGCTTAACAATTTAAATTCCTTGTACGTGCAAGGGTATTTGGCCAAGAAAGTGCAATGGTGATCAGGCTATTCACATGTGCATAGGATTCCACCAGAGGGTAAATCATCATTCATTTATTTTCCTTCTGCTTTTTCTTGTTGGGGCAATCGTGGCAGCATGCTGAGAAGGTTAGCCTAGAGATCTCCAGCCACAGATTACATCTATCACGGGACCCCAGTTGTTCCCAAACCAACTGTGATATATAATCATTCCAGTGGGTCTTCTGACCAGGGCAAACTACCTAAACTGGCTTCTCTCCATTTGGAGCAGCAACTACTTTGGTTGCTGATTTCTGGTCCCTCACCATATCACCTCATTTCCACTACCTACTGTGACCTTATTCTTTTTATGTCAAGTGGCTTTATTGTCATTTCAGCCATATACAACTGGTAGAGTACACAGTGAAATGAAACAATGTTCCTCCAGGAAAATGGTGCCACATAAAACAACACAGAACCACATGAGACTACACATATCTACCAGTACACAGTTCTAGTGTGGAATAAAGTGCAAAACAAAAGATATTGCAATATAATGATAACTACTGTAAGTGTAAAAATGTCTGACCGTGAGGGCCAGAATGCTTCAATACCTATTGCCAGACAGCAGGAGGGTGAAGAGTTTGTGTGAGATGTGTGTGGGGTCATCCACAATGCTAGTGGCTTTGGTGGTTTAGCATTGTCTTGCTGAAATATGCAAGGCCTTCCCTGAAAAAGATATCATCTGGATGGAAGCATATGTTGCTCTAAAACCTATATATACCTTTCAGCAATGATGGTGCCTTTCCAGATGTGCAAGCTGCCCATTCCATAGGCACTAATGCAATTAGTGCAAATTTTAATGCAAAATTTCAAATTTTGATCCTTCTGACCACAGAACAGTTTTCCACTTTGCCTCAGTCCATTTTAAATGAGCTTTGGCCGAGAGAAGACGGCGGTGTTTCTGGATCATGTTCACATATGGCTTCTTCTTTGAATGATAGAGCTTTAACCTGCATTTGTGGATGGCATGGCAAACTGTGTTCACAGACAATGAGTTCTGGAGGTGTTTCTGAGCCCATGCAGTGATTTCCATTACAGAATCATACCTGTTTTTCATGCAGTGCCAGTTGAGGGCCCAAGATCACGGGCATGCATTATTGATTTTCTCCGTTGTCCCTTGTGCACAGAGATTTCTACAGATTCTCTGAATCTTTTGATAATATTATGTACTGTAGATGATGAGATATTCTGTACTGTAGATGAAGTCTTCACAATTTTTCAACCTCTTTAAAACTAATGTGAATAGCTGAAGCCTTGACACAATGATCTCCTACTGGCCAGCGCACATATACATCAGTGTATGTTCTGTCAAAAGGTTGTTTTTTTAATTGTCTGATATTATGAGAAAGTTATAATATACTTAGAAAAATTTGTAATATCTGATATGAGAAAAAATTGGTAATATTTTTGAGAATAAAGTCATAATATTTGCAGAAAAATAGCCATTATATTATGAGGAAAAAGGTCACAATGTTTCAAGAATAATGTTTGTGTGTTAACATGTGGGGCGTTGAAGATTTGGTGAAGTTATACTTAGTATTGGTTTTAAAAATAAAAAACCTTCTGCCACATCAGCACCAGATTATTATTAGTATTAGTACTCTAAAATGATTTCTTCAAGCATGAGTATGTTAGTAAATCATAACTCTTTCAATTTTAAGATTTACAATTGATTTTTTTTTTAAAGTGTGAATGGTTCATTTTCATTTGACTTCTTATCCAATCAATGCACTTCTCAACACATTGAGACATTAATGAATTTACACACATACTATACACATAATATTGTGTGTGTGTGTGATTACTGCTTAGATTCTGTAATTTGCTGATAGCATCAGTCACTAAATTATTTGCCTCCTGCTGTAGTTGTTCTGCTCTCCGGCCTGTATCAGATACACCCACTGCTTTCTCCTCCATCAGGCCTCTAAACCCAGTGTCTGAAACACACACACACACACACACACACACACACACACACACACACACACACACACACAGTCGATTATCCAGGCGCATACAGGTATCTGGTTGTTTTCATAATCCTTAAGCTATTTCAAGCTCTTCTTTCCTCTCTACTTGAGACCGGCCCTCCATCTACTTCTCTTTAAGAGGGGATCAAGTTACCCATTTGGTTTGCTCTATGTCCTCAGAGGCGTAGTTGGCCTTGTTTTGAGCAAGTTCTGCACTGTTGGAGGTCTCCCGACTTTTCTGTTGCACCGCACCTTCGTTCCTCTCAAGATCCAGCAACCGCTGAGTGGCATTACTCAGCATGAACTCAAACACCGCTGTCTCGGACTCCACCTACAAAACACACAAACACACACACACACACACGTAATTCATAATGGCATAAATAGTGCTATGTTTAGTGCTATGCAGCCTTGCCAGAATATGAAATTAAAGAGGGTTAGGGACTGAAAATAATATGGTTTTGGGGGGTCCAACATTCTTAGCTCTCTCCCTGCTGACAGAAACATAACGTTAATTTGTTCCTGAGTGACACAGCACAAAAGTGTTCACCCTATCACCTGGAGATCATAAGTTTGAATCCTGACCATTTCACAGCCATCAGTGACACTGTCTGTGAGCTTGTGTGGAAGAGGGCAACTTTCCTCCAAGTGTGTTACACTGCTCTGTGACGCTGCATGAGAAGCAGTATGAAAAGATGCAGTTGGCTGGTTTCTCAGAGCCAGGTTCCTAGCTGACCTATGATAGGGGAGAGCTAGCTGGTAGTGGGCAATTGGCAGATGACCAAATTGAAGAGAACAAAACCTTCACTTTTTGTGACTGCAGTTTTACTCATGGGAACAAAATCAAAACTAAATGCATCAGCCGGCTCTCTGCCATCAGCCTCAGAGGGACAAAGCATGAAAACTGCGTTTTGTCACCTGAGCAGCATGCTGACAGAACATAACAGAGAAACCAGTCCCTCCAGGATTTTGCAGTTTTGCGATCGCAGAAATCAACATAAAATCTTGGACTATTCTCTGGACTATTGTCTTTCATTCAAACAATCTGGACGACTGACCATGGATTTTTGTGATTCTGGTGATCCTGTCACACTGATCAATTGCGAGCCCTCTCCATTCGTCTATATTTCTTAACCAACATCTGGTACAGTGAGTCTTCACTCTCTTTATCACTTGTGCTGGCTTTCCTTGGTATGGTTGGGTAGCCTTCCTTTCGTTGGATTGAGTACTCTGCTGCTCAGCTCAGATCTCTTAAAGGAGTTTATCGCTTGGCCCCGGACACTTATCAATAGTGTAGACAACTAGGAGTTTTATGCCGCACCTGCTACATACACCGAGCGTGGAGGATACCTTGCTGGTCTCTTCACTACACATCCTCAAATAGCATTCCTGTGATCTGCTCTAACACCCCTGCTCCCTTTACACCTCAGCAGGAAAAATGTGTATACAGCTATGAAAATCTGAGGCCACTACACATTGATCCCGACTTCGGCAACTGCAAAACTCTGTCTCCTGAGCTGCGGTGTGCTCTGCTGAACACTCGCTCTCTGACTGAGAAAGCAACCATGCTGAATGACATAATCATCGAGGCAAACCTGGACATGTTACTTCTGACTGAGACTTGGCAGGTGCCGAATGACTTCCTGTATTTAAACCTCCTTACACCACCCGGGTATATTTATTTTTCTAACCCACGTCCCCATCGTAGAGATGGAGGGTTGGCTGTAGTTTGCCGTAAGAATATTACAATATCTGAGATTGAGTTTCATAATATTACATCTTTTGAATACCTGGCATTGAAAATGGTTAGTCAAACATCAATGGCTGTGTTCCTAATCTATCGACCTCCAAGATTTCACTCTGATTTTTTTCTCTGAGATTAGTGAACTACTCACTCTTGTCTGTTCTAGATATTCATCTGTGGTTGTATTTGGTGATTTTAACATACATGAAAACACTGTGCAGTGCAATGAATTAATGTCTGTATTGGATTGTTTCAACCTAATCCAACATGTTACTTTTGCTGCTCATTCCAGGGGTCATATACTGGATCTCATCTGTACATCTGGTTTACATAATGTCTCTGTTACTGGTTCTGATTTTGCTTTCTCTGATCATAAACTTTTAAATTTCAGCTTTAGTTTTCTTATATCTTTACTGCCTACTAAAAAAAATGCTCACCTACCGTAAAATCAGTTCTGTGAACCCATCAGCTTTCTCTGTGTCAATAAGGGGTTCTCCTTTGTCAGACTCCTTACTATCCCACTGTCCTTCAGAAATTTGTTCTGTCTATAATAATGCTATCTCCCAAGTACTCGAGAAGCATGCTCCTGTAAAAACCAGACTGGTTCCATCCACTCATATCTCACCCTGGATCACTCCTGAACTTCGAGCTATGAAAACTAAAGGTCGCCACCTGGATAGACTATGCAGGAAAACTGGACTTACTGTGCACTCTCTTGCCCTTAAAGAACATTTGCATAATTACCGCATAGCTGTCACTGCCGCTCGTTCTTCATATCTCTCCTACACTACCAGGAACTCTACTTGCAGATCCAAATCACTTTTTGCCATGGTAAAGAAGCTCACTAACCCTCTACAGCATGCTATATCTGGCTCTAAGAAGCTTGTGAATAGTTTTTCTCAATTTGTTTTCGGACAAACTGAAGACTACCACTGAATCCATTGCCAAATATACACCTCATGCTGGTGCCCCACATACTGAGTTTAGGACAGCTCACTCAAAGTGCTCCTTCTCTGCTTTCACTTCCACTACACCCTCTGCTGTATGTGATTTGATTATGAAGTCCAATTCTACATCCTGTCAGCTTGATCCTGCACCTACTACTTTGCTAAAAATGTGTGTTTCCGAAGTCTCACCCTTCATAACTCATTTGATAAACTGTAGCCTAGCATCTGGTACTGTTCCAGCAGAACTAAAAACTGCTGCAGTGACTCCCATTCTTAAGAAATCTGGCCTTGATCATCAAAATATGAAAAATTACAGACCAATCTCAAACTTACCATTTTTAAGTAAAATTTTGGAAAAAGTAGAGGCCTCACAATTAAGGTCTTACTTAGATGCAAATGGTCTCTTTGAACCTTTCCAGTCAGTCCATCTCACAGCACTGAAACTTCGTGTGGTTAATGACATTCTTCTGTCCATTGATTCTGGGTTAATAAATATTTTAATTCTCCTTGATCTAAGCTCCTCATTTGACACTGTCTGTCATGATATACTTATCTCTCGTCTCTCTGAAATCGGCATCACTTGTCCAGCTCTTTCCTGGCTCATCTCCTACCCCAATGATAGAAAGTATTATATCACTATTGAAGGGTACAAATCCGCCACTGCTTCTTTGACACAGGGTGTTCCTCAAGGTTCTGTTCTTGGGCCACTACTGTTTATCATTTATATGTATACACTTGGTAACATCATATGAATGCATGGACTTAAATTTCATTGTTATGCTGACGACATCCAAATTTACCTTACCACCAGCTCTGATAACCCATCCTTCTCTGATTCACTCACTGCATGTATTAGGGACATCAAACACTGGATGTCCCTGAACTTTTTAAAACTGAATGATAACAAAACTGAAATATTGTTTATTGGTTCGACTACATCAGGCAAAAGGATGGATATGTCATTTGATATTGATGGGGTTCCTGGTAAATTTTCTTCCTCTGCCCATAATCTTGGTGTTGTATTTGACACAACTCTCTCTTTTGATTCCCATATTAACACTATAGTTAAAAACTCCTTTTACCACCTTCATAATATTGCGCATCTTCGATCCTGTCTCACTCTGACTGATGCTGAAATCTTAGTTCATGCCCTAATCACTTCACGTCTGGATTATTGTAATGCCCTATTTACTGGCTTGCCCAAAAAACATATTTCAAGATTACAGTATGTTCAAAACTCCGCTGCAAGGGTTCTCACCTCCACCAGGCGCTCTGTTCATATCACTCCTCTTCTGCATGATCTCCACTGGCTACCTGTGGTATCACGTATTCAATTTAAGATACTACTTCTAACATTCAAGGCACTAAATGGTCTTGCCCCTCCTTATCTGTCTGACTTACTTCACCCATACTGCCCTACCCAGTCCCTTAGATCATCAGAACTTGGCCTCTTGTCCATACCCAGATCCACTGCAGGTGGAAGGTCATTTTGTGTTGCTGCTCCGAAACTGTGGAACTCACTACCTCTTACTCTCTGTAACCATTTCTCTGCCTTGTTTCAAGACCCAGCTAAAAACGTATCTGTTTCAGATGTACTTTCAATGATGTGAATTGTGTTGTATGAATTTGTATGTATTTTATGTATTTGATATATACTGTGTAAAGCGACCTTGAGCTTTGGAAAGGCACTATATAAATAAAACTTCTTCTTCTTCTTCTTCTTCTTCTTCTTCTTCTTTTTCTTCTAAAATCGAGTAAACTTCGGAGGAGCTTGCAATTTTTCAAAATTACCACAGATTTTCCACAGCTTTGGGCCAAGACGCATCATGTGACATCATCACAACATGCACTCAGTCAAAGCCCTCTTTCACGTGTGTGGAACATGAGTACAGCTAAAAGTTCTCATTTACCAACAAATATCACTATGAAAGAGCATGCAAAACAATTTCGTGCAATTGCAGTTTCGCCAATTCAAGTAGTTTTCTGCAAAAAAGCACAAAAAACTCGCAAACTTTGAAAAAAGCCGGTCTTTCACATCGATGTTTGTTGGTAAATGAGACCTTTTCATGTTTTATGCAAGCGAATCGAAGAGGACTTTGGCTGAATGTGCGTTGTGATGACGCCACATGACAGGTCTTGCCCCAAAGGGACTGAGAAACCCTTTCACCTTCAATAACGATTTGTTTGTTAGTAGCTAGTGTTAAAGTAACTAGTATTTGGCTCCATCGGCTGTGTTCACAGAACTACCACTGACCGCAAAATCTGTGATTCTCACACACACGCACGGTGTTATTGGATAATAATAAAGCACAAAGAACTGTTACATCAACAAGACATAACAAAATCTTTACCAACATGTCAATGCAGACGGGATAGACCACACTATATTACCTGGAGTTATTTCTACAATCTGTTAAAAAAAAACAAAAAAAAACAAAAAACTGATGTGACAGTTTTAGATTAATCCAAACTAAAATCCCAGAGATACTCTCCCACCTCCCTGTGTAAAACAAACCTAATCAGAATATGGCTTTAAACGTTCTTGATTTGGTACAGGCAGTGTTATAACAGATATGTCCAAAAAATGCATGAATATTATAAATGAAATAAATCTAAAAGCTGTTCGGAAGTTCGATGCAGTTACCAAGCAAGTTATTAGAGGATTATTTTGGGTTTTTTTCCCAATATTAATATCTTAACATACACATATTGACCATTTTTGTTTAATCAATGTGGCACATTCACATCAATTAATTAGAGCCTTTCAATGTCAATATTGTATGCCATTTGATAGACACATTTTAATAGGCACTTTTTCAAAGAGGATCAAATGTTTGCTTGTCCAAATATGTCAAAAATCCAACAATTTCCATGGGGTGTACATATTTTTTCACATGACTGTACACTAAAGTGTCCTGTGCATGTGCAAATGTGCCAGATGCGCTGCATGAGACCTGTATGATCAGGCGCTGTGTGTGTGCATTAATGTCATGTGCAGAGGAGCTGGATGGTGTTGGTGGTCATGAGATCAGAGTTCCGATGGCTTGGGGAAAGAAGCTCCTCCTTAGACTCTCATTCCTGGCCATGTACTGTAGTTGCGGAGGTGCTTTCCAGACCACAGCGGTCAGAACAGTCTGTTTTTGGGGTGTGTGGGATTCTTTTAAGGTCTTGCCTTCTCTGGTCCTGCACCGCCTAGTGTAGATCTGCAACCTGAGCAGTGCTGATCTGGTGATCCATTCAGCAGACCTCACCACCCTCTGCAAGGTTTTGCGGCCCTCCTCTTCTGAATAACTGAGGAGATGGTGGAGATGGTTGTGGTGTGCAGAGTCCATGACAGGTCCTTACTGATGGTACCTGAAACTGCTTACTCTCTCCACCAGTTTCCCATTAACTGTGAGAGCTATGTATGTTCTCTGTATCTTTCTTCTTAAGTCCACAACTAGTTCTTTAATCTTATTGACATTTAGGAACAGGTTGCTAGCCTGGCACCACTGGGACAGCCTCTCCAATTCATCCACATTCTTGGTGATCAGGCCTACCACCACAGTATTCTCTGCAAACTTCACAGTGGTGTTGGATCTGTATATGGCTACACAGTCCTGTGTGTACAGAGAGTACAACAGAGACCTTAAGAAACAGCCTTGAGGAGCTCCAGTGTTGAGAGTGAGGGAGGTGAAGCCACCTACTTTCACCACCTGCGGTCATCCAGATAAAAAAGTCCAGAACCCAGTGTCAGAGTGAGGAGCACAGGCCCAGTTCTCTAAGCCTGAGGGGGACTATGGTGTTGAAGACTGAACTGTAATCAATGAATAGCCTCACATTGTTCCCCCTTCCCATGTTGAGATGAGATAGGGTGATGTGTAGGACAAGGAAGATGGTGTCATCTGTGGATCTATTTGATTAGCAAGCAAGCTGGAGTCTGTGTAGTGTGCTAGGTGGAGAGGAGTAGACGAGGTCTTAATCACCACAGAGGCCACAGTTCCACTGGATGGTAATTGCTCAGCTCAGCTGGAGTGGATGACTTGGGCACAGGAATGATATTGGATTTCATGAAGTATGTAGGGCCAACGGACTGTGTCAGGGACAATTTGAAAATAGCGGTGAGCACTGGGGCTAGTTGGTCAGCACAGGTTTACCTATCCATAATGAACAGTTCAAGGTGTTGACTCGGCCTCCAAATTCCAGGCGGTTTTAATGTTATGGCTAGGGTGTATGTGTGTGTATAGTGATAGTATAGTGTATTTTCAGTTATTCATGTTTTCCTGTATTAACGTATTACCCCAGTATTTAACCAAGTATTTTCATGTAGTAGCCAATAAATCGATCTTGATGTAATCAACCACTGGATTAATTAATCAGGAGATGAAACCTCTAGTGTAAGGTAAAAAGCAGGCCAGGTTGGTGTGTGATCTCGGTTTGTGAGGAGCTCACTATCTGTACCACTCTGTACTATCTTTGTTTGTGAGGAACTCACCATCTGTACCACTCTATACTATCTTCAGCAGAAGGTGCAGCAGAGCATGATGACCCTTACATCATGGTTGAAACCAATCAAGGCCGCCTTGAAACCAATTAAGGCCGCCTTGAAACTCTTTTTTAAAAAATACTCTGGTGGACCTTGCGGTTGTTTCTGAGATCCATAGAAAGACACATAATTGTGGCAAATCGTCAGAGGTGTGATTAAAGAAAAATGGGAAACCCCGCCTGAATGAGATCATTGCATTTAGAAATGTATAAAAACTGATGTATTGACTGTATTTGTCAGATGGTCTGCAGTCATCTCGGCTTTATGGTGTTTCAATAAAGTCTGATTTTTGACATCTTAAACCCCGGACTCTCGAATACTTTTTTTATAGAATAACCAGGACATTTTCCACAATAATAGCAGTGGACATCTCATTCACTCATTTTATTATTTATATCATAGGCATACCATATATTATTTAATTTTGCCTAAAAAGGTATTCTAGAGTCGCCAGCATGTTCTGTGCAAATGATTAGTGGAAGTTTGTTAGGCTTCCGTCAAAATGGAACTATCCTCCAGTCCAGGTGATGGCGGTAACGCGCCCTATAACTGCTTCTCCAACCGCCAGAAAACAGAGGAACACAAAGACGCTGCAGGTTTCTCGCCTGAGCATCTGAATTATTTGAATAATCTCCAAATTATTTTTTTTCTGATAGAGTTTTACAGTTAGATTGGCTCCAGTTAGAAATAAAAGCGCGCTACTGTGCCTGTGGTTGAGGATTTAAAACTTCATTTTGCGTTAAAACCCTGAGGTAAGGTAAACAGAAGCTGTGTGGCCGAATCCCAAATGGATCTCTAGGGTACTGTTTAAGTACACTACAGAAGGAATGAAATAAAAACGTGTGCACCCTATGTAGTGCACTATTTATCTAATGAGGAGAAATGTGTAATTCAGCCTTAGCGAGGCGTTTGTGTATGTAGCTAACCAATTGGTTTACATGTTTAAAGTATTTAAATAGCTAACTTGTTGTAATATATATATATATATATATATATATATATATATATATATATATATATATATATATATGAGATAGATGGATATGGATAGATAGATAATTAGATAATATTATAATAATAATATTATTATTGTTATTTATTTATTTATTGATTGATTTTTCAGACCTGTTATAATGAGTTCAGCAGGAGACAGACAGCACTTCTCCAGAAAGTCTCAGGCTGCTGACCCTGCTCACTCACAGGTAAAGCTCAATGATGTGTTTAACAGTCTCAGGATTTGTGTGAGAAAAATCCAGGGGGTGGATCTGGACCTGATTCAACTCCTCCCATAAGTCCACCCCCAAGTGTTGGATTATACTTGCTATTATAAACCGCTATTGAGTACTAACACTAACAGGTTTTCCTATTACAGTTAGTGTTTGAATTTTAAAAGAACCTCTCATGTTGCCTTCAAACCTACTGAAAGGTCTGTTTTGCATACCAGTCGTCTGAACTTTGTAGATAAGTAGATAAGGTAAGGTAATAATTAGTAAGGTCATAGTTTCCGATTTGAGTTGCAGCTCATGACAACAAAGTTTTAACAGAGCTCATCAGTGTGTTTAACACTGCTATGTATTCGCTAAATCGCTAAATGTTTTATACTTAGACTTAGAAACTAGATGGACGAGGATGTTTTGGCTCAGATCATTTCAGTTAGTGTTTGATAGCTAATCAACAAGATTATAATTTAATATAGTAAATTATTTAGGTAGTCTGTGTTTAAATTTTATCATTAATATTTGATAACTATTCGGAGGTAATAGCTATTGGAGAGAAAAGTATGATTAATCAGAAATAAGAAAAAGAATGTGAAGTGTGTGTTTGTAAAAAAAAAAAAAAAAACAACAAAAAAAACATTTCGCTCTTATTAAGAGAGAGTTATAGATTTAAAACTACAAGCTTTAGTAGTAGTGATGCAAATAAAAAAATCTATATATTTGCTTGTATAGATTTATAAACTTGGTTGATGTACTTTGCTGAAGAAGTGTTAATGTTGCTTTTATCTTTAGCTGTCTGAGGATGTGAAAATAGAAACTTCATGTGGAGGGACATCAGGCTCAGTGGGACGCATCCCCCCTGTGGACCAACAGAATGAAGGAGTCCATATGAAGCTCACACCTCGTCAGTCCGGTTTCTACTGATATGAACTTATATGAACTCTGTAAATGTCTCATTCTGGATTTCTGAGATTGATTTCTCTCAGTGTGTGTAAGAATCTCTGTTTGTGTGTGTGTGTACTTTAGAAGGCTGTGTGAAGAAAGAGGAGATGCTGGAGCTGAAGGTCTGCAACAGTGGGAACGACCTGAACAACATTCCTGAAGTTTCTTCTGTTAAAGAGGAAGAAACTGATGAGAAAGTCTACCTCTGTGAGAGATCGGGCCACTCTGGAGCTCTGTAACACGCTCACTGATTATTCTACCCTACACACTATCTAGTGCACTAAATGTCCCCTAGGGAGTCATTTAGATATGAGCCTCTCTCTCTGATTATTTAATTTAGATATTGGTCCAGTCATTTTGTAGTAGCTTAGCCCCACCCAGCTATTTTCAGACCTGCCAACTTTTTAACATCAGAGTACACTGATACGAGTTATCACATGAGCTAAAGTTAAGAAGTAATATTTGACTTCGTTTACAACTTGGGAGGCCTACTGAAAACAGGAAGTGAAGTGATACCTCAGCAATGGCTTGACATTTTACCATCAAATTTAGAATATCTTTTTGGAAGCCAGCGGTGATCGTCCCAATGGCTTTTAGTCTTCTCTGTCACTAAGGGTGGCGACAGAAAGTGCTTGGCCCCCTTATTCACTACTTGTAGGTATATTTCCTCTTAAGGGTTGGAAGGTTTGATAAAGACACACAATTTTAAGTGGACTTCATTGAAAAAGATAAACAAAGACAATGTAGGATATAAGACCTTTAACTAGTTTTAACTATTTATGCAGAAAATGTGGTTTCATTTGATATTTTCATTTCAGATCAGTAATAAAAATGTAGAGACCAGTTTTTATGTTGTACTAATGTTAAGAACTAAAAAAATAGCTACAGATAAGTAAGTTGAGGAACTGTAAATACCTTTCACTACAGCTGTATGCAGTTTATTATTATATGAACATGGGCTGGATTGCAGACTGGACATGCAGTTATGTTAATTCTACTGTGACATTTGCAACTCCTCCTTCTTTTTAAAAATTGTGTTTAATTCCAGTTTTCTAAATAATTTTGGAGATCATTTATTCCTGTTATGTTTTCTCTCCTTCCAGACTGTGAGGTTTGCAAATCCTTCTTCTTCAACAAGTGTGAGGTTCACGGTCCAGCACTCTTCATCACTGATACCCCTGTTCCCATGGGGGTCGCTGACCGAGCCAGACAAACTCTTCCTCCTGGACTAGAGATTCAGAAGTCCGGTATTCCTGACGCAGGCCTAGGAGTGTTTAATAAAGGGGAGACTGTTCCAGTTGGTGCACACTTCGGACCCTACCAGGGAGAGCTGGTAGACAGAGAAGAAGCTATGAACAGTGGCTACTCTTGGATGGTGAGTTATTATAAATGTATTATAATTATTAAAATGTGATTTTGGGTACTAAGTGTGCTTGCTGATTTCGCCCTGGAGCTTGATGGCTGTTTGGTGAAAGATAAAGATACAGTCAAGATTGTTGGTGCACCAGGAGATGCTGGGTTATCATTTTATTTCTGTAAAACTACTCTATGCTTTTGTAACCTGTAGATTGGACTCTTCTGCATTGAAGTCCTGCTTATGACGTTTAAAGCTCTGAAAAGTTTAGCTGCTGGCATAACTTGTGAATCTCCTGTAGTATGGAATTTTATTTCCAGAAGATATTGGGAATGTCATTTTTCTTTAATTAACACAAGAAACTGTCTACACTTGGAACAAAAATGCCTGGTAAACAACAGTTTGGTTAAATGGGAAAGGATGTGGGATGCCAAAAAAGAGAGTCACCTCTGGTAATAATTGAATTTGCTTCAAGCTCGCCAACTGTGAAAGCACAGAGAATACCCTAGAAAACAGAATCACAGAACAGTAAATCATAATTATCAACAATCCTGCTACATCTCTTCTCGTCAACATGTATGCATTTAATTGTATACATATACTATTAAATTATTGTGGTGTGATTTCTTCCCTTCTTTTGTTTTTGTGACCAAATATTTATTGAAAATGAGCAACCATTATGTGCCAAAGATATCCTGGGATGCGTATAAAAGAACAAACAAAAGGAACTTAAATAAAGACTGTGTACATACATGCAAATCACAATATGAAGTCTCTAGTATAAATTAAAACAGTTCTACTTTTTTTACACAACACATCTACACACAGATAAAGACAAACATGAGGAAACACAAAACATCAAAATGCATGATATCAAATGTTGGTGGTGAGGAAAAAATCTAAGATAAAAAAGGCAACCGGAGTAAACACGAAATACAATTTTTAAATTATAATGTTATTTATGGAAGCAAAAAAGTTATCCAATACCAACTGGGCCTGTGTGAAAATGTATTTGCCCCTATAGATACTAATTCCTCAAATCTATGAACTGCATTCATAATGGGGTTCAGCTGGACTAGATGCAACCATGCCTGATTACTGCAAACCCTGTTCAATCAACTCAACCCTTAAATAGAACTTTTTCAACAGCATGAAGTTGGTTAAAAGGTCTTGCCCAGTAATACACTATGCCAAAGTTGACAGAAATTCCAGAAGTAATGAGGATGAAGGTGATTCAAATACATCAGTCTGGGAAGGGTTACAAAGCTATTTCAAAGGCTCTGGGACTCCAAAGAACCACAGTGAGAGCCATTATCTCCAAATGGAAAAACTCAGCACAGTAGTGAACCTTCCCAGAAGTGGCTGACCTTCCAAAATTCCTCCAAGAGCACAGCGACAACTCATCCAGGATGTCGCAAAAGAGCAAAGGACAACATCAAAGGACCTACAGGCCTCTCTTGCATCAATAAAGGTCACTGTTCATGACTCCACTATCAAAAAGACACTGGGCAAAAATGGCATCCATGGAAGAGTGGGGAGGTGAAAACCACTGCTAACCCAGAAGAACATTAAGACTCATCTGACTTTTGCAATAACACACCTTGATGATCCTCAAACCTTCTGGGAGTCTGTGGACTGATGAGTCGAAAGTGGAACTGTTTGGAAGACATGGGTCCCATTACATTTGGCGTACAACAAACACAGCATTCCACAAAAAGATCATACCTAAGGTCAAGCATGGTGGTGGAAGTGTGATGGTGTGGGGATGCTTTGCTGCTTCAGGGGCTGAGCAACTTGCAATAATTGAGGGAAACATGAATTCTGCTCTCTAACAGAAAATCCTAAAGGAAAATGTCTGGCTTTCAGTCCGCAAGCTGAAACTCAAGTGCAGCTGGATTATGCAGCAAGACAATAATCCAAAGCATAGCAGTAAATCGTAGTCCTCGAAGTAGGTGAAATACTGATCTGATCCATTGTGCCGAAAACTTCCAGTTTTGTTTCATCGCTCCACGGAACAGAATCCCAAAACTTCTGTGGCTTATTTGTATGATTTTGAGCATATTGAAGCCGACTTTTCTTGTGCTTTTGGGTCAGTAGTGGTGTATGTCTTGGAGTTCTGGCATGGAAACCTTCTGCATTTAGTACACGCCTTACTGTGCTCACTGAAACCTCAGTGCCTGTTGCCACCAAGTCTTGCTGCAGGTCTTTTGCAGTCACTCAAGGGTTTTTCACAACCTGCTTTCTCAGAAATCTGGTTGCAGCCATTGATAGCTTCCTTTTTCTGCCCCGCCCAGGTAGTGTAACCACTGTTCCCTTAACTTTGAACTTGCAAACTATGCTTCCAATGGTGTCTCTAGGAACACTTGGTGCCTTTGCTATCTTTTTGTATCCTGTTCCTTGTTTGTGAAGGGCGATGATCTCTTCTCTTAACTTCTTGGACCATTCTTTTGGCTTAGCCATGTTTCTAACATGCAGTCAAACGTGACACTCAACAAACCTCTAGCCAGTTCAGGTATTTCATGTGTTCCAGCTCAAGCACACCTGGTGCAATTAATGAAGGCCTTGATTAGTTGCATCAGGGATGCTTGAGACAACTCCTGATTTGCATATTTGTGCTGTATGGAGGAATTCTATTCGGGGGGTTGAATAATTTTTAAACTGAAGAAGTCATTATAAGTTGCATTTTCAGTTGAATTTGGGGAAACCACTTGAAGCATTCGTTGTGTTGAGATATTTCAATTTCTTTTGTTTGATTTGTTCATTGCAAACAGCTAAAAGTCTGTAAATTTTAACAATAAACCTGATTTACAATGGGAGTTGAATAATTTTGATTGCAACTGTATTAAAACTATTTAGTATGAGATGTACACAAAAACAGAATAAGTCAGGATGGGGCAAATATTTCTTCACAGCACTGTATGGGTATTCATAACTCTTGGGATATTTACAGTGATGACATGTTTATTTACCTAAATCAAGAAGATATCTAGCTTGTCGGGTTCCTCCTCCTTCTTTTACTTGCAGCTTAGGTTTATGCTGAAAGCACATGGTGTCCCATATGCCCACTCACCCAATTAGTGATTTTCTACTTCTCAGAAACAATTTAAGGGTAGCGTGTACAAATTTTGATGGAGGCAGCATCTATTACACTTCCACTGGACAAGTGTTGGAGGTGCGATTGCCCAGATTTAGATTCTGGTTCTGATTTCTCTGATCTATTTTCTAATACAACACCTGAAACCTTACCTGTTTTGAACAGAAGAAATCAGGATGGGGGCAAATGAGAATCATAGGTGGGCCTCTCTCCAATTAGAAGTCCTTTATTGTGAAATATAGGTGAAGGAGTGTGCCAACTACAGGGAATAATACAATTCATTTCTTCTAATTTCCATGTCTGTATGTTTTACATTAATGTTTTCACATTACTTCTGCTGTCTTGACCCCCGTGGGGACCCGAGAATAGGTCCCTAGCACCACCTTGCTGATCATAAGAGGCGACAAATGTGGCAACTTGTTGGCCGTGAGTTGTGACTCGTACCAGTGGAGGAAGAGCTCATATCCAACACATCACTTTGGCTCCTACATCATTCAGACGAGAGGTTGGAAAGACTCGTTCCAATCAATCGGCTTGTCAGGACTTGCCCTGGGACTGTTGTGGTATTAAAATTGACCATATCTTCCACATTTCCCAGAAGGCGCTGGTGTAGGGTCAATCGAGTACTATAAACCCTGTGTTTGTATGCTCAAGTATGTCATTTCTGTATCCTTGGTGTACATCCGGTGGATTCCCGCGGCTCTGTACAGTTTAGTTAGGGACAGTTTAGTTTGCCATATTGAGAGTGTATTTATTCATCATCCCAACAAGGCAATATGGCAAATAAGCAAAACACTAAAAGATGGATACTGGACCAGGACTTGGATGACGAACCAACCACGGATTTATTTTTCTCCCTTAAGATTAGATCTTCTAAAGATTTCTACTGCTAGTGTCATTAACTACTGACATGCCCCTGACTAAGCTGTCCCCTTTTGCTATACAAAAAGGAGTCACAGGAATAGCAGGAACAGTCAAAGATATTAAAAAGCTGAGATACGGACAAATTTTGGTAGAATTTTCAAAGAAAGCAAACTCAGAAAACCTATTATGAGCAATTACACTGGCCAGAGTCGCCATGAAAGAATTCATTCACCCCTCCCTGAGGGGTGAATGTGCCAGAGAACTGCAGGACATGGATGAAGCTGAAATAACATCTGAACTGAAACAACAAGGAGTAACTGACATTAAAAAATAACTATCAAAAAAGACAGCCAAATAATTAAAACAGGTACAGTATCTCACAAAAGTGAGTACACCCCTCACATTTTTGTAAATATTTTATTATAGCTTTTCATGGGACAACACTGAAGAAATGACACTTTGCTACAATGTCAAGTAGTGAGTGTACACTTGTATAACAGTGTAAATTTGCTGTCCCCTCAAAATAACTCAACACAGCCATTAATGTCTAAACCGCTGGCAACAAAATAAGTACACCCCTAAGTGAAAATGTCCAAATTGGGCCCAATTAGCCATTTTCCCTCCCCGGTGTCATGTGACTCGTTAGTGTTACAAGGTCTCAGGTGTGAATGGGGAGGAGGTGTGTTAAGTTTGGTGTTATCGCTCTCACACTCTCTCATACTGGTCACTGGAAGTTCAACATGGCACCTCATGGCAAAGAACTCTCTGAGGCTCTGAAACAAAGCGCAGAGATTCTACTAGATTGCTTGTGGCAGGTCGGGGATGACCTATGTGAGAGCAACTACTTCCCCTCATCATCTCCTTTACAAAAGCAGACATCCAACAAAGACCCTCAAGATGGCACCTCAAGAAAGTGAATTGGTCTTCCTTCGAAACCCTGTGCAGCAAGAGTTACCCCAATACCGCAAGAAAACCAGGACCCCATTAAAAGCTTCACAGATCAATTAATATATTATAATATTAATATAATGTAATATTAATAATCGCAGACGAAACAATTCCAAGACCTCAACCAGACCACACTGTAAGGCTAATCCATGGTTCAATGAGCAGTGTAAAGAGGCTATCAAAGCATGGAAAAAGGCTGAAAGACTTTTTCACAATTATCCATCAACCACAAACCTAACAAGATTTAAAATCTGTAGAGCTCAAGCTCGCAGGATCATTAATGAAGCCAAAAAACAAAGTTGGAGACAATTTGTATCAAACTTGACATGTAATACGCCTACAAAGAGGATCTGGAACATGGTTCATAAGATGAAGGGCGTAGGAAGTGGATCACACATTCAACATATCAAAAAACAAGACACCCTTCAGACAAAGGCAGCAGACATAGCAAACATGCTAGCAGAGTCTTTTGACGAGAACTCATCAATTGGACACTGCTTCCCTGAATTTCAGACTACACGAGCACAACAGGAAAGTATACCACTGAACTTCGTCTTTAATAACAAGGAACCATATAATTCAAGATGGAAGAACTATTAAACTCTGTGAAATGCTCACACAATACTGCAGTCGGCCCAGATAAAATCCATTACCAGTTCTTAAAGCACTTACCCCATAGCACACTATCCCTGCTTTTGGATAACTTCAACTTTGTTTGGTCCACTGGTAAAGTACCACCCGCCTGGAAAGAAGCAATAATAATTCCCATCCCTAAACCAGGAAAAGATCACACTAACCCAAACAACTATCGGCCAATCGCACTCACCAGTTGCCTCTGCAAAACCATGGAAAGGATGGTAAACAACAGACTCGTCTGGACTCTGGAATCGAGGAAACAAATCAATGACTTCCAGTGTGGGTTCAGACACGGAAAGAGCACCATGGATCACCTGATCAGACTAGAGTCATATATCTGAGATGGTTTCATTAGAAAGGAATATATTGTCGTTGTCTTTTTTGACCTGGAAAAAGCATACGATACAACATGGAAGTACGGCATCTTGAAAAACCTGTACCAAATGGGTTTCAGAGGACGACTAACCATCTTCAAACAAGAACTTGGAGTTCCTCAGGGAAGCATACTCTCGGTTACCCTCTTCAGTATAAAAATGAACAGCATCGAAAATAACATTAGACCCAGTATATTCTGCAGCCTATCTGTGGACGACCTTTGCATCTGCTACAGAGGGAAGAAGTTGAGCACAATTGAAAGGCAATTACAGGTATGCATTCACAAGATTAACCGGTGGTCAATTGAGAACGGGTTCAGATTTTCCAAAACCAAAACAGTCTGCACTCACTTCTGCCTCCAGCGATCCCTCCATCATGGCCCAAAGCTCTTCATCAATAGAGACCCCATTAAAGTTGTTAAAGAAATCAAGTTCTTAGGCCTTCTCCTGGATAACAAAATGACCTTTATCCCACATAGGAAAATTTTAAGAAACAAGTGTCTTAAAACAATGAATATAATTAAAGTGTTGGCCAAAACCAAATGCAGAGCAGAGTACACTATTCTGCTACGACTCTATAGAGGATCCGATTGCGTCTGGACTACGGGAGTATAGTTTACGATTCTGCCAGAAAATCATACAAACAAAAACTTGACACAGTTCATCACCAAGGACTACGACTTGCCTTGGGAGCATTCAGAACCTCACCAGTGCAAAGTCTGTACGCTGAATCTAACGAACCATCACTTCATAATGGACGGTTAAATCTATCACTCCAATACGCTATAAAACTAAAGGCAAACAAAAATAACCCAGCCTACTCTTCAGGCTTTCATCCCCAATACATTCACCAGTACAAGAAGAAACCTAAAAGCATCAGACCTTTTGGTATATGCATTAAACCACATCTGGAAAATCTAAACATAAACTTGGACAATCTAAACCAAATGCACTTCAGTTCTTCACCCCCTTGGACACTAAAGAAACCAATCATCAACATGGATCTGACTCAGCAGAAGAAAGGAACGAAGCACCCAAATATATACAAACAGCAATATTTAGACATCAGAAATCTCTTCCCTTCTCACATAAATATATTCACAGATGACTTGAAAGTGGAAAACAGTGTAACTGCAGCAATGGTGACCGGACAACAATTTTATGGAATTCACATTCCAAAATAATGTTCAATCTTCACAGCTGAAGCACATGCCCTACTACAAGCCCTGGAATATATTGGAAAAGCTCAACAAAACTTTATCACCTTCACGGACTCCAAATCCTGTCTCCAAGCAATGGAAGCTTTAAAAACTGATCACCCCTTGGTAGACTGCATCTTAACTAAAGTGGACCAATTACAGCACCAACCCACTAGTATAACTGCTGGGTTCCAAGTCATATTGGACCAACAGGAAACAAACAAGTGGATATGGCTGCAAAGGAGGCAATTATGCGGAAAGTAGAAGAGTGTCAAATTCCCCCCTCTGACTTTAAACCTGCTGTCAACCACTATATACTAAACAAGTGGCAAGAAGAATGGGACATGTGTATAAACAATAAATTACATGCAATCCACCCTAAAATTCTCAACAGACTCTTAAACTCTTTTAAAACAAGATTTGACCAAGTGGTATACACTAGATGTCGCATAGGCCACTCAAGACAAACCCATGCATTCCTACTAAAAGGCAAAAACCTGACTTTATGTATGTTCTGCAATTCCCTGCTCTCCATTAAACATCTTTTATTGGACTGTACTGCGCTTAGCACAAGTAGACAACAGGTTTATGCAGTAAGCTCTCTTATAGACTTGTTCTGTAAGTTTTTACCAGAAAAGGTTTTAGAATTTCTCTCACATACAACTGTAAAACACCTCATATAACCACACACGCTGTAACTTCCTTTTGTTTGTTTATATGTTATTTATGTGTTTTGGACTGTATTTATGAAACCCTTGTAATGTTTGTAAGTCTGGTTTTGCCATGAAATAGCCATAGATGCTGACATGGCACTAAAAGCGATATCTACCTACCTACCTACCTGCTGTCTCGAGCTGTCTTCATTTTGCCTTACACCATCCACTTTAATAGGAACCCCTGTACGCCTGCTCATTTATGCAGTTATCAAATCAGCACAATGCATATAATCATGCAGATACAGGTCAAGATTTGCAGTTAATGTTGAGGATGCTGAGGATGGCCCCACATGTACAGCCTAAGATTACTGAGGATGGTACCACTTAAAAAACATGAAGATGGCTTTGGACTGCAATTGATATTAACAGTCTTCCTACAATGGCTTAGGATGGCAATTGCTTTGATAGCTTTAGGACTGCAATTGCCACGAACAGTTTTGTTGGTGGAAACACCTTGTTGATAAGAGAGGTCAGAAGAAATTATATATAATTTGTTTGTGTGCAGATATCCAGGAGCGGGCAGCGTGAGGAATACATAGATGCCAAGAGAGAGATGTATGCTAACTGGATGAGGTGAGGAATACACTGGGTGTTGGGTCTTTGTTTAGTAGTTGATTTTACGGTTTCTCGTTTTTTTGGAACAATCTTGTCATGTACACCTCTCCCATTATTACTCGCACTTTGTATAATTGATTTCTGATATTTTTTTTCTTTTTATAATTTTTGCCCTTTCTTACACCGTGCATCATTCTCTCAGGTATGTGAATTGTGCTCATAATGACAGCGAGCAGAATCTTATGGCATTTCAGTATCAAGGAGGAATTCTATATCGAAGCTGTCGACCCATTAATCCAGGCCAGGAGCTCTTGGTGTGGTATGAAGCAGACTATGCCAAAGATCTCGGCCCTGCGTTTGACTACCTATGGAACAAAAAGTGCACCACAAATGGTAAAGTCTAGGGATTTTATGATTAAATATTTGGTCTTAAGAACAAATTTTATGATTTAAAAACTAAGTATTGTGTCTGGTATATGTCTTCTTGAATTGAGTTGTGGATGAGATCAAGGAAGCTTTATACTTCAGGGGTCTCCTGAACAAGAAAACAGAACCACTGAGCTAAAACTCTGTTAATTTTTCATTTCTACTAACTGAAACAAGCAATGTGAAGCATACGGGATGCTTCTGCACCTGTAAACAATTTAGAACCATAGACTGTAGTGAAATGACTGATCTATAAAGTAATACAAATATTTCATGTACAGTCTGAAGACACAGTCAGAGCTTTGAAAACCTGTCCTGTCTTCCATAGAGCTCAACAGTGAGGTTCCAGAAGTAAAATGCAATTCATTTTTGCTGTGGAAATTGTTTTGTTATCTTAAACCTGATAAGATTGACTTACCTTTCAGGTACTTTCAGTACTATATTAGCCAGAATCCCCAGAATCCATCGTGCCAAAAACCCAGCAATCATTGACATCACTTTAATCATGGAAATATGTGGCATAAAAATTGATGTCACATCATCTTGCATTATATGATAACAGGTGCATAAAACAAGCGCATAGCCATGCAGTCTCCAGTGTCAAGCATTGGTAGTAGGAATAGGTTGTACTGAATAGCTCAGTGACTATAAACGTGGCACTGTCATAGGATGCCACCTTTGTCACCTTGTTCATGAAATTTCTGCCCTGATAGACCTGCCCTGGTCAGGTAAGTGCTATTATTGTGAAATGGAAGCATCTCGGAGCAACAACAGCTCAGCCACAAAGCAGTAGACCACGCAAACTGACAGAGTGGGGCTGCCAGTATGTAGCATGTAAAAATCGCCTATCCTATGTTGCATCACTCACTACAGAGTTCCAGACTGCCTCTGGAAGCAACATTAACACAAGAACTGTGATTGGGAGCTTCATAAAATTGGTTTCCACGGCAGATGTACTATCTGGCAGTCTGAGGGACAAATTTAGGTTTAGTGAATGCCAGAACACTACCTACCGGAATGCATAGTGCCAACAGTTTGGAGGAGGAAGGATAATGGTCTGGAGCTGTTTTTCAGTGTTTGGGCCCTTTATTCCAGTGAAGGATAATGTTAATGCTACAGCATTCAAAGACATTTTAGACAATTGTATGCTTCCAATTTTGTGGCAAAAGTTTGGGTATGTCCCTGGTTAGGGAAGGCCATGGTTTGATGAGTTTGGAGAGTATGGAGAAACTCCAGTGGCCTGTACAGAGCCCTGAACTCAAACCCCATTGAACACCTTTGGGATGCATAGGGGGGAGGGGAGCCCCATATTAACGGCCATGGTTTTGGAATAGGATGTCCAACAAGCTCATATAGGTGTCCACATACAGTTCCATCTGAAAATATTGGAATAGCAAGGCCAGTTCTTTTGTTTTTGCTATACACTAATGACATTTGGGTTTGGGGTTTGGGTTTGAAAAGATGAATGAGTCAATAGAATCAGAACTTTTGTTTCCTGATATTTACATCTAGATGTATTAAACAACTTGGAACATGGCACATAGTGTTTCAACCTTTTTTCAAGATTAAAAATATTGGAACATGTTGCTGACCTGTTTTTCTTGTTGCCCAGGTGTGCCCTGTTTGATTTATTGTTTAAACAATTAATAGCTCTGAATGTCTACTCTTGGTTTGAGCCCTGGGTTCCACCTGTGAAGACTGCATTTGTTATTAAAAAGGATCAACAAAAGTGAGAAAAGTGAGAAAGTCTAAGGAAGAAAAGCAAGCCATTTTGAAGCTGAGAAAAGAGGGAAAATTGATCAGAGCCATTGCGCAAGCATTTGTCATAGCCAATACAACAATTTGGAATGTTCAGAAAAAGAAAGGAGCCACTGGTGTACTAACAACCAGACATCAGACAGGTCGGCCAAGGAAATCAAGAAAAACCCAGAATTAACAGTCAGTGACCTCACCAACCTCCTCCACAGGGGCGGGCTGAAGGTATCACAATCCACCGTTCGAACAACACTTCATGAGCAGAAATATAGAGGCCATACCACAAGATGCAAACCACTCATCAGCAGTAAGAATCGAAAGGCCAGATTGGAATTCTCAAAAAATATAGAGATGGGGCCCAAATGTTCTGGAACACTGCTTAACCTCTACCAAAGTGATGGAAAGGTCAAAGTGTACAGAAAGATAGGATCTGCTCATGATCCAAAACATACATTGCTGTGAAAAAGTATTTGCCCCACCCTGATTTCTTCTGTTTTTGTGTACAGTTGCAATCAAAATTATTCAACCCCCATTGTAAATCAGGTTTATTGTCAAGATTTACAGACTTTCAGCTGTTTGCAATGAACAGATCAAACAAAAGCAATTGAAATAGTTCAACATAACTAATGCTTCAAGTCGTTTCCCCAAATTCAACTGAAAATGCAACTTATAATGACTTCTCCAGTCTCAAAATTATTCAACCCCTTCATGGCAAGCATATTTAGTACTTAGTAGAGCACCCTTTTGCTATTATGACCTGTTGCGAGATACATAGTCAGACATCAGCTTCTGGCAGCGTTCCTGAGGAATCTCCTCATGAGCAATGGCCTCCAGTTCAGTAATATTCTTGGGTTTGCATGCTGCAACCGCCTTCTTCAAATCCCACCAGAGATTTTCTATGGTGGCCCTGTAGAATCTTCCAGGACTTTTTCTGCAACCAAGCCTTGGTGGAATTTGAGGTATGCTTGGGATCATTGTCCTGTTTGAAGGTCCAATGACGCCCAAGCTTCAGCTTCTTCAACGACGGCATGATATTTTCTCCTAGGATTTCCTGATACTTCAATGAATCCATCTTGCCTTCCACACACTGCAGGTTTCCAGTGCCAGAGGATCACAGAGCCACCACCATGCTTGACTGTGGGCAGAATGTTCTTTTCAGCATACGCGTCATTATTCTTCCTCCAGACATACCGCTGATCCATCTTGCCGAAAAGTTCCAGTTTTGTTTCATCGCTCCACAGAACAGAATCCCAAAACTTATTGCTTATTTATATGATTTTGAGCATATTGGAGCTGACTTTTCTTGTGCTTTTGGGTCAGTAGTGGTGTACGTCTTGGAGTTCTGGCATGGAAACCTTCTGCATTTAGTACGCGCCTTACTCTGTTTACTGAAACTTCAGTGCCTGTTGCCACCAGGTCTTGCTGCAGGTCTTTTGCAGTCAAAGCTATTTCAAAGGCTCTGGGACTCTAAAGAACCACATCTAATTATCTCCAAATGGAAAAACTCGGCACAACCAGAAGTGACCTTCCAAAATTCCTCTAAGAGCACAGCAACGACTCATCCAGTCACAAAAGAGCCAAGGACAACATCAAAGGACCTACAAGCCTGTCTTGCATTAATAAAGGTCACTGTTTATGACTCCATGATCAGAAAAGACACTGGGCAAAAATGGCATCCATGTGAAGAGTGGTGAGGTGAAAACCACTGCTAATCCAGAAGGACATTAAGGCTCGTCTGAATTTTGTCAAAACACACCTTGATGGTCCTCAAACCTTTTGGGAGAATGTTCTGTGGACTGATGAGTCAAAAGTGTAACTGTTTGGAAGACAGGGGTCCTGTTACTTCTGGCATAAACCAAACACTGAATTCCACAAACAGAACATCATACCTATGGTCAAGCATGGTGGTGGAAGTGTGATGGTGTGGGGCTTTGCTTCTTCAGGGCCTGAGAAACTTGCAATAATTGAGGGAAACATGAATTCTGCTCTCTAACAGAAAATCATAAAGGAGAATGTCCGGTCTTCAGTCCGTAAGTTGAAACTCAAGTGCAACTGGGTTATGCAGCAAGACAATGATCAAAAGCACGGGAGTAAGTCCTAGTCCTACACATAGGTGAAATACTGATATCCAGTTATCGTAATTGTTTGTTGCAGTTATTTCTGCTAAAGGTGGCACAAACAGATTTTAAGTTTAAGGGGCCAGTTAGTTTTTCACATGGCGGATAGGTGTTGGATAACATTTGTCTTCAATAAAAAATAAATAAATAAAAACTACATTGTGTGTTTACTCAGGTTGCCTTTGTTTTATGTTCTATTTTGTTTTTAAAATTTAAAACTGTTTAGTATGAGATGTACACAAAAACAGAAGAAATGAGGGTGGGGGCAAATACTTTTTCACAGCACTGTACAAGCTCATCGGTCAAGCACGGTGAAGGTAGTGTCATGGCTTGGGCTTGCATGGCTGCTTCTGGAACGGGCTTGCTAATCTTTATTGATGTAACTCATGATGATAGTAGCAGAATGAATTCAGAAGTCTACATATACATTCTGTCTGCAGATTTACAGAGAAATGCATACAGTTTAATTGAGAGGAACATCATGCAGAAAGACAATGACTCAAACAAACTTTTTCATCAGGTGGAAAAAGTGGAAGGTTTTAGACTGACCATGTCAATCACCAGACCTTAACCCAATTGAGTAGCATTTCACCTCCTGAAGAGGAGACTGAAGGGAGAAACAAAGAACAACTGAATGAAGCTGTGGTACAATCCAAGTTATCCCTATCTGTTATAATACTTTTGCTGACCTAAAAACTGCCAAAAAATCTGCCAACAAAGGTGCCATGTTCTATGTTGTTTAACACATCTAGATTTAAATATCAGGAAATCACATTATAAATGTAAATGTCAGGAATTTAATGCGTGTGAACCCTCCAGATCTGCTCCTTTACCTAAGGAAAAAAAATTAACAAAAGGCTTGACTAAACAAACATGTTTTCAGCCTAGACTGAAACATTGAGACTGTGTCTGAGTCCTGAACACTAAGTGGGAGGCTGATCCATAACTGTGCCCCCTGCTGTAGCCTTCACTATTTAAGGTACCAACAAAGAGCCTGCACCTTTTGATCAAAGTAGGCATGGCAGATTATAAAAGACCAGATGTTTGCTCAGGTACTGCAACGCAAGACCAGTCAGTGCTTTATAGATCAGAAGTAGTATCAGTATTTTATAATAAATGCAAAATTTGATTGGTTGCCAATGCAGTGTGGATAGGGGTATAATAATAATAATAATAATAATAATAATAATAATAATAAACTTTATTTTATAGAGCGCCTTTAAAAGCAGCTTCTCAAAGCGCTGTACACAAAATGAACAGTACATAACACAATAATTAAAAAATAAAAGTATCCATCAACAAGCAAATGCTAGTTTAAAAGTTAGTTTAAAAGTACAAATGCTAGTAAAAAAAAAACTTTAAAAATGTCATAGGTCTGAGTATTCAAGGGGAAGAGAGTTCCAGAGGGTAGGAGCATAGACAGAAAAAGCCTTGTCACCCATAGATCTTAAATGGGTTTGTGGAACAGTCAACAACTTAGACTGTGAAGAGCACAATCTGCGATTTGGGGTGTAATTAACAATGCCATGTAATGCTTTGTATGTCAGCATCATAATTTTAAAGTCGATACGGAGCCTAACCGGGAGCCAGTGCAAGGACTCCAAAACAGGAGTAATATGATTGCATATCCTGGTCCCAGTCAGGATCCTGGCAGCCGAGTTTTGTACATATTAGAAACTCCAGCTAAACGAGCATTACAATAATCTATCCGAGAGACAACAAATGAATTTACCAGCTTTTCAGCTACAGAGAGATTTAGCATAGGGTGCAATCTGGATGCAAAAAAAAGGATGCTTTAACAGTGCTCTGTACAAAAGAATCAAATGTAAGACTGGCATCAAAAATAACTCCAAGGTTCCTCATTTTACTTTGAGTCTGCAATACAGCGCCATCAACAGTCAGAGTCAGTGAACCAGCTTTGAGAATTTGATGACGGGAACCTATAAGCATAACTTCGGTTTTACCACTATTCAGGCAGAGAAAATGATTCATCATCCATTTTTTTAAATCTCAAATACAGTCAGAAAGAAAGCAAACATCAAGGTTTTCACCAGATTTTGAGTGTATATAGATTTGGGTATCATCTGCATAAAAGTGATAATGGAGGGCGAGTGAACGCAACAGATGCCCAAGTGGAGATAAATAAATATTGAAAAGTAAGGGGCCCAAAACTGAGCCCTGAGGAACACCAGTGAGTACAGAGCTAATGTCAGACCTGTAATCACCCATAAAAATAAACTGGGAATGGTCAGTAAAATAGGATTTAAACCAATTTAAAACTGTCCCCCGACAGGCCAAAAACACTCTCAAGGCGGTTAAGTAAAATACTATGATCAACAGTATTGAAAACGGCTCTAAGATCAAGAAGAATGAGAATTGAAGTAGCTCCAGAATCAGAAGCCATCAACAAATCATTGGTAACTTTGACCAAAGCCGTTTCAGGGGTATGTAGTCATATCTTCTGGTTCTAGTAAGGACCCTCGCTGCTGCATTCTGGACTAACTGGATCTTGTTTATGTACCTACTGGAACACCCAGACAGCAAGACATTGCAATCATCCAACCTAGAGGTAACAAAAGCATGAACTAATTTTTCTGCAATGTGTAGTGACATTATATTTCTTATCTTAGCAATATTTCTGAGATGAAAGAAGGCAATCCTAGTAATATTATCTACATGAGCTTCAAATAAAAGACTGAAGTCACACCACAGTCTTTTATTGTTCCACATGATGAAACAGAAAGGCCATCTTGAGTTACTATGTAATCAAAAAGCTGTTCCAGCTGCATGTCTTCCTAGTATAAGTACTTCTGTCTTGTCAGAATTAAAGAAGAAGAAGGCGGCTTTGCTTGTGGAACACCAAACTTTACCTTACTATGCGTAGTCACCATTTACATCTACAAACTGATAATGATCAGTCAAATAAGACCTGAGCCAGGAGAGGGCCGTTCCCTTAACTCCAACAACATTTCCTAGTCTATCAAGGTGAATAGAATGATCAGTGGTGTCAAAATCTGCACTAAGGTTAAGCAAGGAGACACAACCTCGATCAGAGGCCAATAGTGGGTCATTTACCACTTTGTTTACCAGTGCTGTCTCTGTGCTATGATGGGGCCTAAATCCTGACTGATAGATTTCATAAATGTTATTATAGTGTAGGTGTGAGAATAGCTGCTTCAGAGAGCACTATATTGCCATGGATTGAAAGGCTGTTGTGCAAGGAAGAATCTGCTACTCCTAGACTGGCATTAAAAAGGTCAGCCTGAAGTTTGCAGGTCATAACCATAAGGAAGACCTAAACTAGAGCAGTGTTATCTGGTCAGATAAAACAAAAAATTTGACTAAATAATTTGGCCAACATGACCAGCACTCTGTATAGAGGAAAAGGGTAAGGATTTAATCTGAAGAACATCATCCCAACTGTGTAGTATGCAGGTGGCAGCATCATATTGTGGGGGTGTTTTGCTGGAAAAGGGACTGGTGTATTTCATAAAATAGATGGCATCTTGAGGATGAAGTATTATTTAAAATACTAAAGTAACACCTGAAGACATCAGTGAAAACTTGGTTGCAACTGGGTCTTCTAGCAGGCCAATAATCTTAAGAAAACCTCCAATGTTGTCCAAAATGGCTTAAAGTCAACTATGCAAAAGTATTGGAGTGGCCATCACAGTGGCTATGACCAGAATCCCATAGAAAATCTGTGGACTGAAAGTATGTCTAAGCAAGGATGCCAACAAATTCTGATATAGTAAGTAAAAATGCAAATAAATAGGTCTCTTAACTATTATTTTGAAATGGTCAGGTTTTATATAGTGCTGGATAATGTTGATTTGGCTGGGGGCAGTGATTGTTGGTTGATTGATTTTCTAGTCTCCAGGGATATGGCCCTAACTTGATATGCTTTCATGGTGGTGTTGAATAAGTCCTGTGGAAGACTAGACAGGGACAGCTAGATGATTTTATTTTAAAATACCGTTAGCTCAGATGCTGATTATTATAGAGTGAACAGTGGTCAGCCACGAACATGCCAAATTGTTGCAGATACCTGCACAGCTGTCTTGCGTAGCCCATAGAAATCAGTCAGATGAAACAGGGCAGAATGTGGTCTTCCCCAGTCTACTGTGTCTGGAATCTTGAATAAAAACTTTGAAATGCAGCCATGTTTTAGAGATTATACAGACCTTATCTTCTGCAGACAAAGCCACTTGATGTTTGCAACAGTTTTCCTTTTTTGGAGAAGGTGAACTTGGGACCCAACATTCACAAGCAAGTGGTATTCAGAGACGAGGCAACCTTTCACGTGAGTGGACATATGAAGAGACATAATTATGTCTTTTGGGGCACTGAGAATCCCTGTGTTGTGTGTGAGCAAAATAGAGCCAGTGAATCCACCTTTGACTAGGAACTGATGATAAGGGTTATGTGCAGGAATATCCAAAACTGGCCCCTCCCTTCAGGACTGACCTCCTCTCATCTTCTACCAGAACACAAGTACTATACTCAAAGCAGGATGGGCAGGTGTCATGCAGGTTCTTGAAATACATGAAAATTGTAGCCTACAAGCAAAGAGATATAACACTGAAAAGGGTATTGTCATGTGGCCCTTAAATATTCAGTAGTGGCATGTTACAATGCACAGATGCCATGGTCCCAACTGTAGTGGGCATCTTATCTGAGAGGCAGCATTGCCTGTATGCGAGTGCATGTACAGCCACCAGTGCATGTACATCCACCAGTGCATGTACCAGAAATCCCCCCAGTCCACCTCTGTCTTACTGTTGCATAAATTGTATCCTGTCAGACAGGACTCTCCTACAATCAAGTTCTTGCTTGCTTGCTTGGTTAACATTGGTCCCTTACTGGAAGGGTTCCAGTACTCTGGATTAGATATGCCCTGTTGGTGACATTCCAGAAGGATTTGTTACTGAGGTGTTTCCCTCCCTCTAAGGCAGGGTAGCTGGCACCTGACCGTGGCTTATGTGGTCCCTGGTCATTTAGGTGCGCTGGTCGTAGGAGGTTTTGTCTCTTGATGATTGATCCTAATTTGACTGGCAAGTGAATGAAGCTCTCCAGTTTGGCCCATCTCCCTCAATTTGACTGCCATGAGTTCATCTGTCTGATAGCAAACCATACACAGGACACTGGTTGAACTGCTATCATGGCAGGCTGGCTTTGAGTGGAAAACCTGTAGTATGTTTATTGCATCTCACTGGTGAGGTAGATCAGCTTTGTAAGTGCACTGATCTGGCTGCATTTCTGTCTGATGAGCAAGTAATGTTGAGGGATTCCAGCATAAAGTGTTTATTTAATTAATGAATAAATGAATGTTTATCATGTTCACCACACCAGCTTAATAACACAAATATACTGTTTTCACTACTTGGTTCAGATACTGTGAACCAGCTGACATCTATTAATGACTTCTTACTTATTTAGAGAATGTGGAGACTGTTTGAGTGTATGTTTGTCTTTGCTCATTAATAATTCAAAAAACCTGAGTTATATTTATCATCAGTTTAGAATTTTGCAAATAATAATAGCATACAAACCCAATTCCAAAAAAGTTGGGACGCTGTGTAAAATGTAAATAAAAACAGAATGCAATGATTTGCAAATCTCATAAACCCACGTTATTCACAATAGAACATAGAAAACATATCAAATGTTTAAACTGAGGAAATGTACCATTTTAAGGAAAAAATAAGGTAATTTTGAATTTGATGGTCTCAAAAAGTTGGGACGGGGCCAACAAAAGGCTGGAAGAGTAAGTGTTACTAAAAAGAAACAGCTGGAAGAACATTTTGCAACTAATTAGGTTAATTGGCAACAGGTCAGTAACATGATTGGGTATAAAAAGAGTATCTTAGAGAGGCAGAGTCTCTCAGAAGTAAAGATGGGATGGAATCTGGATGGAAGCATATGTTGCTCTAAAACCTGTATATACCTTTCAGCACTGATGGTGCCTCTCCAGATGTGCAAACTGCCCATTTCATAGGCAATAATGCACCCCCATACCATCAGAGATGCAGGCTTTTGAACTGAGCCCTGTTAAAAAGCCAGATGGTCCCTTTCCTCTTTAGTCCTCTTTAGTTTAGAGGATGCGGCGTCCATGGTTTCAAAAAAGAATTTCAAATTTCAATTTGTCTGACCACAGAACAGTTTTCCACTTTGCCTCAGTCCATTTTAAATGAGCTTTGGCCCAGAGAAGACGGCAGCTTTCTGGATCATGTTCACATATGACTTCTTCTTTGCATGATAGAGCTTTAACCAGTATTTGTGAATGGCACAGCGAACCGTGTTCACAGACAATGAGTTCTGGAGGTGCTTCTGAGCCCATGCAGTGTTTGCATTAAAAACAGGCATTCTGTAATGGAAGTGCCGTCTGAGGGCCTGAAGATCATGGGAATGCAATATTGATTTTCACCCTTCTCAGTTTTTTGCAGATTGGTGAACCTCTGCCCATATTTACTTCTGAAAGACTCTGCCTCTCTAGGATACTCTCTTTAGACTCAATCATGTTACTGACCTGTTGCCAATTAACCTCCAGCTGTTTCTCTTTAGTAACACTTACTTTTCCAGCCTTTTGTTGTCCCCGTCCCAACTTTTTTGAGACATGTTTCGGCCAACAAATTCAAAATTACCTTATTTTTTTTATTAAAATGGTACATTTACTCAGTTTAAACATCTGATGTTTTCTGTGTTCTATTGTGAATAACATATGGGTTCATGAGATTTGCAAATCATTGCATTCTGTTTTTATTTACATTTTACACCGCGTCCCAACTTTTTTTTGCAATTGGGGTTGTAGAAGAGTATACTCCTCAAACACTGGGAGAGTTCCTAAAATTAGTTTTATAATTTTGTTGCATTTCTGATATCTTTTTTCTTTCACTGCTCCAGAAGTAAACAACGGTTTGTTGCAAGTCTTCTCCTGCTCCTTTTGTCCACTTTCCTATACATCGCAAATGTATTTCAACAAACACATCAGGAGATGCCACTATGAGGAGTTTGCGAGACTGCAGAAATCAGCAGAGATTAAACACGAAATTCATATGCCGACAAATGGCTGCAGTACTCAGCAAACATCATCTCATACTCTCAGTTCTGACACCTCTCAGAAAGAAGTGCAGAAGGAAATTCACCACTGCTCACATGGTGGAAAGCGTTTGACTTATCGGACTCTTCTGAAAACACATCAACATAGTCAAACAGGAGAGAACCCATATCACTGCTCACAGTGTGAAAAGAGTTTTAATCAAAAGGGTGATCTTCAACTACATCAGCGCATTCACAGAGGACAGAAGGTGTATCAATGTTCACAGTGTGGAAAGAGTTTTACTCGTCATAGTACTTTACAGCAACACCAGCGCATTCACACAGGAGAGAAGCCATATAACTGCTCACAGTGTGGAAAGAGTTTTACTCATCAGAGTAATCTCCAACGACATCAGCGCATTCACACAGGAGAGAAGCCGTATCACTGCTCACAGTGTGGAAAGAGTTTTACTCATCAGAGTAATCTCCAGCTACATCAGCGCATTCACACAGGCGAGAAGCCGTATCACTGCTCACAGTGTGGAAAGAGTTTTACTCATCAGAGTGATCTCCAACGACATCAGCGCATTCACACAGGAGAGAAGCCGTATCACTGCTCACAGTGTGGAAAGAGTTTTACTCATCAGAGTAATCTCCAACTACATCAGCGCACTCACACAGGAGAAAAGCCGTATCTCTGCTCACAGTGTGGGAAAAGTTTCTATGAACATAGAAATCTCCAACTACATCAGCGCAGTCACACAGGAGAGAAACTACATCACTGCTCACACTGTGGAAAGAGTTTTACTACTCAGAGTAATCTCCAGGTACATCAGCGCATTCACACAGGAGAGAAGCCGTATCACTGCTCACTGTGTGGGAAGAGTTTCTCTCAACAGAATAATTTCCAACAACATCAGCGCAGTCACACAGGAGAAAAGCCGTATCTCTGCTCACTGTGTGGGAAGAGTTTTACTACTCAGAGTAATCTCCAGGTACATCAGCACATTCACACAGGAGAGAAGCCATATCACTGCTCACAGTGTGGAAAGAGTTTCTCTCAACAGAGTAATCTCCAACGACATCAGCGCAGTCACACAGGAGAGAAGCCGTATCACTGCTCACATTGCGGGAAGAGTTTCTCTCAACATAAAAATCTCCAAGCCCATCAGCGCAGTCACACTGGAGAGTAGTTTTAAGACCCACAAGTGCATGATAAATGATCTGTATAAACTGTACTTTTGCCTTCTCAATTTTCTGTGGAAGGCAAAGTATGTAATGTTATTGCAATGATTAATATCCTTATTTTGTTTGCTTTTCCCCTTAAATAGACATAACAGATGGTATAAATGCAACATTGTCAGTGAGGTCACTAGTGCAGGATAAGAATGAACCAGAACCATCCAGAGGGAGATCCCTAAATCACCATAAATTTCAATTTCCACTAAACTGAAGATTCATGTCAATAGGGTGGAAATAGTATAAACATCTCAGTCCACCAGAACTCCTTTTGCCCATGCTCAACTTCTTCTACTCATTTCAATATAGAAGGTCAAGTGTTTGCTGCCAAAACTGGTGGGTTTTTAGACTGCATTTGTCTGAATCCCAGACATTGGTAGAAAGGCTGTTGAGGTTTGTTGATGCATACAGCAGGGCATTGGACTTTGCAGTAATTCAAGTTCATTACAGTAATACAAATGTTATAATTGCATTTCTTTCTTATGACAAACTTTATCTTTGCTGAGTAAAAGAACATTCCTAGCCATGGACTCATTGGTATCCTAAATGCAACTTTCTAACCTAGAGACCTATGTTAACTTCTCACGTTTGGAAAATGCCATCAGGTAAATAAATATTTGGACACTGACAAAGTTTTCGTTATTTTAGCTGTCTAACAGTGTATTGGAGTTGAAATCATACAGGTATTGTGTTATGGCTTACAAAGAAAGCTCCCTTGCTAAATGAAATTTTTTGCAAGAAAAGCTGGTCCTTTCCTATCTTTCTGAAACTTGGCAGTAGCCAAATGTCTGTTGAGATTTAAGTGCACTTGCTCCCTCTCCAGCAATTGGTCGTCCAGGTGTTTTGATGCGCCTGAGCTCACCAGTGTGTTCTTTCTTTTTAAGAATGTACCAAATATTTGATTTTGTAAAATCCAAATATACTGTGGTAAACAGGTAAAATAACTAACTTGGTCAATGTTTAATTTTAATTGGTGCTATTCGCACGAGTAATATCTAAACCATGTACTGATCACTCCCTGCATGTGACAACAATCTCTTGTATTCTTCACGTGTCTGGGTAATGGGTTAGGGTGGCTTAACAGATGACTTTTCACACAAAAGAAACATCCAAGCCAGCCTAAATTTTGTAAAACCATGTGGCAAAATGTGTTATGGTCTAATGAGACCAATGTAGAACTTTTTGGGCATAATTCTAAAAGATTTGTTTTTCCACAAAAACAACACTTGTCACCCAAAGAACACAATGCCCACGGTGAAGCCTGGTGCTGGCAGCATCATGCTATGAGGACTGGGACTGGAAACTGGGCCTGTATTCAAGACAGAGGGAATCATGGATAGCTCCAAATCACAATGTATTTTGGCACAAAACATACAGACCTCTGTTTGACAGCTGAAGATAAAGAAAAATTCCACCTTCCAGCATGATAACGACTCAAAGCACAAATCCAAGTCAACAAAGGATTGGCTTTGGAAGATGATGATCACCGTTTTGGAATGGCCCAGTCAGAGCCCAGATGTAAATCCTATTGAAAACTTGTAGCATGACTTGCAGTGCTGTGCACAGGAGACTACTTTGCTATTTGATAGATCTTGTAGCATTTTTGCAAGAGAGAGTGTAATAAAATTCCCAAATGAAAATGTCCAAGTAGGTAGACTTTTACCCCCCAAAAAACTGTAAGTGCTGTATTACAAGCAAAATAATTGCTTTTTATAATGTATTGGTTAAGGGGTGTGCAGACTTGGGCAGCCAGGTTATTATCAGTTATATACTTTTTTTTTTTCTTAAAACATTTCTGTTTGTCTTTCACTTGAATGTTGTTCACAGGTTGCTGTAACATTAAAGGGGGGAAAAGATCTGACATGATTTATCATTTTTTACATCACAAAAATCTGAAATTTTAACACTGTACATGCTTAACAATTAAAATTGTAATTTGGAGTAGTATCCTTGTTTGTATCCTTGTCTGTGTCTTGTACAATGAGAGCTTGATAAACTTAAATTCTTTGTATGTGCAAGGGTATTTGGCCAAGAAAGCACAATGGTGATCAGGCTATTCACACGTGCATAGGATTCCTCCAGAGGCTAAATCATCATTCATTTATTTTCCTTCTGCTTTTTCTTGTTGGGGCAGTTGTGGCAGCATGCTGAGAAGGTTAGCCCAGAGATCTCCAGGCACAGATTATATCCATCACAGGACCCAAGTTGTTCCCAACCCAACTGTGTTATATAATCATTACAGTGGGTCTTCGGACCAGGGCAAACTACCTAAACTGGCTTCTCTCCATTTGGAGCAGCAACTACTTTGGTTGCTGATTCCTGGTCCCTCAGAATATCACCTCATTTCCACTACCTACTGTGACCTTATTCTTTTCAAGTCCAGTGGCTTTATTGTCATTTCAGCCATATATAACTGGTACAGTACACAGTGAAACAAAACAACGTTCCTCCAGGAAAATGGTGCCACATAAAACAACACAGAACCACATGAGACTACACGTTACTAAATTAGACTACAAGGACTACATAAATTGCATGTGTGCAAACAGCGTAAGATAGTACAATAATTACTGAACAGGACAATAGGCACAGTGAAAGACAGCACAGTGCCAACCAGTACACATTTCTAGTGTGGAATAAAGTGCAAAAAAAGATATTGCAATATAATGATAAATGCTGTAAGTGTAAACATGACGCACTAGTTAGCAGTCAGTCCAGTCTCTGACTATTGAGGAGGCTGATGGCTTAGGGGAAGAAACTGTTACACAGTCTGACCATGAGGGCCAGAATGCTTCGATACCTTTTGCCAGATGGCAGTTTGTGTGAGAAGTGTGTGGGGTCATCCACAATGCTGGTGGCTTTGCAGATGCAGCATGAGGTGTAAATGTCTGCGATGGAGGGAAGCAAGACCCCGATGATAATCTCAGCTATTTTCAATATCCACTTCAGGGTCTTGCAGTCTGATACAGTGCAATTTCTAAACCAGGCAGTGATGCAGCTGCACAGGATGCTCTCGAAAGTGACTCTGTAGAATGTGGTGAGGATGAGAGGTGGGAGATGGGCTTTCTTGGCTATGGAGCTGGTGTTGAGAGACCAGGTAAGGTTCTCCACCAGGTGACCCCAAGGAATTTGGTGCTGTTGACGATCTCCACATTGGAGCCATCAATGTTCAGCAGAGAGTGGTCACTCCTTGCTCTCCTGAAGTCAACAACCATCTTCTTTTTCTGTTTTGTCCATGTTCAGGGACAGGTTGTTGGCTCTGCACCAATCTGTTAACCACTGCACCTCTTCTCTGTATGCTGACTCATCGTTCGTGCTGATGAGACCCACCACAGTCTTGTCATTGGCGAACTTGATTATGTGATTCGAGCTGTGCATTGCTGCAGAGTAAACAGCAGTGGATTGAACGCACAGCCCTGGGGGCACTCAGTGTTGGAGGAGATGCTCCTGATCGGGACTGACTGAGGTCTTCCAGTCATGAAGTCTAGAATCCACTTGCAGAGAGAGGTGTTCAGGCCCAGCAGGCTAAGCTTTCTTTTCAGGTGCTGAGGAATGATTGTGTTGAATGCTGAACTATGAACAGCATTCATATGTACATATCCTTTTTGATCACTACCTATGGCTTGGCCGCCATAAGGATGATTGACTGGAAATCACAACTGGTGACTATGGCACTGCTCCTGCTGACCCAGACTGTTTCAGTCTCACATTAGACAAGACAGGCTTGATGAGGTCAGACAATCACCTAAAATAGTTTCAACTTAGTTGCCAAAAATATGGATATCACTGTGCACGTTCATTGCACAAAGAATCTACCAATGTATCCAATACTCTTGCAGTTCCTTTCATAGTACATTTGTCACATGATCATAGGCCTTCTTCAAATCCACATAACACTTTTGGACTGGATTATCATACTTCCATCACCCCTCACAAAGCTGTGCAAGATTAAAGAGCTGGTTTACTGACCTGAGCAGAACCTGCATTGTTCCTCAATCCTAGGTTCAGCTATTGGATAAAGTCAACTCTTCAGGAAACTGACATCCAAGCAACATTAAAGAGGTGCATTAACCAAACAACCCCAGCCTTGTCCAATGCCTTCAACATCTCCCACTGAATCTCATCCAGGTTTTTAACCACCACAGAGATGGATTCTGAAATACCAGATATTTCTGATGTTTCCTCTTGAAGAGAGCTCATGTCCACCGGGCTAAGGAGTTCCTGAAACTCAGTTCTTTCCATCACTCACCAATATCCCCAGTAGAGGTTAGCACTTCCCTGCACTTGCTTAGCAAAGCTTAGGCATGGTATCCTCTTCCAAAGGCACCAAACAGTTTGGTGCATCCTAACTCCTCCCATGCCAGAGTTTCCACTTATGCAACTGCTTTTGCCACAGCCTTCTGGCTCTTTACCTCTCAACTGAATCAGAAGAGCCCTCTGAGAGCATTAATCAGAAGATCTTCTTTTTCTACTTGACTACATCCCTTACCACTGTTGTCCATTCCTTTTGCTTTTCCAACATGACCACTGAAGACCCCCAGGAGCACTATGGAGTTAGTAGGGAGGTACCCTTTCAAGTACCTGCTCCACCTACTCCAAGAAGGCTGAATACTATGAACTACCCCTTCCAGAGACTCAAAATCTCAAGGAGACAACCCTCTTGTCCACTGGGGAAGAACTCCAACTGTGAGGCCCTCAACCTGAGACTTATACTTGCACACTCCTGAGGCCAAACAAAAGCAATTGAAATAGTTCAACCCAACAAATGCTTCAAGTGGTTTCCCCAAATTCAACTGAAAATGCAACTTATATTCACATCTCCAGTTTCAAAATTATTCAACCCCCTGAATAGAATCCCTCACAACAGCACAAATATGCAAGACAGATGTTGTCTCAAGCACACTTGATGCAACTAATCAAGGGCTTCATTAGTTGCACCAGGGGTGCTTGAGCTGGAACAAATGAAATACCTGAACTGGCTAGGGGCAGAAAATACATGAAATACCTGGAAGGGGCAGAAACATGAATCTATCAACAGCTGCAACCAGATTTCTGAGAAGGCAGGTTGTGAAAAACCCTCAAGTGACTGCAAAAGACCTGCAGCAGGACTTGGTGGCAACAGGCACTGAGGTTTCAGTGAGCACAGTATGGCACGTACTAAATGCAGAAGGTTTCCATGCCAGAACTCCAAGATGTACACCATTACTGACCCAAAAGCACAAGAAAAGTCAGCTGAAAATCATATAAATAAGCCACAGAAGTTTTGGGATTCTGTTCTGTGGAGCGATGAAACAAAACTGGAACTTTTCGGGACAATGGATCAGTGGTATGTCTGGAGAAAGAAGAAAAAAAAAAGAAGTAGTACACTCTGTCCACAGTCAAGCATGGTGGTGGCTCGGTGATGCTCTGGGGCTGCTTTTCATCCTCTGGCACTGGGAACCTGCAACGTGTGGAAGGCAAGATGGATTCATTGAAGTATCACGAAATCCTAGGAGAAAACATGCCGTCTGTGAGGAAGCTGAAGCTTGGGCATCATTGGACCTTCCAACAGGAAAGTGATCACAAGCATACCTCAAATTCCACCAAGGCTTGGTTGCAGAAAAAGTCCTGGAAGATTCTACAGGGCCATCACAGTCACCTGACTTGAATCCCATAGAAAATCTCTGGTGGGATTTGAAAAAGGCACTTGCAGCATGCAAAACCAAGAATATTACTGAACTGGAGGCCATTGCTCATGAGGAATGGGCTAAGATTCCTCAGGAACGCTGCCAGAAGCTGGTGTCTGGCCATGCATCTCGTTTTCAGCAGGTCAACAGCAAAAAGGTGCCTTACTAAGTACTAAAGATGCTTGCCATGAAGGGCTTGAATAATTTTGAAACTGGAGATGTGATTATAAGTTGCATTTTCAGTTGAATTTGGGGAAACCACTTGAAGCATTCATTGTCTTGAACTATTTCAATTGCTTTTGTTTGATTTGTTCATTGCAAACAGCTGCAAGTCTGTAAATTTTGACAATAAACCTGATTTGTAATGGGGGTTGAATAATTTTGATTGCAACTGTATCTCCTGTATGAACTCCAATGTAGGAATTATTGGAAGGTTTTTTTTTTTATTTTTGTTAAAAATCTTTTTCTGTTTTTCACTAAACTGTTTTTGTATTTCACTTGATTTTCTTTGGTTGCTGTGTCACTTTAAAGGTGGAAAAAGATCTGGCCTGATTTATATTTGTGCCCTCCACTTGTAGTGCTGCACACCCTTCACTAATATTGGTACATTGCCCTCCATACCCTTGTTAAATATGAGCAAAGAAGGCTGTGAAAATTCTTTATTGTTTAACTTTTGTTGATATTTTATTAAATATCAAATATTTTAGACTTATGTCCGGAAGGTCGTGAGTTCAAATCCCAGCACCTTTAAGCTGCCACTGCTGGGCCCTTGAGCAAGGCCCTTAACCCTCAGCTGCTCACATGTTATAAATGAGATGAATGTAAGTCACTTTGGATAAGGGCGTCTGCCAAATGCCATAAATAAAATAAATAACAAAATGGTTTATCCAAAAAAAAAATCTGTTAAATATAGGTGTGCAACAATTATTGGCACCCCTATGAATTCACATGAGAAAAATATATTTGAAGAATTGATATTGATATATATTTTTTTTAATTTATTGATATCAATTGATACCATTGATATTTTACTTTTTTTTAGTACACCTGGGTGACTAGGTATGGGAAATTGTTCAACCATGACTTCCTGTTTCACAGAGGTATAAATATGAGGTAACACATAGGCCAAATTCCCTTAGTCATTCATAACAATAGGTAAGACCAAGGAATATGTCTATATTGTGTCAACGCACTGTGAAGAGGATGGTTCGAGTGGCCAAAACATCTCCAAGGTTAACAGCTGGAGAATTGCAGATGTTAGAAGCATCTTGGGGTCAGAAAGTCTCCAAAACTACAATCCGAAGTCACCTACATCACCACAAATTGTTTGGAAGGGTTTCAAGAAAAAGACCTCTACTCTCATCCAAAAACAAACTCGCATCTTCAGTTGGCCAGACACTACTGGAACTTCAAATAAGATCGGGTTCTATGGTCAGATGAAACCAAAATAGAGCTTTTTGGCAATAAACACCAGAGGTGGTTTTGACGCACACAAAGGGATATATACCTATATTATAAACCTGTGTTTTGTCTGCAATTGTTTGATATCCATGAGAGCAGAGTATTTTTGTGAATTTTTCACAGTCTTCTTTGCTCATATTTACCAAGGGTGCCAATATTAGTGGAGGGCACTGTATAATGTTAACAGGAATTTGTAGACTTTGCGTCCACTGTATAATCTATAATCAAAGCACAGAATTAAAAATGTGATAAAATATGTGTTCAGAAAGCATTCTGACCATCATGTCAGAAATTAAGTGACACCAGAACAAAATGGTTCCAGAGCAAAGAGCAAAAACATGAGCTTTAATGCTCCTTAGTGCTCAAATGAAATAGGGGAGCGGTTCCAATGAGTATTCTCAAGTTTCATGCCAATCCATTGAGCTGATCTCAAGATATGTCTCACTTCCTGTTTGTTGGCTTCTCTGTCAAATCCAGTTGCATGTTACAGGCGAACAGTTTTGAACATGAAAAATCCTTCTGATAACTTTCATGTAGATTTACCTGAAGATCATCTGAAAGAAATTTGGTGAATATTGAGCAAACATTGTGTGTTGTGAAAAATTTTACATATTTTTATTTTAAAAACTAAAAGTTGTGATGTCTTAAGGTCCGATGAACTCAACATGAGCCAAGGATTCAGTTGGAATTCTGTTCCTACATCAAATAGTTTAAAAGCTATAAGCATAATTTGTCATAAATTGAAGTGAGTCCATGGAGGTGGATGCAAATGCAGAACTTCTTTATTTCAAGGAACAGAACTCAGAGAAACGGACACCAGGAACAGACAAACCAGAAGACCAGGGGCCTGTACCATGAAGATAGTTGAACAAACTCAGGATTACAGGATTAGTTTTGAGTTGACAAAACCGAATCAATCCAATCAGGCTTTATTGGTACCATGACGCTGGTTATCAACTTTCTCTGTCAACTCAGGCTTTGATCCTTAAGCTATGATTAGTCCACGAGTGCGTGCACATAAAGGCGTGGCGTCAACAACAAACAGCCAGTAGCATTCAACATGGAAAAAAGCAGCATACTTCTGGTTGAAGAGCAAAAAATTATTATGCAGAAATATGAAGAATTTAAACCTACACTAACCGCAAACAGCAACTCCATTGCAGCTGCCAAAGTTCAGGAACATTGTTGATTGTGTAAATGAGTAAGTTTACTTTTATAGGCTCACAATGAGAATAAATGGATCGAAAACTTATAACCCCGACATATTTCATGTAATTTCACTTAATATAAATATAAATTTTTGAATTAAATATTTAAAACAAATATCAATTTGTGAAAATACAGGTGCATCTCAATAAATTAGAATGTCGTGGAAAAGTTCATTTATTTCAGTAATTCAACTCAAATTGTGAAACTCGTGTGTTAAATAAATTCAATGCCACAGACTGAAGTAGTTTAAGTCTTTCGTTCTTTTAATTGTGATGATTTTGGCTCACATTTAACAAAAACCCACCAATTCACTATCTCAACAAATTAGAATACTTCATAAGACCAATAAAAAAAAACATTTTTAGTGAATTGTTGGCCTTCTGGAAAGTATGTTCATTTACTGTACATGTACTCAATACTTGGTAGGGGCTCCTTTTGCTTTAATTGCTGCCTCAATTCGGCATGGCATGGAGGTGATCAGTTTGTGGCACTGCTGAGGTGGTATGGAAGCCCAGGTTCCTTTCACAGTGGCCTTCAGCTCATCTGCATTTTTTGGTCTCTTGTTTCTCATTTTCCTCTTGACAATACCCCATAGATTCTCTATGGGGTTCAGGTCTGGTGAGTTTGCTGGCCAGTCAAGCACACCAACACCATGGTCATTTAACCAACTTTTGGTGCTTTTGGCAGAGTGGGCAGGTGCCAAATCCTGCTGGAAAATGAAATCAGCATCTTCAAAATGCTGGTCAGCTGAAGGAAGCATGAAGTGCTCCAAAATTTCTTGGTAAACGGGTGCAGTGACTTTAGTTTTCAAAAAACACAATGGACCAACACCAGCAGATGACATTGCACCCCAAATCATCACAGACTGTGGAAACTGAACACTGGACTTCAAGCAACTTGGGCTATGAGCTTCTCCACCCTTCCTCCAGATTCTAGGACCTTGGTTTCCAAATGAAATACAAAACTTGCTCCCATCTGAAAAGAGGATATTGGACCACTGGTCAACAGTCCAGTTCTTCTTCTAGTTAGCCCAGGTAAGACGCTTCTGACGTTGTCTGTGGTTCAGGAGTGGCTTAACAAGAGGAATACGACAACTGTAGCCAAATTCCTTGGCACGTCTGTGTGTGGTGGCTCTTGATGCCTTGACCCCAGCCTCAGTCCATTCCTTGTGAAGTTCACTCAAATTCTTGAATCGATTTTGCTTGACAATCCTCATAAGGCTGCGGATCTCTCGGTTGGTTGTGCATCTTTTTCTTCCACAATTTTTCCTTCCACTCAACTTTCTGTTAACATACTTGGATACAGCACTCTGTGAACAGCCAGCTTCTTTGGCAATGAATGTTTGTGGCTTACCTAGTGAACCAAACTGAGAGACCACTTTGAAGGCTCAGGAAACCTTTGAAAGTGTTTTGAGTTGATTAGCTGATTGGCATGTCACCATATTCTAATTTGTTGAGATAGTGAATCGGTGGGTTTTTGTTAAATGTGAGCCAAAATCATCACAATTAAAAGAACGAAAGACTTAAACTACTTCAGTCTGTGGCATTGAATTTATTTAATACACGAGTTTCACAATTTGAGTTGAATTACTGAAATAAACTAACTTTTCCACGACATTCTAATTTATTGAGATGCACCTGTATATATATATATATATATATATATATATATATATATATATATATATATATATATATATATATATATATATATATATATATATACACGTACTTCATCAAATTAAATCAGATGTTATTGTACTATAAAAAAAAAACAAAATTATGTTTTGTGATAGCATTCCACAGAAGGGTGCCAAATTAAAGGAAAACACGTTTCATGGTTCAAAATGTATCCTGTCTGTAAGTAGACTTGGCATTATATATAACCTGAATGAGTCAATATAAAACAATCACTAGACAAATAACTTAAATTTCAATCAATTATTTATTGAAAATTTGAAAAATAAGAACTTTAGTCTTTGAGGTAGGCAGTCAATTTTTCAATAATATGTATACAAAATACTGTCATCTTGTTGAGTAGCCCTCAAGCACATGGCAAGAATAACATGCTGGGCAATCAATGAATGCTCTTTGAAAATCAAAATACCAATAACTTGAGTTGGCATTGTAAGTGCCCTTTATCCAGTTGAGTTTTAAAAAAAAACTGCAATGAACACAAAATAGTGCAAAAATGATAATTTGCCTATCCAAGGTTAGGCCAAACAGAGTAGGGCCTATTAAGGAGTGTCCTTTAGTTCCTTCATTTTGTCAGTTAGCTGTTTCTCCAAAGTCTCCAGGCTTCTTTCCTTTTCTTTTGCAGCTCTTTGAAGGCCATTTATATTTGTCTGCAACAATCATGCCAACTCTTGCCTGTACCAACTACATATATAAGAATAGTGTCAGTTATTTCTGTATTCATTCAGTTTTCATCATCATCATCATTTGTTTAATATTATTTATTGATTCTAATTTTTTATTTTATTTAAATATACTTTATAAACATAACATAATAAATATAATTTCTTATGCCAAGCTACATAAAGCTACATAAAGTGTAAACATCCTAACTGTAAGGTTTAGGCGTAACACCAGTCTGTCCACTTAAGATGCACGATTGTTTCAGTGTTCGTAGAGCTATGGCGATTTTCAAGAGCTTATTAAGTTACACCACTTTTGAGAAACAGCCCGCAAGTCTGTTTCATGATTTTTACGATCGACAGCTTTTTTGGAAAACGCAGCCCTGACCATGTATCAGGTTGCATTTTAAATATACAAATAATACCTTTACAGTCAACTCATTACTTTGTGAATGAATGTGCATATAAAATTCCTTACGGCTTACATTTTACATGGCTTGAAAGTGCAGGCTCTCCCATGGTGAAAAGCTGCACGTCCTTTTTGCAGACTTTACAGGAGGCTACTCGACGGTCCTCGTTTCAACCATAATTTGTATTTTTCATTTTCAAGCCAATGCTCATTGAAGTGGCAACCTCCTGGCATGTTGCCATCTCCCACTCTGTTCCATCAGAGTTACATCAAAAAAGACTGGCAGATCACACTATAGTCACATGCACAGACTCAGAGTGGCAAGCAATTTTATGCAAAAGGCAAAAGCAATTAGGCTCTCTCTGACATATTTTATCTAAAAAGTGAACAATTCAATTCAGTTTAATTTTTCACGATTCAGTTTTTTTATTTTATTCAGTCAGATAGCAAATTATTATGAAAGCAATGCAATTACAATTTCAAGCAGTTTCAAGCACTTTATCCAAAATCCAAGCACTTTTCAAACCTTGAAAACACCACATTAAAATTCAAGCATTTTCAAGGATTTCCAGCACCTATACAAACCCTGAAATACAATCAAAATACAAACACAGCACAAAATACTGAACACAATGCTCCAGCAACTAAAGGGAGAAAACAGGGAATTTAAATAGGCTAACATCAAGAAAATTACAAACAAGTGAGCATGGTTAAAACAGGAAATGAGGGAAACAACAGAACAAGTTCTGCACAGAGACAGTCAGGATGCCCTTTAGTGGTGTTGTGGAAAAAAATCTCTCCAGCCTAATTTAAAAAACTTCAGAGACAAAGGGTCTCACTTGATTATTATACTGAGTAATGTAAACAATGCTATTCGAAACAGTGCTGCACTATTTCAAAGCAGAAATGAATCTTCAATGAATAAAAGAAGCCCACTGATTTTCCCACACATGTGTTATGTAACACAGACGGAGGGAGGCAGGATGCATGCGCAGGGGGAAAGTCAGTTTATTAGGAACAGTTTCATTCAAAAGTAATGGAGACAGACTTGGGAACAGGACAGGGAACAGGACTGAGAACAGGACTGAGAACTGGACTAAGAACAGGACTGGAAACTAGGCTAGAAACAGAACCGTAAACAAAACCAAAAACCTGACTGGGAACAGAACTGGAAACAGAACAGGAAACAGAGCAGGAAACAGAGCTGGAGACAAAGCTGGAGACAGAGCTGGAGACCAAGTTAGAAACTGAGCTGGAAAGGAAACTAGAAACTGGACAGGAGGCAGAGGTGTACTCCGGACTGGATTCTGAACTAAGACCTAGACTGGAAACTGGAGTGGGAACTGGATCTGAACCTGTACTGGAAACTAAACTAGAAACAGGACTGGAACCTGGACTGAAAACAAGACTAGATTCTGGATGTGACTCTGGGTCTGAACTGAGGCATGGGCTAAGGCATGGATTGGAACATGATTGGCTTAGGGTATGGATCAGGACTGAGACATGGACTAGGATATGGGTCAGGACAGAAACCTGAATCTGGACTTGGACATAGACTTGGACTTGGAAAGGAGGTCATTCTGTGGACCTCTGACATGGACTTGGCTTCGGAGGAGGTCATCCCGTGGACCTCTGACATGGACTTGGCTTCGGAGGAGGTCATCCCGTGGACCTCTGACATGGACTTGGCTTTGGAGAAGGTCATCTTGTGGACCTCAGACATGAGCAGGACAGGAGTGGATGTCTCCTCGTGAACCTCCGGCAGGCGCAGGACAGGAACGGTGGTCCCCTCGTGGACCTCTGGAGGGTGCTCCACTGTGGAGACCTCCTGCTGGGCTTCCTGCTGGAGCTCAGGGCTGGAGGTTGCCATGTGTTAACATCCAAGAGCTAACTCCAGGTGTCGCTCCGCTGAGGAGACCTCCTGCTGGGCCTCCGGCTGGAGCTTGGGGCTGGAGGTTGCCATGTTAACCTCCAGGTGGTGCTCCGCTGAGGAGACCTCCTGCTGGGCCTCTGGCTGGAGCTTGGGCCAGGAGGTTGCCACGTTAACCTCCAGGGGCAGCTCCACTGAGGAGACCTCCTGCTGGGCCTCCGGCTGGAGCTCGGGGCTGGAGGTTGCCACGTTAACCTCCAGGGGCATTTCCGCTGATGAGACCTCCTGCTGGGCCTCCGGCTGGAGCTCGGGGCTGGAGGTTGCCACGTTAACCTCCAGGGGCATCTCCGCTGAGGAGACCTCCTGCTGGGCCTCCGGCTGGAGCTCGGGGTTGGAGGTTGCCACGTTAACCTCCAGGGGCAGCTCCACTGAGGAGACCTCCTGCTGGGCCTCCGGCTGGAGCTCGGGGCTGGAGGTTGCCACGTTAACCTCCAGGTGGCGCTCCGCTGGGGAGACCTCCGGCTGGAGCTCTGGGGGTGCCCGCCTATGGAGCCGCTTGTGTACTCGCCAGCTGTCCTTTAAACAGTCCTGCGAGCAGAAGTAGTAGCTCCTTGTTCCCTGTTTTCGACAGGTGGGGCACTGTAAGCTGGCCTGTCGGGTGCAGCCCTCGGTTGCGCACTCCTGGGACCAGGGCTGAGAGGTGCAGGCTGCCACATTAGCCTGCTTCCTCTTGTAGTACTCCAGGAATGACTGGCTGGACTGATTGCCCAGGCGGTCCTTCCCCAAGAAAGTCTTGAGGTCGGGCATGAATTCGGGGCTCCCGAATACCTGGACCAGTAGATCCACAAAGCTGGAAACCGTATATATCCTAGTGGGCCCACTGGCAAGGTGAAGCTCCGCCCACTGGCAAGCAGAACCGACCAGGCAGGACAGGAGGAACCCCAAACACTGTTCTTCGGTGGGCTTGGGATCCTCCAAACTGAGAAAGTACATTTGGGCCTTCCACAAAAAACACTGAGGCCACGTAGAGAAGCCATCATATGCAAAAGTCCATTGTTCGAAGGAAACTGAATCAAGGGGAGGAACAAAAAATTTGGCGTGGCAGGCCCAAGATTTCCCTGCTGCATCCATGTTAGGCGGAGTATTCCATTATGTAACACAGACGGAGGGAGGCAGGATGCATGCGCAGGGGAAAAGTTGGTTTATTAGAAACAGTTTCATTCAAAAGTAATGGAACCAAAACAAAGGGAAACAAACCATAATCCACAAAAATGGTAAGGCAATAATCCACAAGAGATAATCCATATGGCAGTAATTTCCAAAAGACATAATCCACAAGGCATTTTTTCCAAAAGAGATTGAACGTGAGAACGACGCAAAACAAAACAGAAGCAAACACATGAAACTAGGCTATGGTATAGGAGCTACGAACTATGAGCTAAGAGCTAAGGAGCTATGGTCTAGGAACTATGAACAGGAAGCTATGAGCTATGGTCTAGGTATCATGAACTAAGGGCGAGAGAAAGCGAGAAGATAGCAGGTGTACTGCACATGCTAGGAAGAACTCTACTTTAGTCTATTTAATACTCCGCGAGGAAGCGGAAATGGGAGGAGGTTTAAATACACAGGCAAATCAAGGACAAATGACGTTAAACACTGAACACCTGAAACTAATAATTAAACCATAAACGGAAAATCTATGAATGAGCAGGGGCGGAGACATGACATAAACCAGAGAACCAATACACATAAAGGAGGCGGAGACATGACGTAAACGAAAACACAAGCACATGGTGATGTAAACAAAGCGAGAGTTCGTGAATGCATAGTCCAGCGGGTTTTTGTGAATGGGGAGGCGCTGCTCTCAGCAACGCGGCGCGAGGAATGCGGAAGTGTTTGGGCGACTCTGAGAATGAGGGAAACTCTAACAACATGGACTCCAGTCAAGTACGAGAGACATCAAGAAAGCAAAGACGATGCACTTGAGCTCAATTTGGAGTGACTTAGCCAAGTGGTTTGAATACTTTCCTGATTGAGATAAATCAGTTTTTGATTTTTAATAATTTTCCAAAAAAGTCCTTTAAAAAGTTTTTTGCTTTTTGTCATTATGGATTGTTGTGTGTACAACCCCAGTTCCAAAAAAGTTGGGACTCTGTGCAGAATGTAAATAAAAACAGAACGCAATGATTTGCAAATCTCTTAAACCCATATGTTATTCACAATAGAACTTAGAAAACATACCAAATGTTTAAACTGAGGAAATGTACCATTTTAAGAAAAAAAATAAGGTAATTTTGAATTTGATGGCTACAACACGTCTCAAAAAAGTTGGGATGGGGCAACAAAAGGCTGGAAAAGTAAATGTTACTAAAAAGAAACAGCGGGAGGAACATTTTACAACTAATTAGTTTAACTGGCAACAGGTCAGTAATATGATTGGGTATAAAAAGAGTATCTTAGAGAGGCAGAGTGTCTCAGAAGTAAAGATGGGCAGAGGTTCACCAATCTGCGAAAAACTGCATCTACAATTTGTGGAACAGTTTCAGAATAATGTTCCTCAATGTAAAATTGTGAAAACTTTTAATATCTCATCATCTACAGTACATAATATCATCAAAAGCTTCAGAGAATCTGGAGAAATCTCTGTGCACGAGGGACACGGGAGTTCTCAGAAACACCTCCAGAACTCATTGTCTGTGAACACAGTTGTGCCATCCACAAATGCAAGTTAAAGCTCTATCATGTAAAGAAGAAGCCAAATGGACTGAGGCAAAGTGGAAAACTGTTCTGTGGTCAGACAAATCGAAATTTGAAATTCTTTTTGGAAACCATGGACGCCGCGCCCTCTGGACTAAAGAGGACTAAAGAGGAGAGGGACCATCCGGCTTTTTATTAGCACTCAGTTCAAAAGCCTGCATCTCTAATGGTATGGAGGTGCATTACTGCCTATGGAATGGGCAGCTTGCACATCTGGAAAGGCACCATCAATGCTGAAAGGTATATACAGGTTTTAGAACAACATATGCTTTCGTCCAAATGATGTCTTTTTCAGGGAAGGCATATTTCATCAAGACAATGCTAAACCACATACTGCATCTATTACAACAGCATGGCTTCGTAGTAGAGGAGTCCAGGTGCTGAACTGGCCTGCTTGCAATCCAGAGCTTTCACCAATTGTAAACATTTGGCGCATCATGAAATGAAAAATATGACAAAGAAGACCCAGGACTGTTGAGCAGCTAGAATCCTGTATCAGACAAGAATCGGACAGCATCCCTCTCCCAAAACTCCAGCAACTGGTCTCCTCAGTTCCCAGACATATACAGACTGTTGTTAAAAGTAGAGGGGATGCTACACAGTGGTAAACATGGCCCTGTCCCAACTTTTTTGAGACGTGTTGCTGCCATCAAATTCAAAATTACCTTATTTTTTTCTTAAAATGGTACATTTCCTCAGTTTAAACATTTGATATGTTTTCTATGTTCTATTGTGAATAACATATGGGTTTATGAGATTTGCAAATCATTGCATTATGTTTTTATTTACATTTTACACAGCGTCCCAACTTTTTTGGAATTGGCATTGTAGATTTGGGGTTGTAGGGTTGTAATTTCTTCCTTACACATGTATTCACATTTCGTAAGTACACATTCTTCCCGTCTATCTTCCTATCTATTTTATTTTGTTCTGCTCTATTATTTTGACAATGGTTTAGGGAGACACCACCTAACAAACATTTTTTTTTTGTAAACTTTATTTGCAGGACCTACTTCAAACCTTCAAGCAGCATACAAAAGGGTCAGGGATGAGAATTTAAGATTAAAGGCAAAAGTGGACAGCCTTCAAGAGCTGGTAGCTGCCCTTGAGGCCGACAAGGTTTTTTTGCAGAATAGTCTTTCAGCAGGTGAGTTTGATTCTTACACACTGGAAGGGTTAGCAGTAGGATGCATAGAAATAACATTTTATGTACAGTTGCAATATTGTTTACAAAAAAGGAATAAATACCTTGAAATTTGTGCAGATCTGTTCAATATCTAATTTCTCCCACAATAAGTCCTAAGATATTTCTTGTGCATGTCTTTGCCTTAGTGCTTGCAAAGAAAGTCACTGGTTTGGACGAACAAGAACAAGAAAGAAAAACACCCGTGATGAGAACAAAGAAAAAAGTGGCTAAAAAGAGGGAACGTAGCTCATCTTCCTCCTCGGCCTCTTCCTCCTCATCCGCTTCGTCATCGTCTTCACTGCAAAGAAAGAAGTATAAAAAGGGGAAAGGAAAGGAAAAGACAAAGAAGTGCAGGGCTGCCTAATTTAAATCACCGCATTTCTGACCAGGCAGTTCCTAAAGATGAACAAACGAACACGTTGTCCGTTCATTCTGACTAATGTAGTTGGACTCCTACTTCAAACATTTTTTTTTAAATGATTATCTATTTAATTATCCTTTGCTCAGTGTAGTTGGTGCTGTAATTTGATCTACTGGTAAGTATATTGTCATGTAACATGAGGTCTGTTCACAGACACACCAGTAAACTTTACTGAGTAATTGATTCTCACAAGTGTTACTGCTAACACATTCAATTTGATGTTTTCTCTCACAGTTCTCCTGCCAGAGCATGCACTGGACCGGTATCAGATGGTTCTGAAAGCAGTGGCATCAGGACTTACAAAGACTGAAGCCTATTCTAAAGTCGGCGTAGATAGGAAGACGGTTGCCGATTCTGCATGTATTGCTGAGCTGGCAGAATGTGACGAGGAAGCTTACAATAGACTTCGAGCAACTTTTAAATGAGGAGACAAAATGTCAGACTTTGTGGCCAGATGTAAACAACTCTGTGCTGTGGAGCCACTAAAAACGGAAATTATTTAAAAAAAGGAAGCGGGATCCCTACTGGACATTTTTGAATGGAAGCTAAATAAAATATGATCAGATTTTAGCAGTTTTTAGCATTTTAAAAGTATTAAGTAAAATACTTTTAGATACAGTGGCATTTTAAGGGGGAACTGCTTTTAGATTGGATGCAGTGGCATTTTAAGGGGGAACTGCTTTTAGATTAGATACAGTGGCATTTTAAAGGGGAACTGCTTTTAGATCAGATGCAGTGGCATTTTAAGGGGGAACTGGTTTTAGATTAGATACAGTGGCATTTTAAAGGGGAACTGCTTTTAGATCGGATACAGTGGCATTTTAAAGGGGAACTGTTTTTAGATCAGATACAGTGGCATTTTAAGGGGGAACTGCTTTAAGATCGGATACAGTGGCATTTTAAGGTGGAACTGCTTTTAGATCGGACACAGTGGCATTTTAAGGGGGAACTGCTTTTAGATTGGCCACAGTGGCATTTTAAGGGGGAACTGCTTTTTAGATCAGATACAGTCCCCCTTAAAATGCCACTGTTTTCTTATTGGTTGTAGCAGCATTTTAAGGGGAAACTGCTTTCCAATTGGTTAGACTCTACTCTAACTTGCCACTCTAACTAAAAAGAAAGCATTTCCCACTGAAAATATCACTACATTCAGTTTAGAATGCTTTCTTTTTAGTTAGAGTGGCCATTTAAGAAGATACTACTTCAAATGTGTTACAGTGGCATGATATGGGGAGCTGCTTAGTGATTTTTTTTTACAGTGCATTTTAAGGGGTATTTGCTTTCCAGTTGGTTCAAGTGGCAATTTAAGAGAGTACTTAAATTACTCTAGCTGATAGTCTTCGATTAGCTGTTAGTCTTCGAAAATGTGCAATTAGTCAGAAATACAGGCAAACTAGACTACAGGAAGTGAAGAACAAAGCCACGATACCCCTCATACAACACACTGCCTGGAACCAATTAAATGAAATGTAAAGAAAAATCATTTATCTATGCTTTTAATACTTTGAAACACCATGGAATGAGTGTCATGTTTTGACAGCTACAATTAGGTGAAAGGTTTGAGTTAAATTATTCAACGATGACTTAAATTACAGACTTCATACGTCCCACATAACCATGATTTTACTGGCAAAGATCACTCCAAGAGCAAGACGTGGAATAGTCCACTAGGTCACAAAGGAACCCTGGGTAACTTCTAAGCAATTAAAGGCCTCTCTCACATTGGCTAATGTTATTACTGTTCATGAGGAGAACACTGAACAACAATGGTGTGCATGGCACGGTTGCAAGGAGAAAGCCACTGATCTCTAAAAAGAACGTTGCTGCCCTTTTGCAGTTTGCTAAAGTTCACGTGGACAAGGCTATTGGAAAAATGTTTTGTGGATGGATGAGACCAAAATAGAATTTTTGGTTTAAATGTGAAGCATTATGTTCGGAGAAAGGAAAACACTGTATTCCAGCAAAAGAACCTTATCCCATCTGTGAAACATGGTGGTGGTAGTATCATGGTTTTGGCCTGTTTTGCTACATCTGGGCCTGAATGACTTGCCATCATTGATGGAACAATGAATTCTGAATTATTCCAGCGAATTCTAAAGGAAAATGTAGGATGTCTGTTGTGATCTGAATCTGAAGAGAAAGTGGGTCATGCAGTAAGACAACGACCCTAAGCACACAAGTCATTCTACCAAAGAATGGTTAAAGAAGAATTAAGTTAATGTTTTGGAATGGCCAAATCAAAGTCCTGATCTTAATCCAATAGAAATGTTGTGGAAGGAAATGAAGCAAGCAGTTCATGTGAGGAAACCCACAATCATCCCAGAGTTGAAGCTGTTCTGTACTGAGGAATGGGCTAAAATTCCTCCAAGCCGATGTGCAGGACTGATCAACAGTTACCGGAAACATTTAGTTGCAGTTATTGCTGCACAAGGGGGTCACACCAGGTATTGAAACAAAGGTTCACTTACTTTTGCCACTCACAGTTAAGTAATATTGGATCATTTACCTAATGACCAAGTATAATATTTTTTGTCTCATTTGTTTAATTGGGTTCTCTTTATCTACTTTTAGGAATTCTAAAGGGTTAAAAACTTTCAAGCACCACTGTACATGGATACAGAGAAATCAAGCCTGTTACCATTGTGCTGACTCACCTTTACATGACCTCCGAACAACCTCAGAAGCAAAGAAACATCCTGCTTGTCTGCAAACAAAAAGTACTCCGTTCTTCAGTCCTACGTTTTTAGTTATCAGGGCCTAAATAACAGTTGTGTGGACCTTACCGTCTATAAATAAGGCATTTCCACCAACAGAACTTTCAGTGTTTTTTGTTTTTCATTTGTATGGAAGTAAAATAATAGCATATGTCTTTGAAACAAAAACGCATGTTGAATTGCACTAATCAAAAAAAAATTCTGCTTTGTATTAACAGTTCTTGCATTTTGGGGGGCTGCAGTTCGACATGGTTGTATATTTAAGCCGTGAATATTTAGATTGGAAACATTTCACACAATTTAATTATTAAAAATTCAATAATCAATATTCACCTTCCAAAGTTCATTTCCAAAATATTCAGTTTGTTTAAAAATACCACCTATAATATTCGACAGGGAAATTTCGGCCCATTTAATTTCACTTAAAAAATTCACTTCCACAAATTCAGTTCAGACTCGATTATTCAACAGTCAACATTGCACATCCGGGAATTTCAGGAAAAGAGTACCGATGCATAATCTCCACCTGCTGCTAGTCCGTCTCCACCAGCAGGTGGTGCAAGCGCGGTATTTTTAAACAAACTGAATATTTTGGAAATGAACTTTGGAAGGTCAATATTGATTATTGATTTTTTAATAATGAAATTGTGTGTGAAATATTTCCAATTGAAATATTCACAGCTTAAATATACAACCATGTCGAATGACAACCCACAAAAATGCAAGCCCTGAAAATACAATGCATTAAAATACAAGAACTGTTCATACAAAGCATTATTATTTTCTGATTAGTGCAATGCAAGCTTTTTTGTTTCATTTGTCATTATTTTACTTCCATACATTTGCTAAATTGGTACGTTTGTGTATATTTTTCTCGTTTGACACTACATTTGTTGGTGTGTAGTTTCATCTCTTAAACAAATCTTTGTATTTAGAAGTTAAACACTGCCATATACTGTACAGTGTCATTGACACAATAATGTTGAATAACAATACAGTTAGACTAATCTGTGTGAGCAGTAAACACCAACTCTGTTACTGTCACACTCCCTCATTATCGCTAATATTCATAAACCCTAAAATATATAAAACAGTAAAACACCACAGAGGCTGTGGGTCTCTGTCGTGTCCACTAGAGGACATTCATTCATTTCTGATTATTTAACTGAATATATTGCATGAAGCTAAAATTGTGCGTGTGTGTTTGCATGCATTATGTCCTTTCATCTTTTATTTTTTTTATTACCATATTTTAATACATTTAATGTTGTTAATCTAAAATTAACACATTCAAATATAAACATGTAATGAGGAATCAAATTGTGCAAAAAAGGTATAATGGACTTGCTAGGTAAAGCCTTGTGTTCATATAAACCTTGTCCTAGCCAGGGTGAATTCCCGGTGTTCCCAGGACAGGACAGGCTCAGATTCACCATGAACCTGACCAGAATAAAATGCTTACTGAAGATAAGGTTTAAAAAAAAAAAAAAAAAAAAATCGAAATATGACTATAAAAGTCATAACCCAAGAGATTTTAGTTTTGGACATAACAATCATCAATTGAATGCCCCCGCAAAATCTGTAACCCATTTAGGCAGTAGTTTGTATGTTGTGTCCATTGATCTGTGCCACATCTGAAGGCCAAAAGTCATATTGAGTATGTATTTTGTTTTTTGTTTTTTAAGTGGCAGAAATGTCTGAAACACAACCGACAGACTGAGTGTGAGACTCAGTATAGTAATGTAATTGTACAAAATAAACATACACTATGACTGGGAATTCCAAGCTGAATGTACAGAAACTGTATATAAATGAACATATTTCAGTTTATAATAAATAAGAACTGATAACATTCTATTGAGGGTTATGAAAATATTGTGCTCATTTTTAACATGAATGTTAGGTTAAAAACTACAACTCCTCATTTTTATCTAGTTTTATCTAGTGAATAAAATGGCAATACATTAATGTCTTTATAACAAATTCCAGAGCACTCTATAAATCTTATTGGGAATAATTGCAAAATGGGGAAAGGTCAGCACGATCCCAGCCTGAATACTGTGCCCATAAGTTTCACCTGTTCAAAGGTATCTTCTGTTTTGGCAGCACAAACTTCACAAACCTCTTAATTCAATTTCGAGTGGCACCTCAAAAAGGGTCTGGGTGCAGCCAGAATCCTCTGAAGCCTGGTGTTTACCTTCTTGAATATGGACTGTTATTAGGTACGTTTGCTCTGAATGCTGCTGAAGCACCCTGGGAAAGAGAGGAGAGAAAAGAGAGTTTAGTACAGGTATAGGTACAGAAGGAATTGGGCCGCTCGCTTCAGGGGGCTTGTGTCAATGACATGCTGAGTCTCATCCCCTCTCCCTCGACCATTCCTCTCATCAGCATCTGCTGGGCGATTTCTCACTACTGCAGCAGGGGGGTCGGTCCTCACAATCAAGCTTCCTGCGGGGACTTCTTTCTCTTTGGATTTAGCAAGGACACAGTGCTGAGTGTGGGAATAATATTGTTCTTTGTTTCTTGAATTCAGGAGACAAATTGCTCCACCACCATTCGATCAACCATATCCTCTGGCTTTTCAGAGTCATGCCTCAGCCACCACCTGAAGGAGTTGAGGAGCCTCTGAACAAAAGGGGGAAGGGCAGATCCCTTTCCACTGCTAGCAGAGACAATGTACTTTGGGGTGTTTAAACCGATCTGCTCCAGCATGGCACTCCTCGCTGCTGGGTAGACTGACTAGCAGCTAAACCCCACTCCATCTGCTGCAGTGCTCAAGTTGAAGTAATAAAGTTTTCTCACCACACTGAATGATCTGACATGATGAGCCTGCAACTTTTCTAATTAGAATCAGAATCACTTAATTAGCCAAATATGCCAGTACAAAGGAATTTAACTTGGCAGATCATATAATGTGCAAACAGGCAAGTGTGTAAATGTACAGAACTACAAAAGTGAGTAGGTCCACCACATTCAATACAATAAACACAGTTAATACATTACAAAGTCCACATTCGACACTGTGTGGAAAGGGAAGGTCAGTTCTGCTGATTTGTTGTAGATGGATGAGATGAATGACCGCTGTCGTGTAGAAAAATTGTTCAGATGTTGTGTGGTACTGGTTCTGATGGAAGTCCCCAGTGTCAGCGTTTTGTAATGGTCAGAATAAAAAAAGAATTTCACCTCATAGAATTTGTAATGGTTTTAATGGTTATAATGGGAATTGTATTGGTGTTAACGGAAACTCTAATAGTCCCTGTGGGTCTCTACTGGTAATTTGTTTTTGTTTCAATTGGTGGCATGTAGCGTCTAGTGGATACCATTAAGGACCAGTAATGGTAATGGTTTTTAATGGTAGTTGTAGTGGAAACCATTAGAATTTCTGTGATGGTTTCTATTGTTTTTTTTCAGCAGGGGGGTTTGCACTATGCGGTTTACATTAAATGTCTTGGTTTCTCAGTAAAATGACAAACTGCGTTTTTTTTTTTTTGTCTTATTAACTTAAAGAATGACACGCCATACCTCCCCCCCCCCCAATTTATTTCATGTTGTGGAACATCCAAGTTAGTTCCTGTTCCCACTTATTATAGCAGCTATAAACAATAATTTCCTCACCAGCCTTTCTTTTTTTCTTTCTCTTAAAGTGGTTTATTATCTTGTTCTTTAAAAAAATATGTGCTTGACATAGTTGTCAGAAAAGCGTGTGATATGTAAAGAATAAAACACTTCAGAACATGCTGTTATTGGAATATAATCAATGCTGGAGTGGTAACAGTAACTCTATCCGTTTTCTACCCATTGCTACATTAGGCTAACATTATGCACTGACTTGAAAAGTATGGCTCAAATTAAGTTCAACCAACTTAGCCATGGAATCTGGCTAGTATTTGCTAACATAAATTAGCATTACTCTAGCTACCAAACACAGCTAGCTGACTAGCTACCACACCAGCCTGTTTCTGTGAGCAAATATGAAAATGTTTCTACACAAATCATGCTAAAATACAAAGTCTTAATTAGTTACATTAATATTTCTGTCAGTTGAAGGTCCTCACAAGGATACACGTGTGTGTGTTTGTGTGTGCAGTATTTTGTCCTATGTGAGATTAAATGTTCCTGTCTGTGTGTGTACTAAGAGATTGACTCTTATTTATATTTAAACAGGTCTGTGTCACTCTGAGTGTATATTTAAAGTCTCAGTGTACAGTAATTATGATGATATTATTAACTCTGTGTTCTCTTTGGTTCAGTGTTATGGATTATGCATTTAGAAATGTTTTGTTTTGTTATAGTGTAATGACTATTATTGCCAGAGACCAAACCAAAAATGTACAGAATAGAATTGGTCTGAATAACTGTGTGAATGAATAACTGGTCGCTCTCAGACACTCATGGGACACTAATTTATTAAGTGATTTTTTTTTTTCTTTTTTTTTTCTTTTTTTTTTAAAAAAAGACAGGTGCACTTGGAGAACCTGTTAAGCACCGGTCAAACCTGAAGTTGATTTTTTTTTTTTGCAGCTGGGGGTGGACAGTAAAATGTCCACACATTTTATTGCTAACATGACACATAATGTGATTATCACTGTGAATTATCATTTATTGATTTTACCCTTCAATGTTGTACACAATGCAAATAACACTTAGTTGTTTTCAGAGTCATTCCTAGTGGATGGAGTTGTGGTTAATTAAAATATTTTTTTAAAATATATATTTAAAGTATATTTTGAAATATTTAACAAAAATACATACATATACATATTTGAAATATTTGTAGAAACAAAAACACAGCCCCCATGTAATTATGCCACTGACCACAAGGGGTCCACGGACCACTGATTAAGAAACACTGATCTAGACCAAAAATTCTTATTAATTAAAGAATACTTGTCATACTTTTTATCCATTTTTGGTCACATTTAATGTTGTGGAAGGTCCATGAAACACGTTACACTATAAGGTAAAAGTATGTGCAATCCTGACATATGTGGTTCTTCCCCAAACTGTTGCCACACAATTGTATAGAATTTCTCTGTATATCAGCATTGTGCATTAAAATTTTCCTAAGAACTAAGAGGCCCAAACATTGTTCCAGCATCACAATGCCCCTATGCACAAAGAGAGCTCTATGAGGACATGGTGTGTTAAGGTTGGAAGAAGGTGGAAGAACTGGAGTGTCCTGCACAGAGCCCTGACCTCAACCCCACTGAACACCTTTGGCATGAACTGGAACTGGAGTCTCCTCGACATCCCAAGATCAGTACCTGACCTCAACCTCACTAATGCTCTTGTAGCTGAATGAACACAAATCCCCACAGCCACGCCCCAAAATTTAGTGGAAAGCCTTCCCAGAAGAGTGGAGCTTATTATAACAGTAAAGGGTGGACCAATGGGGTGTGATGTTCAGCTGTTCACATACTTTTGGCCATATGGTTTTATTCTTGTTATTACTTTCCCTCAGCAGCCTCTAGTATTAACAGTGACACAGATTTTTAACTTGTTTGAGTGGGACATCTGCCATGTGAGTTAGAATGAACACATTAATAGAAACCTGTGATTTGAAGCTGAAATCCTATCAGAGCTGATACAAGGTTCTAGTGTTACAAGTGTATTTTACAAGTGAATTTTCACATTGTTTTATTATTAGTCATAATTGCTATTTATAATAATAATAATAATAATAATAATAATAATAATAATAATAATAATAATAATAAATGTTGCATTAGTGTTTTTATATTGTATCATTATAGTGAGAATAAGTCAGTTATCAGGGGTTTCAGCGAGTTCAGTGAGTGTGCTTAAATGTGTTTAACATAGATATTAAGTTAATTATATCATGTGGTTGGGTGTTGAAGTGCTGTTTATGAGTCGTGTGTGTGAACAATGGAACGCTGAGAGGTAAACGTGTCTTATATTGATTGAACTATTGCTTCTGTCCTCGTGTGTAAATGTTGACTTTTACATTGTTGGTGAAGTGTTCAATGGCTCACAGAGTTTCTGATAAACGTCATTCATTTCATTTCTGCGTTTATAAATACCAACGTGATTAAAGCTGACTTGATAGTGTTACAGTGCATGTATGGATTAAAGAAGTGTGTGTGTGTGTGTGTGTGTGTGTGTGTGTGTGTGTGTGTGTGTGTGTGTGTGTGTGTGTGTGTGTGTGTGTGTGTGTGAGAGAAAGAGTTCTAATGTCAGAGTGTGTCACAGCCGTTTGAAAGCAAACACTACCTGTGTGTAATGTGGCATTGTGTTTTAAGTTTCTGTCACTGCTTTAATGTTTACATACCGGCTTTAATCCAATCTGACATTTAGACAACCGCTCAGTGTGTGTGTGTGTGTGTGTGTATGTATGTTTCTAAAAAGTGCACACTCAGTTCGGTAATGACATTTGTTGGAAAAAACGTTTGTATAATAATAATAATAATAATAATAAATTATAAAACACACACACACACACACACACACACACACACCATCTCAGTGGGATAATTCTGACTGACAACTGTATCTTGTTGTTCTGTTAGTGCAGCATGTGTAAAGAGAGAACGGGGGAAATGCTTCGGAAAAAGGACGAGAAGACATCTTCGAGCTCTTCTTTAGCAAGTGACCGAATTCATAAAAGTAGCATTGCGGTTTCCATCCTCTGACCTTTGACCTTTGATCCCTGGCTCTTTAAGAGGTGTCTCTAATAGAAAACACACTTGAATATCAAAAGACATCTGTAATGTAAGAAAATTCTGATTGGAATATTGCAATGATATATATCTGTCTGTGTGTGTGTGTGTGTGTGTGTGTGTGTGTGTGTGTGTGTGAGCTGCTAACACATTCCCTACACACACATTTCTTCAGTTTAAATGTGTGAAAGGCTACGCCTGGGTGGAGAGAATGGATTTAAGAGTTTATTAGCGTCCAGTTGAGCGCGCACACACACACACACACACACACACAGACACACACACAGACACAGAGCCCCAGTTTTATCAGGACGTGAACAGGAAAGTATGATTCGCAACACGAACCCTGGCGTTACCATGTGCCCCTCTAACTCTGAAGAATAAACACACCTGGAGTTCACACACACACACACACACACACACACACACACACACACACACACACACACACACACACACACACACACACACACACACACACACACACACACACACTGAGCTCTACAAAGTGTCCTCTTTATCTGGACGTGAACAGGATAGTACAATTTGCCATGCGAACATGACAGTTAGAGGTTAGCATTTGCTCCACAAATGGCAGGAAAAAAATGGCACAAATCACCACTGGAGTTCTGTACAAACACACACACACACCTACTTCTTCCATTCCATACTGTCTCTTCCATTTTTTTTCCATGAAATGAGCACTGTAAAGCCTCTTTATTTACAGTATATGAGCAGGAAAGCTAACGCTAGTTCATTAAGACTGCGCATCTCTAAACATTTTTAAAAGTTACTCCTCTTTCAGCTCACACACTGAATTACGACTAAACGTGGCACAACAAATCTGTTTAAACATAGGAAATACATGTTAATACTTAATTCAATTCCTTATGTAATTTAGCTCCAGATTTGCGCCTTAAATAATAGATTTTGATTACAGCTACGGCTCAAAATAACTTTCACCTCGACTTCTGAGGAAGCATTTCTCTTTGCCGTTTACTTGTCGTTTCAGATGTGCGAGTTTGCCTTATATGGAGCTTAGTGGGCATCACCAAATGCAAATCAGCCGTGCCGTGCATGTGCCTGGTAATTAACGGATGACTAGCATTCCAGTGGAAATTTTTTGTTGGGTTTTGCTTTCGCAAACATTTACACACATCAAAAAAATAATTAAAAAAAGATAAACAAGGCCGAATGTTAGCAAGACTAAAAAGACGATTGTTGACTTCAGGAAGACCCGAGCATCTCACACCACTCTACACATGGGCAACTTGACAATGTCCCTCAACACCTTGTCCACACACACACAGAGATCCTCAACTGATTCTACAGGTGTATCATCATGGCCTGTCGCATCACTGGGAGGTACAGAACCTGACAGGAAAGCACTGCAGCAGGTGGTGAAGGCTGCCCAGCCCATTCCCGGGTCACGTTTTCCTGCCATCTACACAGAACAGTGTATGAGGAAGACCTTCAGCATCAGCACGGATTCCTCTCACCCCTCCCATGTACTGTTTAGACTCCTCCCGTCTGGAAGAAGGCTACGGAGCATCGAGGCCAAGACAGCCACTTTCATGAAAGTTACAGGCCATTAGACTCCTCAACTGATCTGTCTGATGGAAAAGAAATGAGGTGACGTGTCCATTGGTCACTTGCAAGAGACAATATTTAACAATCCAACACACAAGTCACTTTAGATGTTCTGCTGCTGCTCGGGTGTTTACATTATCACCGCTCCGGTGCAGTAGAGCTTTGGTTTTCTGTAGTGCTTCATGTTTACTGTATAGTTTGTTTACCGTGTTGTCTACTGTATAGTTTTGAGTCTTCTGTATAGTCCGTCATCTGTATTTAATAATCTGTATTTGTTGAAGTCATGATTTCCCATGATAACTGGAGCACCAAGGAGTGCACCAAGGAGTGCAGAGTCATTCATTGGCTTAGCATCCTTAACATGGCTGAAGAAAGGTTGGTGAGGGAACGACTGTTGTAATGTGAATGCGAACCGGGACGTTCCACAAAATTAAATGTAACTACAGTATAAATAGATAATAATTATGATGTCTGCGCTGTTATTGTAAAAATTGGGGTGGTAACAGTAATTCTGTTTCATCACATCACCTCTTTATTGATTACATTCCTAGTTTGCGTTACGACAGTCAGTGTGTTGTCTTTCAGTGAAATTGGAATGAAATCTTTAAATGGGATTTTTTTGGAGGTAATCAGATTTTAAAGAGAAACATAGTTCAAGAAATCTTGATGTTTTCAGAACGATATATAATACGAAACGTCAAAATTTCGCCACATGCAGGGTTTCCACACATATTTTATATGTCACACATTCTGACATTCATTTTAATATGACGGAAAAATGCATATACATACCATATGTGTGTGTGTGTGTGTGTGTGTGTGTGTGTGTGTGTGTGTGTGTGTGTGTGTGTGTGTGTGTGTGTGTGTGTGTGTGTGTATATATATATATATATATATATATATATATATATATATATATATATATATATATTGTTTTTTTTTTTTTTTTTTTTTTAAACAATGCTAATATTTGCTTGATAGTTACTGCTGAACACTTATCAAACTCATCAAACAAAGAATATTTCATATTAAATCTTTACCGAACGTGTTTTCTCCAAATATTAACACGATCACACGGAACAAAGACAAGGTTCATAAAGCACCGAAGAGCAGGCAGCAGCTTTTAATCTCCAACTACAGTCTTATTTAAGCAATACACTTTTATATTGATGACTGAACAAATATGACACACACACACACACACACACACACACACACACACACACACACACACACACACACACACACACACACACACACAGTCTACACTTAAACACTGAATTTAGATTGGCATAACCTTTCTGTGTGGGAACAAAAGGTGAACACTGTGTGTGTGTGTGTGTGTGTGTGTGTGTGTGTGTGTGTGTGTGTGTGTGTGTGTGTGTGTGTGTGTGTGTGTGTGTGTGTGTGTGTCCGAGCATTTAACTTATTTGCTTTTCTTCAGAAGTGTCAATCATGACTAGCTTTAACAGGGCTGTAAGCTAATATGGAAGTTAATCATCACTTTTTATGAATTGCTAAATAAACTAAATAAATACAGATAACAGAAGAAAGATTATAATATAAACATGTGCCTAATCCCTCGATTTATTTTTTAAGAACTGTTTTTACAGCATAAGAACTGTTTGAAATTTGTTTTGTTGTTTGTTTGTTTGTTTTTTCACTTTATATCTGTAAAATTTTCTCGAATGCCACTAAATTTTTTTAACAATTCTAACAATAATATCTAACAGTCTGTTCTGCTGCGTATGAGTATGAAAACTCGTCCAGGTGTGTGTTTTTCATATTTTTGTCGTATTTCGGGACGTAATTTCATGCCTGAATAAAACTGCGTCATGCTCCGTGTTTCTTTAATCTGGAAACAATTTCCTGACGGATTACGGATTACGCAGCCTGAACAGATTAAGCACGAGTGGAACGAAGGACGGAGCAAGAAAAAAACGAGAAGAAAGAGAAGAAACATCCACTGCAGAGAGATAGAAAAGTCCTGCAGTGGAGACAGAAGTGGGAGAAGAAGAAAAAAATGGCAGTAAAAGAATGTATGGTTCGAGTGTTGCAAAGACTAGTTGCTGGAAAAGAGTACGTCTCAACTTTTCACTTGTTGTCTAGTACGTAAAGGCCTGCTAGCTAATAGGCTAAATTTAGATTAGATAGAGCACACAGTTTTTTAATTAAATAAGTGTAATAATCTGTGCTTGGTACAAAAAGCTGTCACCATAACTACAACATAATACAAGCATTGCACAGGTAACCAAAACAAGTAAATAATGTTTTGTGTACAACAGAGTACACACTATTTTAAAACAGTTTTTAATAGAATTGTTTTGTTTTTTTTTAATTAATGAACAAAATTTGTGAACAATGAAGCAATGAATTTATTGGGTTTTTTTTGTGAGGTTCGTTTTCTTAAAAAAATCAACTTGCTACTCACATAGCTCAAGCTCAGATTAATACTGGAGAATGAATGAATGAATAATAAAACAGCAAGGTTGGAAGTTGATAATATTACTGATTAGATTCTGGCTCTTTTCGGTGAATTGGATCAGTTAACTCATCTCACCAATAAGAGTCGTCTCTTTTGGCTCCCTACTGGCTCACTGAATCCCATGAGGCTACCAACTAAGAATCTCATGGCCATGAATTATTATATATATTATATGCTAGGACCACAATATATCAAAATTATGGCCTTAAAATTTTAAACTAATTTAAGCAACATCATACTTAATACATTCTAAATTATTTGGTGGGAATGAGCCAAAAAGTGTATTCCCTTTAAGAATTCGCTTAAGCAGATGATGCTAATGGTATATCAATGTCGCAATGCCAACAATTTTACTATGTCTGAAGTGTAATGGTGCTTTCAAGTCATATCAGAACGATCGTATTTACGAGTGGAACACACATGAACGGCACCACAAAGTCGTAATTACGAGTGGGAAACTTTTCAGGAGTTTCCGAGTCGGGGGGTGTGTCAGTAAGAAAACATACATGGTGGAATCAATTGATGCAGCGTCTGTGGTTGACGGTAAATTGGTAGAAATTGAATGTTTACACGTCTCAGAAGCTGATTTCAGTTATGTGTTTGCTTTTTTATTTACAGTAAAACAAGCTAATTTCCTGCACAAAATATGATGCAGCGTTGTACAATTACGATATAATATGTAATGATAAAGTTTACAGCGGCTTCATAAATTGATTAAAAACATATAAAAGCAAAACACACCTGGTGCGCATTCTTTGTTCATCATTTTCTACAAGTAGAGTTTAAAAAAACTTTGCTGTATTTTTTGTAGTTCATTATGAGAAGGTACACCGCTATCTTGCTCCGACCAAAGTGATTTGAATGCACCCGACGTCATAATTACGACTTCTCAACTTCCCAAATATGAACTTCCCAGGAGGACCTGAACGCACAGTAATATTATCAATCATCACCGTATAGGGGTTCAGTACACAGACAGACAGCAGCAAATCACGATAATCCATAATCACAGCACGGAGAGAACCACAAAATACAAAATTCAGAACCAGGATTAGACAGTGCATAAACAGAGAACTAAACACAAGACAGGTGCACACAGTAAGATAACAACCGGTGACAGGACAGTAAATGTAATGTAAATAAAAGCACATGGACCCAAAACAAATTGACATGGTAGCAGCACTCAAAGTGCACTTAGTAATGCATATTCATGAATATAGAATACTGAGACATTTTTCAGCCAGAGCATCAAAATGTCTGAAAAAATAAAATGATAAAATAATAGAAATAAAATTATTAAAAAAAAAAAAATATATGAGTCAACTCCAGACGTTCACCTAAAAGAGTTGACTCATTCTCAAACGAGAATAACCTTTTCTTTATAAACTAGAACGGAATAGTGATTCCTGACAAAAGACAAAAAACACGAGACCTTTTATATAAAAGCCTTTTATTCAATGTTTTAATTGTAGTGTGGTTAAAATAACAATGTAAATACTCTCACATCGGCAATTTGCAAACAGAGGCTCATTATAGGATATTTTGTACTGTTATTTTGTGTCTCACACACACACATCTCAAAACTGGTTTAGTGGTTTCCTCTGAACTATGACACTCATGCTAATATTTTTATTAAACGTTAAGTAAGGATAAAGAGGGGTGATGAGAGATTGCTACAGTTTGTCATTCACTGATGTGAAGCGACGGGTGAAAAACAAGTGTCACAATAAAAGCTGTAATTCAGTGTATGGTGCCGCATTGTTAACACACACACACACACACTGAGCTCTTTAAGCCACAATAAAAAAAAAAGCGCCGTCATTGGGACAAAGTGCTTTTGTTCAGTCGCTCTTTCACCTTTTCATCCAGCGCTCTTTTCACTTTTTCAGGAAGTAAGAGCCATACTCGGTCACTCATTCACCCGCTCTCTGTTTTGCTGAATGTATTAGAGCTGGACGGGGGAAAAAATCCCATCGGCGCTTTGGCACCTTTTAGTCTTTGTTTAAATGGTTGTCAGAGGTAATAAAGTGAAAGCTCATGGACACAATGAGTGTAACGGGTTCATCACACTGAGGAAAGAGTGGATTTGGAGGCTCGCACCTCTGAGGGAAATTTACATTTCATAGATTTCTGAAAAACAACAGAAATTTGTAAGACTGATTAACACACAATATTGTGTGTACTGTATTGTGACAGTGTAAACATACAATACAGTTTTTATTTTATTTTTTTTTAAATTGAAGCAAAAAAAAAAAAAAAAAAATTATCCAATACCTATCACCCATGTGAAAAACTAATTGCCCCCTTAAACTTAAAATCTGGTTATGCCACCTTTAGAAGCAATAACTCCAACCCAACGTTTCCGATAATTGGAGATCAGTCTTTCACTTACTTCTAGGACTAGGACTACTTCTATGAGTAATCCTATGCTTTGGATAATTGTATTGCTGCATAATCCAGTTGCGCTTGAGTTTCAATTTACGGACTGAACATGGCAAGCTGGGTTTTTTCGTCTTATTAACTTCAAGAGAGAAAAAGAGAACAACTAGCTGCTATAATGTAAGAACTTACTAGTCTCACGGACGTTTCACAACAATGTAATGTCTTGTTCATTAGTAAATAAAACATTTTAATCATTGTCAAATTGCTGTGGTATAAGTGGAATAACATACAACCGACACTGTCGTGGTATCACACCAGTGTGGATTTTTTTTTTTTTTGACCTCACAGATGCCTTCCCTGACCAGTCAGCATGCTGGCTTCCTGAGCCATCCTGCCTGGCCTACATGTGTCCACCTACCGGCTTTGCAGAGAACATCATTCCACTTCATGACTTAACAGAGGATGTCGATCCAACTCCTGACTTTGCCAAGGACATACAGTATGTCCACCTCTGGGACTCACCAAGGATGTTCCACTTCTTGACTCCGTCACATATGCAGCTCTATCTCCTGGACTCACCGAAGACAGGTAAGGTAGTCACTCTGATCCCTGGCTTCTGCCTCATCTGGACTGATCGGAAAAACCTTGGCTTTGCTGAGGACACCACTCTGACTCCACCGAGGATGTTGTTGTCACTCTGCCTGACTCCACTGAGGACATTGTTGTCACCTCACCCTGACTCTGCTGAGCATTCCTTCATTGCTTTGCCTCCTCCTGTCTCACCTGAGGACATCGTGACTCTTCCTGATACTGCTGAGGATGTCATTGCTCCTCCCAAGCAATGCCCTCTAACATTTCTGCCCTGCTGAAGACCTCCAACAACTTAAGGACATTCCACCTTTTAGCAAAGCTGTTTTGTTTTGAGTTCTGTGTGCTGTTATATACATTGCCATGTGCCTGTTGGTTCTGTCTCTGGCCCTGTCCCATCATTGCCATCATCTGTTACCTAATGTGTGTACCTGTTCTGAGTTCTTCCCTTGATTATTTTGTCTTTATATATTCTCATGCTTCTTTGTCTTGTCGTAAGCTCTCATATGTGTGCATCTGACCCTTTGTTTCCTGCGTACCCCATTTTGTCGATTGTTGTTACTTCTGTGTTTTGACCCATGCCTGTGTTGATGATTATGGATTTTTTAGTTTGTTGTTGTCTGCCTGTTCTCTGACACCTACCTGGCATTATGTCAATGATTGCTGGATTTCCCCAAATAAACCACATGCCCATTTTATGCACTTATGATCAACTTCTTCAAGCAGGAAGAACTTTGGCAAAGGAGGATGAGGACCTAACAAAGATTTATACACAAAGTAGTTCACACAAAGGAGAAAATTAGGTGTCCTCACATTAGGACTGTGGGCTAAAGCTAAATCAATTTAGCTGTCATAAAGTTCCTGTTGTTTAAGAATATGTTGTCATTTGTCTGACAAATATTTGACCCCAGAGTAGCATTATAGATACCGGCCTACTCTCCAGTGACTCAGTGTACAGTGTGTTTCTTTCTGCTCTCATTTACTTTCTTTCTTTGTCCTCAGTATTATTTGGGGTTTTTTTTCCGTCCGACCTCCGCTGGGACACTTAAGGGTATGCATGTTTGCTTTTGTGCACAAATATGGTAATTAACGTCATTTTGCTGTGTTCATTTGGACCTCAAAGCGGCGATCTTTATCATTCATTACGAAATAAAGTCATCTTTCCCTAGATAGTTTTGCATCGCATTTTCTTATTGAGTTAAAGCTACTGATAAAGCTTTATTTAAACTGTTTATATACAAAAGACTTTAATCACCTCTGTTTCATCCTGCTCTCTCTGTGTGTGTGTGTGTGTGTGTGTGTGTGTGTGTGTGTGTGTGTTCTGGGTGGAGGCCACGTTGCGCCCTGATTCTTCAACGATAAAAACACACAGAACATCAAACAGAGTGGAGTGAAATAAATGACAAGAAGCCAAAGAAAGAAAAGTGTCTCCTCAAGTGAACCTGGATAAGTCAGACAATCAGACAATAACACTCATTTGATCTGAATTAACACTCGTATTGTCTAAATATTCACCGTTGATATTATTTAACTTGAATGAATATTATGTGTTTTTCATCACCATATGCATTTATTATACTGTATTAGGCAGTTGAGAGTCGACAACATACAATCATCCAGTGTGAACACAGAAGAGCTAACCAGTGATGTTTCAGAAAAATTTCCAGCCCAAATACATCTCAGAAATGACACAAAGACCTGCAGCTAGAAATTCAGGCCCTGGAAAAGGGAGACACATTTTTTCTACTTTTTCTCAGCCTTTGTGTGGGGAAACAAGGTCACTCGGGTGCACGTGCATTTTTGATGTCCGGACATTATCCAGTCCATTACCCTGTCAGTCTCCCAGTCTTTCCAGTATATCTTACAATAGGAATTTACCTTTGTTTTTGAGGAAATTTATCAGATTTAATTCAGATTATTTGCTATAAAAAAGATCTAGAGTAGATAGATCATAGAGTATTTTTTGGCATAAAAACCATGACTCCTGTATATATCACAGATAATCACAGTCATGATGTTGTAGTAAATATCAGCAGGGTTGCGAGTGTGATATTGCTTTTATACAACATCTTTATTTTTGCTCCGAGAATAGTTTCCAAAGAAGCCACAGCCGGACAATGCAAGCTGCCATGGTAACTCACAGACTGACATAGTAAGTGTAGTAGCAGTTTCAGTGTAACAAACTATTGCTAGAATTGGAATTTTATGTAGTGAACTGTTTTACTTTCTTTTTCTGTCAGGGCAGCCAAGTTACCAGCAACGAACTCTGTTTCCTAGCCTACCAACCACTGACTACAATTCCCACAGCACACACACACACACACACACACACACACACGCTTTAATCCAGTGGCTTAAACTGCTTGGCCACACTACCCATGAGGTAGGTGGACTTTTTGGTAGGCCTACCAGGTCATGAAAGAAAAATGCTTTCATGGGTGACCATAATGTCTGCATCATGCACGTGTCCTTTAAGAAATGCGCTTAAACAAGGTCTTTTCAAGAACAACGGGCTCCAAACCCACATGGGCTGTGCACATGATAGGTAGTCTATTGCCTTAACCTCTTGTTCCCTCATATGAACTCTCATCCCAGTCTGTGGTGAAAAAAGAGGCTGAGATGCAGGTTCTTTGCTGCTGTCCTCTGGACTGCTTTGACTAACCGCCAGTGATTTAAGAGCCTTAGAGCAGCTGTGGCCAACTAGCATTGTAATAGGGTCCACAATTGTGAAACACACAGTGCTATCTTTTCCCGTTTCTCAATCAACTCTAGTGCAGTCTCATTCTTAAGTATCCCACTTGTAGGCCTTGAAGGAGTGAAACAGACTACAACAAATCCAGACTTCGCTGTAAAGAAGAGGCTAAACAACACACAAGCAATGAGGGTGGGATTTGAACCCACACATGCAGAGCACAATGGATTAGCAGTCCATCACCTTAACCGCTCGGCCACCTCATCGAGGGCCCTTGGCTTTCTAGACAGTTTATGAAAAGAAGGGGTTTTACTAGTTGCAAACTAGATGACTGCTTCTCTAAATAATTGTATGCATGTCTTGAGGCATGCGTCATGTGCTTGAGGCATGTGTCATGTGCCGTCATAGAAATTGAAGGGAGCAGATGCGGGGAGACGGCCCAAAGTTCACAGAGAACGAGACAATTCCATAGTCAAGTGGACCCAATCCAATCCAGTGGCTAGGTTCTGCTACTGAGTGCCCAGATTAGCGAGGTAACTTTCTTTGGAAAAGGTAACTTTTTGACCGTGCACGCTTCCATTACCAAATGTGTTTAAGGAAGGTCATTCCAAGAACACCAGGATCCAAACCCACGTGGGCTGTGCACTCTGGATTAGAAGTCCATCACCTTAACCTCTTGATGACCTAGGTCACCTGTATGACCTTGCATCCTAGTTACATACCGGAGCACACTGGATTTGCAGTCCATCGGTCACCTCATTCAGCACCTCCAGCATTCAGCACAGATTATGAAGGGAAGGGTTTTTTTTTCTTTTTCTGAGCAAACTAGATGACTGCTTCTCTTGTTCACTGTATGCATGTCTTGAGGCATGTGGTGTGCCGTCATAGAAATTGAAGGGAGCGGATGCGGGGAGATGGTCCAAAGTTCACTCAATGGGACAATTCCTTAGTCAAGCGGAACCAATCCGATCCTTGGGCTGCTAGGTTCTGAATAGGCCTATGGCATGCCCTATTCTTTGGACATTGTAACTTTTTTTGAACTGGATATGCAGAAAGCCTGTGGAAAAGTTGAATGGATCACTGTCTTATATGGGCTCTTGATGCCAGTGGAAGTGGCATCAAGCATGAAAGTAGCACAGCTTGGCATAGCAGGATTTGTACCCACGCCTCAGAAGAGACTGGAGCCTAAATCCAGCACCTTAGGCCACTCGGCCTCACTACCCCAGGGGTTTGTGAGGGTTTACCTGTTCATGGTAAGAAGGTGACCGAGTCATTCCGCCGAAGAGAGAGCTAAAGTGTGGTCTTTGCTTGTAAAAGATCATTGGCCATGATTTGTCTAGGCTTAAGACCCTGTGGTCAACTGTCACATCTGTAGTGTTTGCGGCAGGAGCTCTTCTGCTTTTGAACCAAAAAAGGCTTCTGACAGTGGGGGGCTTCAACCCCACACCTCTGAAGGAACTGGAGCCTTAAGCCAGCACCTTAGACTGCTCAGCCACAATACCCATGAGATAGGTGGACTTTTTGGTAGGTGCTAGTGCTAGCTTTTCCTGTTTCTCTATCAACTCTAGTGCAGTCTCATTCTTAAGCATCCCACTTATAGGCCTTGTAAGTGTGAAACATCCATCCATCCATCCATCTTCTATACCGCTTATCCTTACTGGCTCACAGGGAGCCTGGTGCCTATCCCAGGGAGCATGGAGCACAGGTGGGGGACACCCTGGACGGGGTGCCAGTCCATCACAGCGCACAATCACACACATTCACACACACATTCACACACTATAGAACAAACAAAGAAACCGGGCACGACAAATGGGCCGTTGTGAGACTAACATGCCTTCCGCTTAACCAGCTCTACAGGAGACATTTAACATTTCCAGCTGAAGAGAGTGTTCTTTGCTTGCAAAAGATAATTGGCCATGATTCGTCAAGGCTTAAGACCCAGTGGTCAACTGTCAAATCTGTAGTGTTTGCAGCAGGAGCTCTTCTGCTTTTGACCAAGCAAGGCTTCTGACAGTGGTGGGATTTGAACCCACACCTCTGAAGAGGCTTAAGCCTTAATCCAGGGCCTATGACTGCTCGGCCATACTACCCACAGAGGTTAGAGGACTTTTGGTAGGCCTGCCAGGTTATGAAAGAAAAATGCTCTCACAGGTGGCCATAAAGTCTGCATCATGCATGTGTCCTTTAACGTAATGTCTGCACCATGTATGCATTCTTTACCAAATGCATTTAAGCAAGGTCTTTTCAAGAACAACTGGATCCAAACCCACATGGGCTGTGCACAGTGGATATACAGTAGGTGGTCCATCACCTTAACCTCTTGTTGTCATAGCTCCCGCAGATGACCTCACATCCCAGTCTGTGGAGAAAAAAGAGGTTAAGACACAGGTTCTTTGGTGCTGTCCTCTAGACTATTTTAACCAACCTCCAGCAACTTAAGAACCTTACAGCATCTGTGGCCAACCAGCATGGAAATACAGCCCATGGTTGCAAAACATGCAGCTGCAGTGCTAGCTTTTACTTTTGCGATCCACTCTAGTAGGGTCTTATTCCCAAGCATTCTGCTGGTAGGTGTGAAACAGACTAGGCAACACACATGTGACAAGGGTGGGACTCGAACCCACGTGTGCAGAGCACAAAGGATTAGTAGTCCATCGCCTTAACCTCTCAGCCACCATGTCAAGAGACCACAACTTACAAGACAGTTTATGAAAAGAAGGGGTTTTTATTGGGCGCAAACTAGATGACTGCTTCTCTAAATATTTGTATGCATGTCTTAAGGCATGTGGTGTGCTGTCATAGAAACTGAAGGGAGCATATGTGGCGAGACGGCTCAAAGTTTACAGAGAGCAGGACAATCCGATTGTCGGGTGAACCCAATCCAGTCCTTGGGTGGCTAGGTTCCACTACCTACTGAGAGCTCAGATTAGTGAATAATCTTTACCTTTTCCTTGGAAAAGGTAACTTATGACCATGCATCCATTACCAAATACGTTTAAAGAAGGTCGTTCCAAGAACAAAGGTATCCAAACCCACGTGGGCTGGGCACTGTGGATTAGCAGTCTCCCTACCCTCTTGTTGACCTAGGTCACCCGTATGACCTTGCATCCCAGTTACAGAGGGTATAGAAAAGAATCACCCCCCTTTAAAATAATCACATTTTCTTGCTTTTCAGCCTGAAATGAAGACAGACACAGTTTTTGTTTTATCCAGCTGTATTTACTCTGTGCAACTTATAACATCCAAGTGAAAGATATAACACCAACATGTCAGGAAAAAAAAGAAAAAAAAGAATCACTGAGTTTAAAAAAGAGCACCCCCTTCCTTTAATTTGCCTTATTTTTTAAATTACAGCCATTAGTCTGTTGGGATATGTCTCTACTAACTTTGCACATCTGGTCTTTGCAATACTTGCCCACTCTTCTTTGCAGAACTGCTCAAGTTCAGTTAAATTTGATGGTGACCGTTTGTGGACTGCAGTCTTCAAGTCATTCCACAGATTTTCAATGGGGTTTAAGTCTGGGCTCTGACTAGGCCATGCAAGGACATTCACCTTTTTCTCCTTCAACCACTGTGTGGTCAGTTTTGCTGTGTGCTTTGGGTCATTGTCATGTTGGAAGGTAAACCTTCTTCCCATTGACAACTTTCTGGCAGAGGGAAGCAGATTTTCTTCAAGAATTTGATGGTATTTTGCCCCATCCACTTTCCTTCTATCCTGACAAGTGCTCCAGTCCCTGCTGCAGAGAAACATCCCCATATTCTTTATTGTAGGAATGGTGTTATTTAGATGGTGAGCTGTATTGGATTTCTGCCAGACATATTGTTTGGTGTTGAGGCCAAATAATTAATCTGACCATAACACCTTTTTCCATGTGGCCTCAGAATCTTCAAGGTGCGTTTTGGCAAAGCTCAGTCATAGGTCACTTTTTTCTTGCAACCCTCCCATACAAGCCACATTTGTGGAGAATTTTTGATATTCTTGTCACATGCACACAATGACCACTCTTTGTCATAAATTCCTGCAACTGCTTCAGAGTTGCTGTATGCCTCTTGGTAGCCTCTCTGACCAGTTTCCTCCTGGCTCTTTCATCCAGTTTGGAGCGACGTCCTGATCCAGGGAGGGTCTGTCTTGTACCAAATACCTTCCACTTCACTATAGATTTCACTGTGCTTCTAGGCATTGATAAAGCCTTTGAAATTTTTTTGTATCCATCTCCTGACTTGTACCTGTCCACAACTTTATCCTGGAGAACTTTTGACAGTGCCTTGCCACCCATAGTTGATTGTTTGCTTCAGTTGCACTACAAAATGCTCCAGGAAAGCTCTTTTCATGCTGAGCTAATCAAAATGACCACAGCTGATCACAGTTGAAAGTCAAATGGCTTTGAGTTTACAAGTCATTTTTAAGAGGGGGTGATCCTTTGTCCAACTCAGTGATTCTGTTTTTTTATTTTTTTTCCTGACATGTTGGTGTTATATCTTTCACTTGGATGTTATAAGTTGCACTGAGTTAATACAGCTGGATAAAACAAAAACTGTGTCCGCCTTCATTTCAGGGTGAAAAGCAACAAAATGTGATTATTTTAAAGGGGGGTGATTCTTTTCTATACCCACTGTACATCCCAGAGCACACTGGATTTACAGTCCATCACCTTAACCTCTTGGCCACCTCATAAAACACCTCCAGTATTCAACACAGATTATGAAGGGAAGTTCTTTTCCCTTTCCTGAGCAAACTAGATGACTGCTTCTCTTGTTCTTGTTCATGATGTCTGTTTCTCTATTTAATTGTATGCATGTCTTGAGTGGCAGCATCTGCTTTAGCTAAGGCTTGTAAGCAGCATTTTTAAGGTGACAATGTACTGCAAATAGTTGAAGATGGGCATTTTGTTTCCTCACTGAGGTTTGATTTCCTGTTTGTAAAACATACAATGAAGCTGTAAAAAAATAAACACTTTATGTTCTCGTAGATGTGTTTTGGCCATTTTTACATGTACATGGTATAATTATATCTCTGGGTAACCTGAAAACATAATACAACAAAACAACAAAAGGCATCTCAGAAGGGCCTTTATTTTGCCTGGGGCCCCCATATAATCTAGGTTTGCCTCTGGCCAGTGCCTTTTAAATAAAACTCTCAACTGCATTTGCTTCCGCTTCCACCTCTGCTTGTGGCAGTTTCTTTCTTTCATTCATTCTTCACTGCATTCCCTTTAAACTTAATATCATATTTCCACTGCCCAATCACTTTCACTGCAGTGTTTCCAGCACATATAACAATGTAAAGATTTTCATTAAAAAGCTTTAATATGAATATTATTAAGCAACACATTTATGTTTAAGCTGAAATGCAGTATAGCTAATACCAATAATGTGAGAATTATGCAGAATCATGTTTATGGGACTGTTGGTCTTCTCATGTCCTCAGAACAGTAAGTAAGTGTGTGTGTGTGTGTGTGTGTGTGTGTGTGTGTGTGTGTGTGTGTGTGTGTGTGTGTGTGTGTGTGTGAAATGCAGATTTCCAGAGGAGAAAGTGGTACACAAGGCAGCATTAAATGTGATACAGTGAATATTCCTCTTCTTAGTACACTAATACACAAATGTGTGTTTTGTAAGCATTTCACTAGAGATGTTTCATTAAAAATCAGCACAATAAAAATGTGTACATTTTGGGAATTTGTACTTGCACCACGAGTGACCTGCTGTTATGGATGTGACCAATGTTGAACCCATTTAAACAAATGAGACAAAAATATTATACTTGGTCATTTACATATTGAGGAAAATGATCCAGTATTACATATCTGTGAGTAGCAAAAGTATGTGAACTTTTGCTTTCAGTATCTGGTGTTACCCCCTTGTGCAGCAATAACTGCAACTAAACGTTTGCGGTAACTGTTGATCAGTTCTGCACATCGGCTTGGAGGAATTTTAGCCCATTCCTCAGTACAGAACAGCTTCAACTCTGAGACGTTGGTGGGTTTCCTCACATGAATTGCTTGCTTCAGGTCTTTCCACAACATTTCTATTGGATTAAGGTCAGGACTTTGACTTGGCCATTCCAAAATATTAACTTTATTCTTCTTTAACCTGGCTTGTCCACGTGATCTTTAGCCAACTGCAGAAGAGCAGCAATGTTCTTTTTGGAGAGCAGTGGCTTTCTCCTTGCAACCCTGCCATGCACACCATTGTTTTTCTTGTTCTCCTGATGGTGGACTCATGAACATTGACATTAGCCAATGTGAGAGAGGCCTTTAGTTGCTTAGATGTTACCCAGGGTTCCTTTGTGACCTCACAGACTATTACACGTCTTGCTCTTGGAGTGATCTTTGTTGGTCTCCACTCCTGGGGAGGGTAACAATGGTATTCAATTTCCTCCATTTGTACACAATCTGTCTGACTGTGGATTGGTGGAGTCCAAACTCTTTAGAGATGGTTTTGTAACCTTTTCCAGCCTGATGAGCATCGACAACTCATTTTCTGAGGTCCTCAGAAATCTCCTTTGTTCGTGCCATGATACACTTCCACAAACGTGTTGTGAAGATCAGACTCTGATAGATCGCTGTTCTTTAAATAAAACAGGGCGCTCACTCACACCTGATTGTCATCCCATTGATTAAAAACACCTGACTCTAATTTCACCTTCAAATTAGTTGTTAATCATAGAGGTTCACATAGTTTTCCCACTCACTCAGATATGTAAAATTGGATCATTTTCCTCAATAAATAAATGACCAAGTATAATATTTTTGTCTCATTTGTTTAATTGGGTTCTCTTCGACTACTTTTAGGACTTTTTTGTCTACTTTTAGGTCACATTTATGCGGATATCAAAATGGTTCACAAACTTACCACTGTTTATTACTCTATGCTAATGTGAAGTCTACATCAACTAATTAAGTACAAAACATACTGTATGGTTTGACATGTACAGGAATGAATGTGAGGGAGAAACATATGAAAAGAAGAAAAAAAAATACAAAGGCAAAACCAATACAATGGGGAGGATAAGAGAGTGAAAAAAGAGGGTAGAAAAAATTACAAGGGACTTTCTCAATCTTTTTTGCCTTATGTATAAGCTACTTCCTGTGTTTTTGTTCTGTGGTTTCCTGGAGGTCAGACAAAAGTGGGGATACAAAGAACCATAGTTGGAAAAGGTGTTATCAATTAGCATAAAGATCAAAGGTCATGGTCATTCACAATGAATAAAAAAAAATAGCTTTTGAAGCAGAATAAATGCTAATAACGTGAGCTTTATTTCTCAAAAAAAAAATAAAAATAAAAAATGAGGATAAAATGCAATTTAGCTTAAAATACCTACAACTAAGCATTTTCCTTTTTTTAATCATATTTGGAGTTCTAATAAGCAACATCTTAAGCTGTGACTAATGAGTTTTCACAGTTGTCACATTATTCAACATTCTAAATGTGAAAAAAGATTACAAACCATACATAATCATTTAAAAACATACTGCCAATAGTTTCAGAGAAATAATGTGTTTTTGATATTGTTTATAACCTCTGACTTGAATCAATATGTGCGTTGTTGTGACATTGTTATTTTCAGTGTGACACTGCTTCCAAAAATCCATTATTTATTTAATGTTAGCATTTTAGCTCCTGATCCCCCACAGAAGAAATATAATTTATCAAATATCACTTAGCATTCATGGAATACAGATGATGTAATTATGCTGCAACGTGTGTGTGTGTGTGTGTGTGTGTGTGTGTGTGTGTGTGTGTGTGTGTGTGTGTAAAGGGTTAGAAATTAGATCATTTTGCGCTTTAAAATTAGGGGGACAAAAATATCACAGTATATCACTAAACACTTGGGGTCATTTATTTATTATATAAAAAATAATGAAAGTCACTGACATGGTGGTATGATGAAAGTTACTGTTATCACCCGAAGTTGATTATTTTCCTATAACAACACGTCCTGATGTGGTTTATCTAAAGATTTTGATATAAGCAAACCCCTGGTAAAGACATCAGTGCTACCCCACATTGGCCCAAGGACATGTGGTCTTTACTGCTTCAGTGTAAGATGGATGGCAAATCCCAGGAAGTGTGTTCATCCTTAAGTGTGGAACAAAACCTGGATTATGGTAAGGTAAAAGCAGCTGTACCCCGAGCATATGATTTAGTGCCTGAGGCCTATAGACAATAGCTTTGGTTTCATAAAATAAAAAAATCTTCGGATCAAACCATTGTTGAGTCTGCTCATGAGAAAATAGGCTTGTTTGGAAAATGGCGTAATGTTTCCAAAGTACCATCCCATGAACAGTTAAAGGAACTAGTTTTTTTTTAACTGTGTGCCTGAAGTAATAGTGGTTCATCCGAGTGAGAAGAAAGTGGCTACAAACAGATGAATTTGTCCTGACATATAAAATCGTCTTTTGTGGTGTGAATTTTGTGGCTGCCCCTAGACCTGCTGTTAGTTGGGCTGGTGCATCATGGACCTTTGAGAAAAAGAGAGAAGTCCCCGCTGAGGCCTGCTATTAACTCTTCAGTTAAGCATGTCTGTTTCTACTGTCTGAGGCCAGATCATTTGATTGCAGACTGTGCTATTTGGAATAGGACAAAAGACGAGCCTACCAGCGTTGCTTGTATATCTGCAGAAGCTGTTGGTAGTCCTAAGCCTACTGTATACCTATCCAGGGCAAACTTGATGCAACCTTTCACCCTTTTATTTGACAGGGTGTGTTTAATTGTCTAAAGCAGATGAGGGCAGAGGTCCTATGTGGTTGTGTGCACAAATGAGTTAACCCCTGTAAGTGTACCATTGCCTTATGTACATTAATACTCTAAGTCAGGTAAGTGGAAAGGTGCGGGTGGCTGTAAGGGCAGAACTGAAGGTGTAGATCTGATATTAGGTGTATGTTCTGGCTCGTGGTAAAGTTTTTCCCATACCAGAGGTGGTGTCTGATCAAGATAAAACTCACATTCAGGAGTCTTACAGATTTACTTGAATGATGGCCTTCTGTTGAGGAAGTGGTCTCCATCCACAGAGTCGCGTGATTGGAACAGTGTTTGGAAGTTGTGGTTCTTGGGAAGTTCAGGTTATATGTGAGTCATTCCATCTCAAGTGGTCCAATACAGGTTGCTTGACCATTTTTAATTTTCCTAAAAATTTTTTGAGTGATTACCTCTATGCATTGGCAATGCAAAACCACCAGTTTTTTATTTATTTTTTTACTTGGTTTAACTACGATGGCAATCTTTGTATCATGGCAGACAACAAATTTCTCAGTATCTCGGCTCAGGATGGTCCTAGCTCCTTGGAACAAAAACTGATCTCTAGTGCACATTACAAGGTACATGAACATGTATAAACATCTTGCACATTCATTTTGTTTAGTCCTAGAACTTAAGTTCAAGTTCGGAAAAGACATTCTCGCTCCTTTTCTCAACTCTATTGAGGATGTTGTTGCTCCACCTCCTGACTTTGGCTAAAACATCATCACACCATTTCCTGTCTCCATTGACGACATCATTGCTCCACTTCCTGGCTTTGGCAAAGACATAATTGCTCCATTTCCCCACTCCATTGAGGATGTCATTGCTTCACCTCCTGATTCTGGTAAAGACATCATCGCTACATTTTCTGACTCCCTCCAGCAAGGACATTATTGTTCTCACTTCGCCGAGGATGCCGTCCCTCCAACTCCAGCAAGAACTGTAGTCCTGCCTCCCTTACCTTGTCTGCTTTACTTGTACCCCTGCTTGCACCCCAAATTGTAATTCCTGAATTGCCTATAATCAAGCTCACACTGAGCACACATACTTGAGTCCTGGTTCGTTATCCCGCATGTTACTTGGCCCATGTTGGTCACTACGGGATTAATTTAAATCAGTGATGGTGTGAACGTTGGTTAATGCAGGTGTTTGGCTTACTTGGTTGATTATTTAAAAGAGAACCAAGGAATACAGGCATTATTTTCATCGTTAATGTTATTGATTAATAGTGAGGATTGTGGTTTGTTCATGTTAACCAATGTGTTAACAAATGTCAGTTAAGGAAACCTGAACCTGGGTAAACCTTAAAGCGTCACTCTGAATTTTGTGTTTGGACATGTGATTCCCATCCCCAATGGGCCTCTATTAGCACTTGTTGCAGTTCCTATTTCTGACTTCTAGATGCAATAATAGCTTAATGGACTTAAATGAGGCAGTGAGCATGCTTCCCAACAATTGCACAGCATCTAAAAGGGCAAGCAAAATAATCTTATATCTGTCAAATAGCCATATTTTAAAATATATATATATATATATATATATATATATATATATATATATATATATATATATATATATATATATATATATATATATAAATATTAATATGTTATTAATATTTCAGGAGAATTTAAAATAGTTTTATGAGAACTTTATGAAGATTAGCATTTGTTGAATGGCTGAATGGCTCTGCACCAAGTGCCCCTGTGGACAAGCCTCTACTGTTGGTAATGATGGTTACTGTGGTGATGGTAATGGTGATGGTAATTGTGACCCTTTAGAATTGTCTTCAATTAATTTACATCTTAACTGTTGCAGTCTTGATGATTATGTCCTTGTAGATATCCCTCTCTATCACTTTCTCTGTCTGTATCTCTCTGTCTCAGTCCCATGCTCTCTGTCTGGGGGTTTCAGTAAGTTTACTCTGCTTCCGTACAGTGAAGCGCATTAAGGAAATGTAAATGTCAGCCAAAGAAGAAGAGGAAAAAGCACACACCATCATGAGAGAGAGAGAGAGAGAGAGAGAGAGTATGTGTGTGTGTGTGTGTGTGTGTGTGTGTGTGTGTGTGTTACACATCAGCTTCACATCTTCAGCATATCATAGAACACACAAAAACCCACCGATAAAACTGTGTAAGCTTGATAATGTTCCAAATGAGTGCAACAGAAGTAGAAAAGGTGGCCTTTGACCTATGAGGTTTGGTAGTAGCTGCGGTATAGAAGATGAAAACTTAAGACCATGTTAGATTAGCATATTGAGAGAGAGAGAGAGAGAGAGAGAGACAGACAGACAGAAAGATATATTTTGGTACAGAGAGAAATAGAGAGACAAAGAGAGAGAGAGAGAGGTATTTTGACAGTTTGAAAGAAAAAGCAGTAGAAAGATGAGGAGACATCGTGACAGAGAGAGATATTTTCACGACCATGCTGTAGTTATCCGTTTCAGGTTTCGTGTCTGTCACACTCACAGCTGCACCGCAGAGCGAACCGCTGTTCGAGCGGTGATAAAACACTTCCTGCTTTAAAGTGTGCACTTTCTCCCTTAGGCCCTAAAATCTACCTGCGTGTTAAAAGGAGAAAACAGGGCTAAAAACTTCACTCGTCTTTCTTAAGCTTGAGGGGAATGACAGTACACACACACACACACACACACACACACACACACACACACACACACCTGCCAGCGAGTTAAGGTGCAGCGTTTCATCTCTAACACACACACACACACACACACACACACGACTCATAATGATGAGACTCCATTCCTCATCCAAAATCTAGAGTTTTACATACAAACACTGTACAGTGGGAGGTGATGGCATGTGACATCAACACACACACACACACATACACACTTTGTCTAGCATTAGTGGTTAGCGTTCTCTGTCCTGGTTTACAATAACTCCATTCACTCTCTCCTTCTTCACTCTGAAATCCCATTTGAGACTCGGCTCACCATTCACAACCCACTGTGGGAATGTTTCTGTGTGTGTGTGTGTGTGTGGGTGGGTGTCCTCACACCCCACCCCACCCCACCCCCACACGTCCACTTCCCTTTTAGAAAGGGATCACTGACACAAAGCAGCCGACCAAAGGTCACTAAGGAGGCTGCGTTTAACTGGCTTAGAATTGGGATTTAACCACTTCACTGAAACCTGATACACTGGTACATAGCTCCGATTTTAAAGGTGGTGTACGCGATTTTACAGTTGTTCAGAAAACTGTCATTTTTGTTGACGTTCGGAAGGACAAATTTTGACTTGTCATATTTTATTAAAGCTGCCATAGGCTCTGCAAACAGAAGGAAAAAATACATAAATTGAGAGGCAGCTAAATATGGAAGATGTGAAAAAAAATGTCATTTTTTTTGACTCATTATATATTATTATTCTGTATATTATTATAATGAGTTACTAAGTCAAAATAAGAAATAACATCACACCTTGCAGTTCATGGCTTCTGTAGCTAAAAGTACTTTTTGTATTGTACTTTGATGAAGCCAATTCTTCAGTCAACCGCACAAGACTACGCTTGGAAAAGTCCTGCTTTATTTTCTTTCGCTTTAATGGGCCATTAACACTTTTGATGCCTGCTCAACGAGGCTGATCCGGACTCGCTTTCAGATGCTACTGAGGATAAACATGCCGGGGGGAAAAAACCTCCCGGACCCTGCTGCATCTTTCATCCCTAAACTGTATACGTAGGGCTCAGTTGACGGACACAAGCTTCCACGCTGCGCACAGTCAGTTCCAGAATCTTCCGAAAGATTTCGGCTTTTTCATCTTTACATGTTATAATTCCTGCTTCACTGATTTCTTAGGCTACAATGTTAAACTGTGTGTGCTAACTGAATTTGGTTTCTGAAATGTGTTCTCATGCTATGCAAATAAAACAAACAAACAAACAAAAAAGACGACTAGTCGATTACTTTTTGAATGACCTGTACGGTCAGCGTGGAAATGTGTTGGCCTGGGATGTTTGGGCTCTGCCATCTAGTCGACAAAGCTTTTAATCCTTCTAAGTGTAAGTACTATGCTGCTCATGTAGAATCAAGGATATCTCCGACCTCACGCCACACACACTGCGTTTTTTTTACTGTTTGTTCACTTTGTTGGCTTTTGTGTGCCCTCCGCCAGCCAGAGGTCATGCAGAGGCGCCAATTAGTGGCATGTGTGGTAGCATGTGGAGGGCGTCGGGGCCAAATGAAGCACAGCAGGGACCGTTTCACACGCGCACGTGGTGTTAAACGAAACACGCCGGCCAGCCAATCAGCCTCCCCTGGAGAAGGAGTTAAATCTGGGATTTAAGTGCACTTCAACCTAGTTTTACTTTAACTTTAGAGAAAAAGTAGTGTTACACTAGGGCCCTAAAGTCCAGGACGCACAAGTATCAGATTTGGTGATATGGTAGGCCTATTTCTTAAACACTGACACACACACACACACACTGCGAGAACCTTTTATCAGATTTATTCCTAAATCCACTCAAAGCAGGACAAAAGGAGACACATCCCGTGATTTTTATGTAATTCTGAAATTTGATTGACAGGCGTGGCTCCTTTTATTCCGTGTTAATAAATCACGGCGTAATCAGATTTGTACAGCGTTAGAGATAGACGTGTGAGCGGTGAGAAACTAGGATTGTGATGATTTTTTTTTTTTTTTTTTTTTTTTTTTTTTGGGCCTGATCAATTCAGGACAGAGGAGATACCGCAAAAGCTTTTTTTTCCCCCTCCGACTCGCGCACAATAGAGCCGTTTGAAGTCGCAATATATATGTCGCGCGGTGAAAAGACGCGCACGAGAAATGAAAGGGAGGGAAAAGAAATCACACACGCTCGCTTATCCGCACTAAAGGAGGGGAAAGGATCACAAAAGAATAAAATACATACCCCTATGCAGTAAGCGTGCAGTTAGAGAACAAAAATAATAAAACCTGTTGGAACTTTTATCCTGAAAGCCGGTTAAAGCTTAAATCCAACATTCATGAAAAATGAATTTCGAAGACACAACATCGGGCTTCGTTCTGTCTGTCCTCTGCATATACAAAGCAAACATTGGTTTTACGGTTTAAATCTTTTTTATATATCAAATCAAAACCATAAATATCCCTCCAAACTAAATCTAAATGGTCAGACATGCACATTTACCAACCCAATTGTCTAAAATAAATTTAAAAAAAATAAAAAGTGTAAAGCACAATAATAACACTTCTATAAGAAATTATTTGGCATGTCAAATCCAAATGGTTGTTAACTTAACATGATTCCTGCTGGCACATGGTATAAAAATAACTATGTTTCTCTTTAACTGTACTCCAGTTCTTGGTCTGCAGCTCCCCAACCAATGCTGACTGGTTGATTAGGACTGATTAGAAATGATAAATGGGAAGAGTTATGGAAACCTCTGGAGTTCTGTGTAGCTTCTGTTTCATGCCAACTTTACAAGACTTTGACTTAAAATAATCCAAGCTGCATCTTGTGAGCATGTGATCATGGTATGCTTGGAAAACCAGCACGTGATGAAGTTGGCTAAGAGGCATGAGGGGATCTATAAGTATTATAAGGTTCTCTCCGGCACAATTCTAGTCAGAACCTTTTCTGTCAGGGTTGTATAGGGTTGTACATAGAACCTTGTGTTTCATGTTTTCAACTATACTACTCTACGTGTCTTAATACAGCAGCGTGTAGATGGGTGTCAAACACACAGATGAGCTCTTGGGGTTCCTCTTTACGCCGTCGTCGTGATTGTTGTCATGTGCTGCTCGCCAAATCCAAATCTTTGACCTCACGTTCTTTCGGAACGAACGCAAATTATGATTTCTGACTTCCAACAGGTAGCTTCTTGCCTTCAGCTGTGACGGACGTGGAGGTCACGCCACACTCGGAATGAAATAACTAATAACCACACCCAACAGCTAACAAAACATACTGTGCTGTGTATACACGCAAACATACACACACACACACACACACACACACACACACACACACACACACACACACACAACATCCATAAATAACAGACACGTATGTATGTGTGTGTGTGTGTGTGTGTATGTGTTATTTAAAGTATAATCGTATATATTTGAGCTATTTGGCCTTAAAACAAGCCATACATGATGTATGTATGATGTAAGGCCTGTGTTGATTTGACTAAATGTTGATACCTGCCTGAGGTTTTATGCTACTGTGCAGTTTATATAACACACTGTGTTTGGAACTATACATATATATATTTAAAAATCAAACACATTTTAGACTAGGGACATATTATTATATATTATATTCCCACACACGTGTGTATATATGGTACAAAGCAAAAATCTTGTTTTGTTTAGTACAAATTTTGTTGTACATTCACCTCTGAAAGTATTGGAACAGCAAATTTCAGTTCCATTGTTTTTGCTATACACTGAAGACATTTGGGTTTGAGAGAACCAAGAGATGAATATGAGACGATGGATCGGAATTTCAGCTTTACAGCTAGACATGTTAAACACGAACGCGACACCTTCGGCATCAGACCACCCAATTTTTTAGGTGAGCAAAAGTATAGGAACAGAAAATCTTCAAAGTTCCAATACTTTCAGAGGAGACTGTAGATGTGTTGTTGTTTTTTGTTGTTGTTTTTTTTTTTTTTTTATGACTTCTGCATTATTGAGTGTATATTTCCAAAGATTACTTGGACAAACGAAAAAATGTTGGAGAAATGTTACACAAAAATGTTTGCGTGTTGATAAAAAAAAGCAGAATATGACGCACATAAACAGACCATTTTTCAGACAAAAAATAATAATGAAGAAAAAGAAGAAGAAGAAATTTAGCTGATTCTCCAACATTCTCAGTAAATCAGCTAATTTCCTTATAAAACTGCACAAAGTGTACCTCAGACTACTGGTACAGTGGTGTTTTTATTTGTTGTTGTTGGTTTTTTTTGGTCCCACCAAATATTTACCTTGTTTAGCCCACATGAAGAAATACTCTAGTATACTTTAATATTTATTGTGGTAAACTGTAGTAAATAGCATATACTACAGCATACTGTAGTATTAACTATAGTGAATTGATAAACTGTAGTAAATACTGTAGTATACTTTAGAATTTACTGCAGGAAGTAAAGTAGATTGTTCTATACTGTACAGTAGTATATTATAGTATTCACTACGCTTTGTTAATGATATAATACAGCATACTGTAGAAATGACTATAGTGAATTGATAAACAGTGTTTTAAATATTAGAGTTGCTATAGAATACTATGAGTGTGTTCTAGTGTTCATTATAATGTACTACAAAGGTTTAAAACATTCACTGAATTCATGAATTTTCCTGGTTACACAACTGCTATTTGACCATGTAGTATTGGTACATTTATAGAAGGGATTTATTTATTTATAATCGCACTATCCGGTGTCACCCAGATGTGGATGGGTTCCCTTTTGAATCTGGTTCCTCTCAAGGTTTCTTCCTCATATCGTCTCAGGGAGTTTTTCCTTGCCACCGGCGCCTCTGGCTGCTCATTGGGGATAAATTCGTACATTTAAAATCTATGTCCTGAATTTATATATTTCTGTAAAGCTGCTTTGGGACAATGTCCATTGTTAAAAGCGCTATACAAATAAACTGAACTTGAACTTCATGTGTGCTATGAAGGTTGTCACACATATTGTAGTACAGTATAGTACAGTTGTGGAAAATTTACTACAGTAATGACGGTAGGTTTTTATATTTTTATTTTTTATATTACTATAGTAGAATTACCACAACAAATTACAACATATCACTATAGTAAGGTTCAAAGCCACTATAGTAGTGAATTCTACTACATTTTCTATAGTAAATTTACTCTAAAATACTATAGTACTTTTCATGTGGAAGCTTATTACAGTTTACTGCTCTTTATAGTGTGTACATATATATATATATATATATATATATATATATATATATATATATATATATATATAGATATAGATATATATATATATATATATATTTTAACGTAGAAACGTTTATTTCATTTTTTAAGGCATCTTTGCTTCAAGACCTTTGCACAGTGATGCATGATTTCAGCAAAAGGATTTCTGAAATATAGCCTGTTGAATATATTTTTAAGTATATCTTCTGCACTATTTCAATTAAATTTAGTCTATTTGTGTAGCGCTTTTAACAATGGTCATTGTCCCAAAGCAGCTTTACAGAAATATATAAACTCAGGATATAGATTTTAAATGTACGAATTTATCCCTAATGAGTAAGCCAGAGGCGCCGGTGGCAAGGAAAAACTCCCTGAAATGATATGAGGAAGAAACCTTGAGAGGAACCAGACTCAACAGGGAACCCATCCTCATCTGGGTAACAACGGATAGTGCAATTATAAATAAATAAATCCCTTCTATAAATGTACCAGTACTACATGGTCAAATAGCAGTTGTGTAACCAGGAAAATTCATTACAGTTTTTACATGAAGACTGTTTTGTTGAACTTCTCCACTGTTCACTGATGGAGACTTGAGTGCAAAACTGTTTGTGGCAATTGTAGTCGTAGCCATCATAGGATAACTATTAATATGAATTGAGGTCCAAAGACATCTTTATGGTTTTTAAGTGGTACCATCCTCAGTAATCTCAACTGACGTATTTGTAATAAATAAGGATTTTCGAAAACAGACATGTTTACAGACCTGCAGGCAAATGTGCACAGTGTAGCGCTGTGTAATTGTTGTGTAGCCTAAGTGTTGTTTTTAGCGGTGTGTTTTAATCAAATCAAATGAAATGAATAAATCGAAGGCACTTATTGTGGAGAGGCTGACAGAAGGCGAGCACTTGATTTGCACAACTCATTAACTCTCTCTCTCTCTCTCTCTCTCTCTGTATTAAATGCTTGCTTACACTCCGTTATCCCCCGCGGGAGCTCGCGCTCGTTTACATTAACGTTTAAAAGCACAAATTGAACCGCGAGCGTAATCGATACAGCAGCGTCCAAAATGAAATTAACATATTTTTAATCTTTGCTCTTATCCCCCACCCACCCCCTCAAGACACACACACATACACACACACAGACACACACCACACACATGCGCGCGCTGTTTTGGCTGACGGTGCGGACGCGCGAGCCAAACGGTTTAATGAGCGACGCGCGGATATTGACACGCAACGTGTGCGCGTGATTAAACCGCACGGGAAGAGAACCTAGAAAAGAGAGAGAGAGAGAGAGAGAGAGAGAGAGATGAAGAGGAAGAACAGAAAGAACGATTTATTAATTTATTCATTCAAATAACATTATAAATAAATTTATTTACTAGATGTTTTTATTATAACGTGCTAAATGTAAGTATTGTTGTTCTTGTTTTATTCCTCGTCCAATACGGCTACAATTTTTACATGTTTTTGAATGACGAAATATTTGATTTGTTTATGGTTACATTTGAAAGTTTATAGAAACATTAGTTCCTGTTGTCACTTACGTTATAGCAGCTATAAACAGTCGTTCCCTCACCGGCCTCTCTCTATTCTCTCTCTCTAGAACTTAATAAGACAAAAATCGTCATGTTACTGTTACAGCTTTACCTCAAATCGCTGACACTGGAGACTCCTTCCATAAGTGTTACGTATTACAGAAAACTTCACCACACTAACGATTACACGCTTTTCTTATCAGTTTATGCGGATCGTCCATCGTACACGTCCCTGTGAATGAGCTGTTACTATAGAAACTCCTTCTGACCGATCCGAGCGGAGACTTCAGCTGTAATACGACCGCAGATGAACTGAAATAACTAATACACAGGTCGTGAGTGAAACGAAGCAAAAATATGAGCAGATTCAGAGTGAAAGCCATCATGTCCTTGTTAATAAACAACCTGTTTAGAGTTTATTTGCCGAAAACAGCCGTATGTTTTAAAACGTCGAAATGACAGTAACATTATTGTAATATTCTTCAGCTGACGTCCTTTGAATTCAGTCGATATGTTTAACTAGCTAACGCTAATATGCTGGTTTCATGTTAGCCTTTGGGGACAGCAAGGTGTGCATGAGCGTGTATCGCTCTCGGCTGATATTTTCATTAAGTGCACGCTTATCAAATAATGACACGCTGAGGAGCAACGCTCCGGCAAAATGTCATTACTTTTGCTAATTAAAACGTTTTTTTTTCTAGGGTAGCTAATGCCTCATTTTCATCGGAGTAGCTTCTCAGCGGCTAATATAATGTCACGAGTTCAAAATGGACCTTGACGTCTCTTTTGGCAGTTTAGTCAACGGCTGAGTTCCGGTTCTGACTTCAAAAAACACGCCCCTCCCTGGTACTTGCCCTGTTCACTTCCCCCACGTTGCCAGCTTAAAGCCTGGTCGAGTGAAGCTTCTTAGGATCAACCCAGGTCTTACCCAGAAGGCCTTTGCTGTAATCTCATGCGGTTTGCTTTTAATAAAACTGCTTATGAATGTAAACAGGACTAATTAAATGGTTTACCACGTAGCTGTGGTTAGAAATGCAAAGCTACCAAAGACAAAGCCACAGCTCATTGTTTTTTTTCTATTTCTTACTGATGATGTGGAACTGGTGTAAAAACAGTATTATAGACAAAAACTAAACCAAAATTTAGCCTTTTGACGGAAAGGAACCTCGCTCGGGCTAGGAAAACCAAATTTGAGGCGGATTGGCTCATTTGTAGGCAGCTACGAATTCGCTGTACATCATACATCCTCTAGAAACACAGACTTGCCTGATTTTGCTCCATATATTGTCTAAGACTCCTGCATTCTCCCTGATAAACCAGCCATTCTGGATTCTTATTCGATTCTTTATATCCTGAACGCCGAACAATAGTTTATTATTAGCGTGTTTTAGATTTCGTACCGCATCTTCTGTGCAAGTCCCTGTGAATGAGCTGTTACCATAGAAACGATAACGTATTAGAAGGAGCGCATTAATATACTGTAAACCGGTGATTTGCAGGTTAACCACCAATCAGAATCTGGAATTCACCAGTGCTTTGGGATTAAAGACGGGATTCCGATTCTCGTGTTCACAATGAATTTCTCATATGCTCATATGAAAAGCCTCAGAAGGCCTTTCTTCCCGTGCAAGACACTACTTCGAGGACATATTGATTGTATTTGACGTTGAACAGAGAGCCAGAACAAGCGGGTGATGTTTTTTTTTTTTTCCTGTCCCCGCATCGATCTGCGAGGTGCGTGTTTAATATTCATCACATCCTCGTATCCACTCTCATTGATTAACTGACAGCTACATCACAGCTACTGGTATTTATTTCTTTATTTTAACAACACATCAAATGCAAAACTCTGTACACACAGCTGCAAGTTTTCATCAGATAAAAACAAATCTTTTATATCTTAATCAATCTTTTTGGACAGGGACTTTTTTAATGCCCAGAAAATTCTAGATGTAACAAACGATTTCCATTGAGCGAGGTTAAAGGTTTATTTTGGTTTTTTTCCCTCCCCCTCAGTTGTTATTTGTTTAATACATTTGGAATAAAAGCTAGAAAGTTTGTCGATATGGGAGATTTTCAGACACACGACAGTAGAATAATTTATACTTTAAAAAAATAATAATAACGATTTCAAGACATATTACATTTAAATTTATTTATTTATTTATTTTATTTTTATTTTTTTATTTAATCCCTTAATTCTAATGCATACAAAACACCATTTTTATTTCACATTATTGCTGCTGTAGATTGAGGTGTATACTTTACTTTGGTATATGTGTATATTGTACGTCCTTCTTGCAGTGTATCTTTGCACATACCACCAGAGTTAGCCATTACAGTATAGATATAGTTTCTCATCTTTCTTATTGTTCTTCTTCTTCCGCACTTTTCTGTGATTAACCCAAACCACGTAACACAATCAGTCCAAACCTTTTAAAGTGTAAAATCTTCACACTAAAATACACAACCGGAATGCAGGGACTGCCAGCTGATGATGTCATAAATGCTGACCAATCAGCATGCACGCTCAGTGGAAACGCACACTCATTAGAATCCTAACACACACTCTTTTTCCTGAATCTATCTCTTTATCATTCTCACCTACTTGCAAGCACGCTCTTCCTCTTCCTCCATCTCAACTTTATTACCATCCTTGATTATACTCCTCTTTCTCCTACTCTTTCTTTGCCCTTATCACCCCCTATGCTTCCTCCTTCTCTTTCTCTTCTTCCTACTCATCCTTAAGTCCTACTCTTCCTCATCCATTTCCTCTTTCTCCTACTCTTCCTCTTCCTCATGCTCCCCCTCCTACTCTTCCTCATGTTTTTTTCTTTCTCCTGCTCATCCACTTCCTTCTACTCTTCCTTCTACTCTTTTTCTTCCTCCTGCTCTTCTTCTTCCTCCTATGCATCCTTAGTATGTCCTCCTCTTCCTCATAGTCTTTCTAATGCCCGACTCCTCCTCATGCCCTTCCTCTTTATCTTCCTCCTACTCTTCCTCATACTCATCCTCACATCCTACTCTTCTGCTTTCTTTTCCTCTTCCTCCTACTCTTCCTCATGCTGTTCCTCTTCCTTGTGCTCTTCCTCTTCATCCAACTCATCTTTAAGTCCCACACTTCCTCATCCATTTCCTCTGTCTCCTACTCTTCCTCTTCCTCATACTCACCCTCCTAGTCTTTCTAATACCCTACTCTTCCTCATTTTTCTCTTTCTCCTGCTCGTCCTCTTCCTCCTACTCTTGCTCATATCCTACTCTTCCTTTTACTCTTTTTCTTCCTCCTGCTCATCCTTATGGCCTTCTCTTCCTCTTCCTCCTATTCTTCCTTTTCCTCCTGCTCTTCTTCTTCCTCCTTTTCATCCTTAGTATGTCCTCCTCTTCCTCCTCCTCTTCCTCATGCTCTTCCTCCTGCTCTTCCTCCTACTCTTCCTCCTGCTCTTCCTCCTGCTCTTCCTCATGCTCTTCCTCATGCTCTTCCTCATGCTCCTACTCTTCCTCATGCTCATCCTCCTACTCTTCCTCATGCTCTTTCTCCTGATCTTTCTAATGCCCTACTCCTCCTCATGCCCTTCCTCTTCCTCCTTCTGTTCCTCTTCCTCCTACTCATCCTTAGTATGACCCACTCTTCCTCCTGCTCCTCCTCTTCCTCCCATTCTTTCTCCTTCTCTTCCTCATGCTCTTTGTCTTCCTCCTACTCTTTATCCTGCTCTTCCGCCTGCGCTACATCTTCCTCCTAGTCTTTCTAATGCCCTACTCTCCTTCCTACTCTTCCTCTTCCTCCTTCTCATTCTGCTCCTATCTTGTTCGTTCTCTTTCTCTCTTCCATTCTTCCTTTATGCAAATGACTTAACATTACATATTTAATAAACATATTGATGTTTTCTTTACTTCACCTTGAGAAGATATTTACATGTTTATTTTGTTTTATTAATAAGCGGAATTGACTGTAATGTTACTTACAAGGCTTTTTAATTATATCCAACACTGCCTTCAGCACAAAAAAAACAAACACTATATTAATTAAATAATATTAATAATTCTGCTGTGATTAAGGGACCAGCTCTTCAGTATTCTACCTGAAAGCCCCAACATGCAGGAATACCTGTTCTTTTATTTATTAAAAAAATAAGCATTAATCACTCGACCATGACCAATTTTTCAGGATTATCCATTCCTCGGTCTATTTTATGGAAACATATTTACTCAGAGCAGCCATGCAAATTATTACTGACTGTGACTGCACGCTGATAATGCAAATGTAAACGCAAATTTATTCCCTTAAACGGCTCTCTATGTATAAATTATATTTCTCCAACAAGATTCCATCGTCCATCACTAATATACATTCAGAAATCAATGGGACAATGGGGCTGAAAGTTAGCTGTTAAGAAGTGGTGCTAATTAATACTGTATGTTAGAAGTGTGTGTGTGTGTGTGTGTGTGTGTGTGTGTGTGTGTGTGTGTGTGTTATTATATAAAGTGTTAAATAACGGATTAGTCTCAGTTTTAAACTCGATGTGCATTTCCTGATTGAAAAAAAAATACGATGCAAAGAACTACAACTGATGAAGGAAAATAAAGAAAAAAAGTAAAGAGGTGTGTAAACTAAAACTAGCATGTTGAGTAAAGTTAGCATGTTGAAGAATGATTGGTAAATACTAGCATATTGAGTAAAACTAGCATGTTGAGAAAGATTAAGTAAAGCTAGCATATTGAGAAAAGATTACTGGTGTCAACCTGCTCCCTAGTTCAGTAGGTAGTGAATCAGTATATGGTGTACACATTTATGACATTTGGCAGACACCCTTACCCAGATTTTTTTTTTAAATCAGTAAACACATAAAAGTCGTTAGACTCAAACAAACCGTATATAGAATGTCAAATAAAGTTAAAAATAACGCTAACATAAGTAATCATTTGAGAGCCACAACAACAATAACAAGCTACTTACATTTGTAGCAGGAAGTTGGCCATTCATCTGCCATTTTGTTTCGAGCTGAGAGGCTTCAGAAAACATAACGTCATTTCCAGCAAGGGAACATAGTGAGCATTGATGCTCCCTGGGTTTTGCGGTGCATTGTGGGATTTTTTTTGAGGGAGTGAAAGTTCCAGTGTACTGGAAGCATTTTGTGATTGAGACAGCCTTAAAAATGGCAGGCTCCCTGATCAGTGCCCTGACTACTGAACTAGGGAGCTGGTTGAGACACACCCTAAGTAAAACTAGCATGTTGAATAAAACTAGCATGCTGAGGAAAGATTAAGTAAAACTAGCATGTTGAATAAAACTAGCATGTTGAATAAAACTGGCATGTTGAAGAAAGATTAAGTAAAACTAGCATGTTTAATAAAACTAGCATGTTGAATAAAACTAGCATGTTGAAGAAAGATTAAGTAAAACTAGCATGTTGAATAAAACTAGCATGTTGAGGAAAGATTAAGTAAAACTAGCATGTTGAATAAAACTAGCATGTTGAGGAAAGATTAAGTAAAACTAGCATGTTGAATAAAACTAGCATGTTGAGGAAAGGTTAAGTAAAACTAGCATGTTGAGGAAAGATTAAGTAAAACTAGCATGTTGAATAAAACTAGCATGTTGAGGAAAGGTTAAGTAAAACTAGCATGTTGAACAAAACTAGCATGTTGAACAAAACTAGCACGTTGAGGAAAGATTAAGGTGACACTAATTAACACAACTGTGTGTGTGTGTGTGGGAGAGGTATATAAGGTGTTAAATAATGGATCAGTGTCAGTTGCAACAAACTGCAACTGATAAAGAAAGTCAAAAAATAAAAAAAGACAGAAAACTCACACAGTCAGTGTGAACTGAAGCGGGGATGCTGACTGGGCAGCTGCTGTAAAGTCCATGGCCATTAGCTGGGATTTGGAATTTCAGTTTACAGACATAAAAGACGGGGGGAAAAGTTCCCACTTTAATATAAAAATCACACGTGTGAGCTGAAGTTCTCAAATTGTGCAGTGTCTTAGTAACACGACAAGCTGCGTTCATAATTAATCGAAATAAAAATAAATCAAATGTAAACAAACTGAAAGATGTTGGGGAAATTCCTTTAGTTAAATATCAAGACAGCTTCCTCATGATGTTTGCATGTGTAGTCTTTCCTTGCTCTATATTACAGGAAGGCAGAAAGATTTTAATTTTATCGCCGTAACGTTGTGAGCTGTTATGAGTTACTTCAGGTGTTATTTTGTTTTTCTGTAAGAATCTTTCACCTCTGAGTTTTTTCCTCCCATTTATAGCTCTATAGATGTTAATTCATCTTCAGGCCTCGTTCCTCTGCGTCTCCATCCTTTTCTGTCTCTCTTTGTTTTAGTCTGTGAATTGCGCGCGATATCACGTTGTTCCTGTGATACTTCCTGTGTCTGAGCACAATGAAATAAAAGCGGAACAAAAAGGCGGACGAGAGCTTAAAGTGAAAAGGCACGTTCATCTCCATTTGCATTCTTTCTGTGTTATGTTAATTAATTTGCACGCACACACACACACATGATGTGCTAAATCAACAATTTATAAAAGGAACGCTCTTTGGAGCCACAGTAATGTCCTCACGTGTCAGAAACGTGCGGGGAATTAAACCCAGTTACAATAGTTTTTAATTAACGATAACGATCTGCGCTAACAAACGCACCCTCGTCAGATCCCTGCTAACGATTGGCTTGAAACAAATCTTCAGCGCAGATGAGGAAGTGTGTGTGTGTGTGTGTGTGTGTGTGTGTGTGTGTGTGTAGGAGCTTTAGAGGTTTTCTCTTACACACTTTGCGGCTTTTCTACACCCAGCCGAGATAATTGGACAAAATGAGGTGAAGCATGAGCGTCCCACCCCACCACACACCCCACCACACACACACACACACACACACACACACACACACACACACACAAAATGTGTCCACACACTTCCTGTATGCTGTGATTATTATTAAGACTCCTTTCTGCTCCTTTATACGCATAATGACGAACTGTATTGTGATGTATGAGAATGTGTGTGTGTGTGTGTCTCATGAGACTTTCTGAGATGTTCATTCTAATTTACCTCAGGCAGAATTGCATTATGGGAAAAACTGATAGTGATGAAATGGCCAGCAGGGACAGTGAGAGGTTAAATGCTCAGGCCCCAGTGTGTGTAACAGGTCAGAGGTGGAAGGAAAGGCGAACACTTATTTACTCCAAACCGCAGAACTTAATAAATGTCATGTTTCTAACAGTTAGTCTCTTCTTCTTCTTCTTCTTCTTCTTCTTCTTCTGTAGATAAACTGAGATTCAGAAGCTGGGAGATTTTTTTGTGTGTGTCATAAACACTGATTATAATGAACACGTGATTAAACGTTTTCAGCGCTGTCGCATTCTGGATTCTGACTGGTCGTCAGGTGTTGATTCATTTTCTCTAGCAGCAGCTCTGACAGTAGCACAGGTTTATATTAACATCAATGCACTCGTTCTGATATGTTATCGTTTCTGTAGCGACAGCTCATTCGTGGCAGAAGTTTAAACGATTAAAAATAAATAAATAAACGTGTTGCTGTTTAACAATGTAAAAACGCGTGGAATCGTTGATACCGTGAACTTTTTCTGTAAGGAGAAATGTGTTTGTGTAACATATATGGAAGGAGTCTCCAGTGTCAGAGCTTTGTACCAGTCAGAGGTGAAGCTGTAACTTCACGACAGAGGATGTTTACGCTTTGAGGTTTCTCTGTAATGTGAGAATATATATTACCGTATATATTATACGGTTATAGTTACATTGTGTTGTGGAACATGTGCAAAATTGTTAGTTCCTGTTGTCACTTATGTTATAGCAGCTATAAACAGTCGTTTCCTCACCACCACCACCAACAACAACAACAAAAATGTAGGTAGTCTGACCAATCAGATCGCAACAATTCACTAGTGCAGTGGTATAATAATCTATAAATGTTTGACCTTTTTCTATAAAATAAGTGATATTTTTATGATGCAATGAGTGCTGGATGGGTGGGATGTCTGAAAAGTCTCTCAGTCTCTTATTGTGTGTGTGTGTGTGTGTGTGTGTGTGTGTGTGTGTGTGTGTGTGTGTGTGTGTGTGTGTGATGTTCATGCAAACCCATCAGTGTCAACTCCGAGGCCATTGCGACAGGTTTAATCAATTTTATTGACTAACCTCAGATTGAATCTTTTCTCTTAATCAGTGTAAAGGCTCCTAATTCTGGCTAAAGTTTTAGATTCCAATGTATTATTATTATTATTATTATTATTATTATTATTATTATTATTATAATAGATTATCAAATGCCATTTTTAATATGCATTTAGCTATTTGAGGAGTTTTTAGCTTAATGATTTAAAATTTAGATATTGTGGAAGTCAAGCACTGAATAAGTCCAATCAAACAGAATTTTTCTTAAAATCAGGTAAAGCTAGACGAGTAACTAAAGCAGCACCTTTTTTTTTTTTTTTAAAGGTTTTCAATCACTGCTGTCATGATAAGATCAATAAACCTTGACTCAGAGTTCGTTACGTTTAATCGGCTACATTTTTTTTCTTTCACCGGCGATAATGACGCGCCAGTTTGAAAGTTCTCTTCTTTTGTTTTCTGAAATTTTCCCGCAAGTTAGCATGAAACTGCTACAGGTTCTGAAAAAAAAAAACAACCTCCACAGCACAAAAGGCCACTGTGTGCACACCGTATGAGTCTTTATACGCTCCCAACAAGATGAAAGAAAAGCAACGGATGGGGCGATTGTCAAAGCATTGAGACGGAAGGAAAAAATAGAAAGAAAAAAAAAACCACCCCATCGGAGGAAAATGTGGATGTGAAGCATCTTGGATGAAAGAGAGAGAGAGAAAGAGTTCCCGTGGAGCTTCGTCCTCTCACTCGTCCCTCTATTCATCCCGTCTTTTCTTCGCTTCTAGAGGCTCGGCGATAATTGAGCTTTAATTGGGTGAAAATGAAAACTGTGTCCACCTTTATACACGATTTTCTCCATTCAGCTGCAACGTTACGCTGATCAAAATACACCCTAGAAGACGTCAAAGTGTTTTTGGGTTTTTTTTATGCACATGCCTTTAACAAGCATTTTTTTTTTTATCTTAATTTTATGGAGTAGACATAAAGAAACAATTTAATGCTAGAAAATGCGTGCAATAAATGGAATAAATCCATTTCACTCTCTTTACGGTTACACAACTTTCAAGAGAATTAAGTAGAACTCAAAAGGCCTTATTTTTATTCCTTGGAAAACCCAAAAACATAAACAATAGTGATGGTATAACCCAGACCTGGATGTTTTTTTTTCTTCCTGTTTTCTATTCGTACACACACACACACACACACATATGCGCTTTTATAAACACTGAGTCACTCTGGGTTCTTTAGCAAGCCGCTCCTTCGTGCTTTTGTTCGAGTCGCACTCGACTTTAAAAGCCCTTTTCAGGGTGCATGAATGCCCTTCGTTTCAGCTCAAAGGACTTTACATCGATAGCGCGGAGAGGAATAAAAAGGAACGAAAGACAATGAAGACAAAAAGAAAAGACGCAAAAAAGCTTTTTGGGATTCCATTATGCACCGCGTTCTTCTCGTTCTTCAGGAAATAATGCGCCTCACCGTAATGTGCTTTTCTGAAAAAAAAAGAAGGAAAAAAAAAGGAATCACCAGGCCTTGTAGATGAAGAAGAGAAAAAGTGAACACGATTTTGTGTTTTTTTTTTCCATCTAACTGTTTTTATGTTGAATTTGTGCATAAGAACATCTTAGTGGCCACCAAAAAACTGTAGTGTAGAACTTGTCATGTCATGAAAAAAGAAGTGCAAAGAGAGAAAGAAAGAAAAGGGAAAAATCTGTTGAACTGATTATTAAGTGTTACATCAATGATATTAAGCAAATATAAAGAAATTAAAGGACACAATATCCTATTGCTCCCTTATACATAATAGAATTATTTACCCCAGAATTTGGGTAAATATTCTGCTTGGCATCTCAACAATTATGGTGTCAATGACATGCCTCTCTTTTGTTGTACTTTCTATTTTGGTCTAATCTCCCCTTGTCTGTTGTTTGATCATTCCTTAATTCTATCTCAGGTTCACCTAACCTCTTCTTCCCATTCTAAAACACGGTAAACCTCTCTATCAGACTCTAAAACAGTGTAAGCCTCTCTATCAGACTCTACAACACTGTAAACCTCTCTATCGGACTCTACAACACTGTAAACCTCTCTATCGGACTCTACAACACTGTAAACCGCTTTATCGGAATTCAAAACATTGTAAACCTCTCTATCAGACTCTACAACATTGTAAACCTCTCTATCGGACTCTACAACACTGTAAACCTCTCTATCGGACTCTACAACACTGTAAACCTCTCTATTGGACTCTACAACACTGTAAACCGCTTTATCGGAATTCAAAACATTGTAAACCTCTCTATCAGACTCTACAACATTGTAATCCTCTCTATCGGACTCTACAACACTGTAAACCTCTCTATTGGACTCTACAACACTGTAAACCGCTTTATCGGAATTCAAAACATTGTAAACCTCTCTATCAGACTCTACAACATTGTAATCCTCTCTATCGGACTCTACAACACTGTAAACCTCTCTATCGGACTCTACAACACTGTAAACCTCTCTATCAGACTCTACAACACTGTAAACCTCTCTATCAGACTCTACAACACTGTAAACCTCTCTATCAGACTCTACAACACTGTAAACCACTTTATCGGACTCTAAAACACTGTATACCTCTCTATCGGACTCTACAACACTGTAAAGCTCTCTATCTGACAGTACAACACTGTAAAGCTCTCTATCGGACTCTAAAACACTGTAAACCACTTTATCAGACTCAAAAACATTGTAAACCTCTCTATCGAACTCTACAACACTGTAAAGCTCTCTATCAGACTCTACAACACTGTAAAGCTCTCTATCAGACTCCACAACACTGTAAAGTTCTTTATCGAACTCTACAACACTGTAAAGCTCTCGATCAGACTCTACAACAGAGTAAACCTCTCTATCGGACTCTACAACACTGTAAAGCTCTCTATCTGACTCTACAACACTGTAAACCACTCTATCGGACTCTAAAACACTATATACCTCTCTATCGGACCCTAAAACACTGTAAACCACTTTATCGGACTCTAAAACACTGTATACCTCTCTATCGGACTCTAAGACACTATATACCTCTCTATCGGACCCTAAAACACTGTAAACCACTTTATCAGACTCTAAAACACTATATACCTCTCTATCGGACTCTAAAACACTATATCCCTCTCTATCGGACTCTAAAACACTGTAAACCACTCTATCGGACCCTAAAACACTGTATACCTCTCTATCAGACACTAAAACACTGTAAACCACTTTATCAGACTCTAAAACACTATATACCTCTCTATCGGACTCTAAGACACTATATACCTCTCTATCGGACTCTAAGACACTATATACCTCTCTATTGGACTCTAAAACACTGTAAACCACTTTATCAGACTCTAAAACACTATATACCACTCTATCGGACTCTACAACACTGTAAACCACTCTGTCGGACTCTAAAACACTGTAAACCTCTCTGTTGAACTCTACATCATTTCTGCCCATTATAATATGTAGAATTTGGCTTTGAGATCGAGCTCAAAAGTCTTCTCTGTCTGTCTGTCTGTCTGTCTGTCTGTCTCTCTCTCTCCCTCTCTCTCTCTCTCTCTCTCTCTCTCTTTGTTTTGTCTCTCTCTCACTGTCTATCTTTGTGATGAACAGTGATATGCAGAAGAAAGAGCAACAGAGGGAGAGACAGAGAGAGAGAGCAGCCGATAAACGTGCGACTTAAAAACTTCAAAAGAAAAAAAATACCAACAGAAAATGGGAGGAAAGAAAAGATAAACCCAGGTTTTTAAATGACAAGAATGCTGAAGAAGAAAAAGACTTCAGCTTCCTGTAGTTTATCACTTCCTGTGTTTTATTTTATCACTTCCTGTACTTTATTTAAGCTAAACATTTTAGTCTCTTAGGAAATAGTGGTGAATGTTCACAAGCAAAGTTGATTCAACAACTCAGAGCAATATAGAGATAAAAAGAGAGAGAGAACAAGTGTGTGTGTGTGTGTGTGTGTGTGTGTGTGTGTGTGTGTGTGTGTGTGTGTGTTGGGCATGTGCTGATTATATGACAAGTAAGGAATAAAACAAGATGGGGTGTGCTGTTATAGAAAAATAATCGGTGACGGGGTGGTGTGATTGTGTTACCACTGTGACGCTTATTATTTTCTATAACAGAAGGTCCCCAAGTGTTTTATTCGTTCTATACCACAGCTTCTTGCCAATTATTATGGTTTTTACTTTATTAAATTACGCTTTTTATTCAATTATAGTTACATTTAATGTTGTGGAATGTTCTGTGAAATGACTTAGTTCTCGTTATCACTTACATTATAGCAGCTATAATCAGTTGTTCCCTCACAAGTCCTACAGTAGTAATTCCTAGTTATCTTCCTTTCTTCACTAGTAAAAGTTTCTGCACCCAACACATCCTTGTGTCCTGGTGTTCTGGCTGTCAAGAGCAAAGCAGCCTAAGCTCTCAAGTTCTACAATATCATGTTCTGCACTCATATTTTACAAATGTTGTTCAATACACGTGATGTAAATGACACGCAGCAGCTTCTGGGAGTCTTTAAAGATGTAATACCCAGTTGAACCAAATCTCCACGAGAGCAGCAGCTTCCTGTTTGCTATTCTTTTTTCTTTTCCTTCAGTTTTTGCCTCATGGTAGACTGTGACATTAGTCTGTTCAGGAGAGGCCAGCAGATCATGTTACCTTGGGGGTTTTCGGTAATCTCTTGGAAAATGACACACCTTGCTCTTGGAGTGATTTTTATTGGACAGCCTCTCCAGAGCAAGAGTAACAATGGTGTTGAATTTTCTCTGTTTACCTTCCAGTGGATTTTGTATAAATTGATTACAACCTGCCATTGATTCATAAATATGTCTGGCAAAGTTTATGTTTTTTTTTTTTTTAAATAAAACTTGATTGGAACTATACTGATCCCTTTTACAGAACTGATGATGATAGAGGTTATGTACTGTATATAATATTCGTTATTTGAAGATAAAGACCTGAACACATTTTGGGTCAAATTTATGCCACAAACTTTCTAGCACCACTGTATAAAGCATACAGTCAGGACCACAATTATTTTGACAGTGACACAATTTGCATACTGTTGCCTCTGTACACCACCACAATGAATTTGAAATGAAGCAATCAAGATGTGATTGAAGTGTTAACTTAGAGCTTTAATTAAAGGGGTTTAACAAAAAATATTGCATTAACCATTTAGGAATTACAGCTTCTAAAGGCTCAAAAGTAATTGGACAATTTACTGATAAACAGTTAAAATGGCCAGGTGTGGCCTGTTTCCTTGTTATTTCATGACAAATTAAGGAGATAAAAGGTTTGGAGTAAAAAAAAAAAAAAAAAAAAAGCCTGACCGGTTTTGATACAAGATTAATTTGTACCAGAATGAGGGGAAGAGATGAATATGGAGAAGGAAAGGAAGAGCTTGTGATTCAAAGCATACCACATCATTTGTCAAACATGGTGGAGGAAGTGTTATGGCATGGGAATGTATGGCTGCCAATGGAACTGGGTCACTGGTGTTGATTGATGAGTGACTACTGATAGAAGTACAGTAGAAGTGTATAGAGCTATACTTTCTGCTCAGATTCAGTCAAATGCTGCAAAACTATGATAGGACGGCGCTTCAGAGTACAGATGGATAATGACCCAAAACATACCGCAGAAGCAACCCAAGGGCTTCTTAAGGCAAAGAAATTAAATGTTCTTAAATGTCTGATGACCTCAACCCAACTGAGCATGCTTTTCACTTACTGAAGATAAAACTGAAAGCAGAAAGACCCACAAACAAGCAGCAACTGAAGGCGGCATTTGATGGTGTATGTACTAAACTGAGAGTATAAAAATAAGAAGTTAAAGATTTGTAATTTTTCAGGTGTAGCATATCATTAATTAGCTGCATTAATAATTATGTTAATGGAAGGTCCTCACAAGGATAGTAAGACAAACGTGTGTGTGTGTGTGTGTGTGTGTGTGTGTGTGTGTGTGTGTGTGTGTGTGTGTGTGTGTGTGTGTGTGTGTTTAACTCAAACAGGAACAGAAATACTTAAAGCCGCCCGTTGGGAGTCCTGCAGATTATATAATTAGAATAATTACACTAACCGCGGAGAGCTTTAGGCAAATAAACTAAACTCACAGGATTGAGTAATGCGTGACAGTAATAATCCTCATGTTGATATTTTAATATGTACTTAGAGGGATGAGTGGGAATTTATTCAAACAGGTCATTGATACCTTCATTTAAACAAAATACCTTAAACTGGAGGTGAAACACTGTGTTGTAATTGATGGGGTTGAAAATTAAGAAGACTTTTCGACTTTTAAAACATTTGACTTTTATTTCGCACAAAACGAAAACACAATATCTGTGCAGGTATACTCAGTTGAAGACTCTGTGGAAGGAAGCTGATTTGAAGCTCTTGAAGGCTTGAGTGCTAGGTGAGATGACGGGTAACGTAGCTGACAGTCCAGTAGAGACACCTCCTTGTCATGATTGCTTGGACTCGGAATTACCTGGGGAACCACAGGGACTGGCATGTAACACAATGATACTCTCTGTATCTGTATCTGTATCTGTTTCGTGCTCCAAGTGTTCGGTGTGGCCTGTTGTTTTTTTTTTTCACTGAAATTTGAAGCCTACTCACTGAGAATACACTGAGAAAAGCTCAGGAGTAGAAAAGCTCAGCAGTGTCAGCATGGTGTGTGAATTCTGGCTCTGACAGTTCCTCAACCTCATCTACATCACATACATATAGGTGTGAGAAATTACGTATCCTTCTGCAAATTTAGTTTGTGACCTCACGTTATTCATATCTAACTCTCAACTCAACTGGATGCCCTGTAAACCTTTCCGGCAAGCCTCCTCCTCCTATTCATGTCTGTATTTGTGGGTGTGGCTTAACAGCGCTTTACTCTCATTGGCTAATGAGATTGGGATGGACAGCTCCCTGACCAGGAATTAGAGACTTCAGTGTCGCGATTTTTTGGAGAGCGTTCTGGACGCTGGTTCTCTATATAGTAATAGTGTTTGTACTTTGTAGTGGAAATTACTTTGTAGTCAGTATATTAGTTCCTAATTAAGATTTGAGGTTTGGGGAGTCTCATACCACTATTTTTTTTTTTTGGAATGAGCTCTCAGGATCGACACGGAGCATCCTCGTCATCGTCAACATCATCAACGTCATCATCATCATCATCATCATCCTCAGCTCGACACTCGAGCTGTCAATCCAATCCCAAATCTCACTAGCCAATGAGAGTAAAGCACTGTTAAGCCCCGCCCACACGTGAGATTTGTGCCAGAATGGTGAACGTAAAAGTAAACGAAAAGTTTGAAAGCGTGAACGAAAACTCCGGCAGCGCAGTCATAAACCACGATTAGCGAAAACGAAGCTTAGAAAACTGTTAACAAAGAATGGTGTTTATTTGAAGACCGTGTTAAATTTTTGTCCCTGAGGTCATTGTTTTCAGTTACATTTAAAAAAAAAAAAGAAAGAAGAAGAAGAAGAAGAAGAAGAAAAGTGTATGATCATAATGAGTGTGTGTTAGGATTGTAATGAGTGTGCATCTGAGTGCGAGTGGTGATTGGTCAGCTGTTGTAAAGCCCATTATGACATCATCAGCTGGCAGTTTCACACTCTGTTTATTTCTACTATTTTAATTCATCGTTTTATTATTATTTTTTTTAAATATATTTAAACATTTTGACAGTTGCCATCATTCACACTGCTAATGTAAGCGGACACTGTGTGTGTGTGTGTGTGTGTGTGTGTGTGTGTGTGTGTGTGTGTCTGTTCCGCCCCTCCTTTTCTCTTTCAGTGTGTATGTATGGGGGTGTGTGCGCATGATCTCCATCCCTCTTTTTTTTCCGTCTACCTGACACACACACACACAGACACAGACACACACACAGACACACACACACTGAGCTCTCAGATTGCTGCACTCAGTGTCTGTAAAGTCACTATGCTGGAGACACTCACTCACTCACACACACACACACAGAGCAAAGACGTACTTCTTCTTTCTTTCCCTTCTTTTAACTTAAAAAACAAAGTGACGGATTTAACCTCGGACCTGTTTTTATTTTTAAACAAACAAACAAACAAAAAACTTTGTGGACTTTTCATGACCTGGAAGAATTTAGATACTTTTTAAAAATTTATTATATTTTTTTAAATTGGCTTTGTTGCTGATTATTTTCCTTTCATTTTCTCTCAGGACACCAGGTTCTCAAAGCTTCTAACTTTTTTAAGGACATTAAACAGATATTTGTTGTTGTTGTTGTTGTTTTATCGCTATCATCCTTTTTTTTCTGGACGACGGACAGCAAATCTCATGCAAGTGATTTTTAAATCATTTTTGACTTTATACCATCATGCTGAAAACGTCTGATTAACATGTTCATGATTTTGTAAGTATCCTCTGAATCACCTCATTTTTAAAATTATTATTATTATTATTATTATTATTATTATTATTATTATTATTATTATTATTATTATTATTATTATTATTTAAAATATTTCTTCTGTAAGTTTATTATCAAAGACATTTTATTTGAAGTTGCTATCATCATGTTCAGTGTGTCTGATTTTGTATTTATTAAATGATTATAGGAACATTACATTATGGAATATTAAATAACTGATCGATTTACTTTAATTAATATGTTTTGAGCCTAAAGAGCTCGTAAAGCGACTAATGCAGAATTTCTGTTAATCAATTGCTATAGTAACGCGCAAAACTTTTCATGATCCATGTGCTTTTGGCTTCAGCGTCGGTCTAGCCGTCATTATCTTCATGTTTGATTCGGTTTAAAGAAGCTACTAACCATGTTTATGATTTTCAAGAACAATATGATATTTACTGATTCGTATTAATGAGTCAATATGTTGTGTCATGAATCAGTACTTTTTTTTTTTGATAAAATAGACTTTACTATACTGTCTAGTCTGTATTGTGTTAAACGATTCAACCGAATAAATATCTAATAAAAGATGAGTCAAATGTCAAAGTACAATCTGTAATGAGTCGATACAGCCTTTAATGAATCACTAAACTCTTTAAAAATTGTCTTTAAACACTATTGAATCAAAATGGATTCTTTAGTGACTCTGAGTTGAACAATTCACTACAATCTTCACATTTTAATTAACGGATTGTTAAATTCTTAAACGATTCAAACAGACTTTACTGATTCAGTGCTTTGTAGTGACTCAGTAAAGTATTTAATGAACCAATGTTGTCTTTAACAAATCAATCCAATCTTTAATGAGCTTTCACATTCATTTATGTGTTGCACTTTTTTTTTCCCTTTCTTCTTCTCTCTACCTTTTCCTTCTCCCTCCAGTGTAAAGTGGACCTGAGCGTGAAGACTCTGAGAAACTGACCTCGATGCACACTGAAGGAAGTGAACTGCAGCGACTCGAGCTCTGATTGACTCACGCTTTGTGTTACCAAAATGAACAATAAGAGACTTTGTACAGCGGGTTTTTTTTTTTTTCATTGTTATCATCACGCCGGATCATGTAAAGTATCCAGCGAACAAGTTTAAGGTTCGTCAGTGAACTTAGAATCACCTGCTGCACTTAACATTCACATTTTGGATTAATTTATTTTTTTCTCCCCGGAGGTGATTCGAGGTCTCCGATAGCTCTGGCTTTAAGCGAAAAACGAACCCTTGCTCATTTTTTTTAAAGCATCTTAAACTGACACTTTGTAAACAAATTCCAAGACATTTTCATCTGGTGGAAAGGATTCTTCAGTTGTTTGACTTGATCACTACTTTCACTGTTTTGTTCATTATTATTATTATTATTATTATTATTATTATTATTATTATTATTATTATTATTATTATCATCATGTTGGATCATGTCACGCCTCTGATGAACACGTTTACGGTTTGTTACATTAATCATTTTCCTGAAGTCAGTCAGTGATAACTCATTCAGCTATAAATGGCTCCAGTTTAACAACAACAACAACAACAAAAGGCACAATAAGTGACTCGAATTTATTGTCCGATTTTAAACCTTTGCAGTTTTATAAGAGGGACAGTTTACTTCTTTTTTTTGTGATCATGTGATCAGTGTCCGATGCAATCTTAAGCTTGTTTTGAAACACTTTCTGAAAGAAAAACAAAAAAAATCTAACAAAGTGATACACGAAGTTTTTCTCCGTCGTCATCGCCATCATGTCGAAGTCTTCGGACCACGTGAAACGCCCGATGAACGCCTTCATGGTCTGGTCTCGAGCCCAGCGCCGGCAGATGGCACAAGAGAACCCGAAGATGCACAACTCTGAGATCAGTAAACGTCTCGGCGCCGAGTGGAAGCTGCTAACTGACTCCGAGAAGAGGCCGTTCATCGACGAGGCCAAGCGACTGCGTGCACTGCACATGAAGGAGCACCCAGACTACAAATACCGGCCAAGACGGAAACCGAAGACTCTTGCCAAGAAGGAGAAGTTCGCCCTGGCCCTGCCGTACGGCGTGCACGCGGAAGCGGAGACACTAAAACCCTCCGCCGACTCCTTGGTGCGCACTTCGGACAGAGCGAGGATTCTGTTTGCGCCGTCGCTCTGCGCCAACCCGTACTCCTTTTTGGATTTTGGATCCAAGATGGCTGACTTCTCGCCACCTCCGCCTCCTCCGCCTCCTCTCCCCCCGGCAATGCCGTCGTTCCCATACCCATCGTCACTGAGTTTCCCGCATTTTTCAGGCGTCCACGCGCACCCGAGCGCACACAATCCGGCCTTTCTGATGCCGTGCAGCTGCAGTGCGTGGCCTTCGTCATCATCGTCATCGTCATCATCATCGTCGTCGTCTTCGTCATCGTTTTCAACACCACTGGCGTACATCCTGCTGCCTGGCGTCGGAAAAGCACCGATCGAGCCGTATCACGCCTACGCCACTGCATTATGAGACGAACAGCTGAATTGTGAGGTCGTGATGGAGAATGTGCGGCGTAAATGTGTGTGTGTGTGTGTGTGTGTGTGTGTGTGTGTGTGTGTGTGTGTGTGTGTGTGTGTGTGTGTGTGTGTGTGTGTGTAGAGCACTATAAAACAAGCAAACAACAACAAAAAAAATAATAGGACATTTACTTTTGACTATTGGATGATACACACCTTCAAGAAATGTGTGTGTGTGTGTGTGTGTGTGTGTGTGTGTGTGAATTTTTTATCTATGAGGAAAGAAAATGTAGAAATGTTTAAAGTGTTTGCATGAAGTACTTCTAACTAATAAACCACTCTGTGTGTCATGCAGTTACAGGAAACGACAACGGCACAACCCCAAGTGTTTTATTCCTCTTACCCCACAGCAATTTCCCAATTACAGCTTCTCGTTTACTAACGAACGACACGTCACACTTTTTATCCGTTTATTACAAGTTACACTTAACATCGAATTACTAGCGAGTCTCACTTACGTTATAAGTAGTCGCAAAAAAGAAGCGTAAACACCTCTGTCCTTTCAAGTTACACCTCAGATTGTTACAAAGCGCTGACACTGGAGACTCCTTCCATAAATTTTACATAAACATTCATCAACACCCAATCACAATCCAGAATTCGACAGCGCTGTGGTGTAAAGGGGGTTAAAATGGAGCATATAATATGTATCTGAATAAGAAGTCTGTACATATATGTGTGTGCGTGTGTGTGTGTGTGTGTGTAAAGGCATTTCACTCTCTGAGACAGCACTACAAGACATTTAGGCGTTCAGTGGTGCTGTAAAGGAGAAACGGACCTTAAAACCTCCTGTGTTTACTCGATAAATGGATATTACTAATGGATTTAGCACGTCCGACGAAGGTACGCTGAAAAAATCCGATCTAAAAGCGTGTGAGGTTTTTTTTTCCATTTCTGTAAACGTGCATTTAGGAATATTTCTTTGGATATTGCGCCAAGAAAAGCTGAAAGAGTGTGTGAAATGGACAGGAATCAGCACTAAAACATGTATATAAATGTGTGTGTGTGTGTGTGTGTGTGTGTGTGTGTGTGTGTGTGTGTGTGTGTGTGTGTGTGTGTGTTACATGGTGTGTGGCTGAAATGTGTCAAATATCGCCGTCACTAAACACAATCAGACTTTTAAACCAGTTCTTTTGTATTAAAAAAACATAATTTAACAGACAAAAAGTGTAAAAAAAAAAAAAAATTTAAAAAGATATTTGTAACGTTATTTTTGTTTTGTTAAAATATTTACGTGTGTGTGTGTGTGTGTGTGTGTGAGATGATTTTTTTAAATGCTGTGCTTAATATTTATTGTATTGTGAAAATACTTCCATTCGAAGGAACATAGAGAACACACACACACACACACACACACACACACACACACACACACACACACACACACACACACACACTATGAGAATGTGACTACCTGTATGTATGTGTGTGTGTGTGTGTGTGTGTGTGTGTGTGTGTGTGTGTGTGTGTGTGTGTGGTAATAAAGCACACTTCTTGCTCCATAGTAGTGAACACTACACACTCTTCTTCCTCCTCCTGCTCCAGGTGGAGTGTGTAAGGGATCCGGAATAAAAGAAAGAAAGGACTCTTTTGTTTTGTTTTGGGGTTTTTTACCAAAAAAAAAAAAAAAAAAAAAGTTTATCGTGATTCAGATCGAGATTTTTTTTTTTTTTTAAAGGAGCTGAAGGAAAGTGAAACCTTTCTTAGGCTGCCTGAACAGGGAAGGGCTTTGATTTGGAACGAGAGGGGGGGGGGGAAATCGGACGTACGTCCATGTGTGTGTGTGTGTGTGTGTGTGTGTGTGTGTGTGTGTGTGTGTGTGTGTGAGAGATGAACCCATAGTTGCACACTTGATCACACCACTTCCTGCTGTGTAATTGGTCAGTGTGTTAGTCAGGATCCATTTCTTTGTTTGTTTGTTTAGTTACTTATTTTATTTATCATATTTTATTCAACCGCAACAGTTTAAAATTTTTTTCCAGATTTATTTTCTCTTTCGCGTCTTTTCCCTTGAGAAACTACGGAATTCGAATCTGAACACGTGTTTGCTTGTTTGCTTGTTTGTTTGCTGTGTGAAATTATACACACTTCAGTCACAGCAGCTTAATGTTTTTCATTTTATGCTCTCTTTCCTCTACCTCGGTTTTTTTTTTACTAGCTAGAGAAGCTAGTGAATTCGTCGATTGATCTATCTATCTATCTATCTTTGTTGTTTTTCACACAGCAGTTTAATGTTTTTTTCTTGTTTTCTTCTACCAGCTAGAGAGACTAGGGAATTCAAACCTGGAAAACTTTCCCCTTCTTTCTTTCTTTTTTTCTTTCTTTCTTTCTTTCTTTCTTTCTTTCTCTCTGGTTCAGACAGTCGCTCTTTTTGTGTGCTGAAGTGCACTCGCTGAAAAGGCCGCCTATTTGGAAAACTGTTAGCATTGTGCACTCAGGCCGCATCTCTTTTCACTCTTTTCTCCCGTTTTTTTCTTTCGGCCTGGTCCAGCTGGACGCGCCTGAATGGCCTCCTAAAGACAGCGGGGAAAAAACACAACGTAATAAAAAATACATGAGCAAAAAAAAGGAGCGTAAATAAAATTTTAAAAAAAAAGAAACTTTAAAAAAAAAGAGGTGGATAAACGAACGGCGAGGAAAAGAGAAGGAGTGAAAGAGGGAGGACAAAAAGATATTTAACACGGCCGATTAGCATCAGAAAAGCAGGACAATCGGTGAAAAGAGCGAACTAAATGGCTTTTGAATAGCTGTGTGTGTGTGTGTGTGTGTGTGTGTGTGTGTGTGTGTGTGTGTGTGTGTGTGTGTGTGTGTGTGTGTGTGTGTGTGTGTGTGTGTGTGTGTGTGTGTGTGTGTGTGTGTGTGTGTTTCCTCTTCATTGAAACGGGGGAAATGAGAGATGGATGGGGGAAAAAAAGGTGCATGACATACAATAAAAAAAATGTCAGGACGTGGAGAAAGAAAAGAAACACACACCGAGTGTGTGAGATTCCCACACACACACACACACACACACACACACAGAAATGTTTCAATAAATATACACAGTATAAATGTATTAATTCATATGAATGTTTATCTGTAATTTCACATTGTACATTATTTTATAATTAGTAATTACACTAATATTAAATTACACTACATATTATTATTATTATTATTATTATTATTATTATTATTATTATTATTATTATTATTATATCAGCTCAAGTTGACGTATAAAGTTCTATTAGAATTGAAACAAAATGGCCAGTTCAGGATCGGTTTCTGCGCTTCATTTTATTTTATTCTTCGCTGACTTTCATCCGTCCGTTTATGATCTAGAAAACCAGAAAGATCTGATGATTTCCTGTTTGCTGAAAAATAGACAAAAATTAGTATGAATGGGTGCAAAGAAAACAAAACAAATGGAGGTCAATAAAATTATGAATCGAACAAAATGAGAGCGATCTGAAGCATCTTGTCTTCACTGGAGTGCATGAATCAACATCAAAGGTCAAAAGGTCATGTTTTCCCCACAATACACAAATAAGTGTCAAATGTGTAAGACTCACACGTTTCCTCAGTGTTAAATGTCTCGTGTATTTGACATGTTTACGCTTTGCATTAATTCTGTCCCACAGAGTATAAAACGAAGGTTGCTGAGGGACAGGATGTTTATAGCTGCTATAACGTACAGTAAGCGAGAACAGGAAGCACCTTGTTTCATGGACTTTACACAACTATAAAGTGTGATGTGAAGACATGTCATTCATTAATAAATTACAAATTGTTGGAAACATTGCTGTGATATAAAAGGAATAAAACATAATAATTGGAAACATAACAGTAGCTCCACTTCATCAAAGCTAAATTACTTTTATAATTTAAATTTTGCTTTTAGACATTAACTCACTTTAAATAAGATGTATTGAGTAAAACAGAAAACATTTAATACACAAGTCTGTCTTATCATAGACAACCTGTCTGCACTTACACATCACCTTTGTTTGTGGAAATTTATTAACTTTAATTCAGATTATTTTCTATAAAAACAGAGTATTTTA